>JAODAC010000234.1:0-99869 GCA_027575185.1 Mimaenictus wilsoni | reverse complement strand
ACATGTAATATAATAGCATGTCTCCTGGCAATATATTTCCAAATAGATGCAAGTTGATAAACCTGCATGCATCTACGAAAGTACTTCGTTAGCTAGTTCAACCGATGTGATTTTAGTAAACACAATAACAAACCAAGGTAACATAATGTGATTACGCAAATTCATGTCATTTACAAATTGTTAGTTTCACTAATTAAATTCGGTTTGTAAAGCACTTTTAGTGTTCGCAATATCCAAAATTTACATTTTATATTACTAAATTCCAATAAAATTAATTAATTAATTAAATTATGTAAAAACACGGGGCAACTAAAATATCCAGTTATACTTTCTCATACTAAATATTTAAAGGGTATTTAAACCTAGTAATGATAATTGTAATTTTTGTGAATTTTTAATGGTAATCAATTTATTTTTTGTTTATAATTTATATTAGCGGCTAACATTATTTATGAGAAGAAGAATTCACTTTACTATGCATCCCCACCGTGAATCCCACTAGGGCCCTCGTGGTCAATAGTCACTGCACTACTTGCTGGACATCAATTTTTTAAATATGTAAAACTCCTAGAACTGTTGTAGAACATTGTGGCAGTGTAGACATTGCTCCGTATATAGTGATTATATTATCTGCCGCCTGATTTCTCCTAACGAATATTTTTATTAACAATTTTTAAAAATAGATGAAGTTCTGGAGCACAAATAATGAACTACGAAATGCCACAAAAACGACCAGAATGATAATCACTGGCGATTCGTTGAAAATCATCTTATGCCAAAAATCTAGAAGATTAGCCCACCGTAGCAGCATATGGGTAGCGCTTCGGCCTACCACGCAGTAGGCCGGCGTTCGATTCTCCGCGGTAGGCACCATTAGGGTGATTTCTTTCGCATCACATATTACAACAACAACACCTACGGAACAAAAACAAAACAACTACAACATCAACACATCACCTGCCTAAAGTTACTTCTAGAAGAAAACTAAATTAGATACTATAAACTACTCTTCGTCATAATCAATTTTTGGCAAAATTGCGAGCATTTAAACTTAGCATAGCGATTTTCAAAAACAATAACGTTCTCATTATACTCAAAATCAAGAACGAACAATCAAAAACAAATCATCTTATAACAAAGGCTAGATAAATATGTACACGATAACTACACATAATTACAGGGTCATCGGTTGAGTGGTTTATGAGATATTTCATCAATTTGAAGAACATTGTTTTGAAAGAAACGCGTTTTTCTTTATTTCTTGGAATTTATCTTTGAAACTTTATCTTTGGAACATTTTTTAAAACATACGTTGAAAATAGCGAGCGGTATTTGTGTTTAAGCGGCTATACCTGCACTTACTGCCAACAACACTTGCTAAGCTCGTGCCTGTAACTCGCTACGTTGCGTGCCCAAAATCGCTGATTCCACACTTGTATTGTTATATACCATTTAGATCCGTAGGAATGATTTCCTTCGAAATTAGGAGGTATCAGAACACCCTCGGGTTATGTGAGATAATAAATAGGGCTTCCATCCGTAAAATATTGAATTATTACTCAAGCATACACTATACGGTATGGAATAATCACCCTAGAAGTAAATTAAATATTTTACTGTTTTTCACGGGTTGTTATTATTTTGTTCGAAAGCATGATGTTTTGTATCCATGCCTGCAGGACATTTTACTTGAAACCGAATCTCTAACAAATTTTCCATTCCTTTTATACCTTTTTGCCTTTGCAAAATGATGTTTTTCATTAACTCCAAAGCGGATAACAAAATGTCGGAATATTATATAATCATGAATAATTTAATAATTCCACTAATATTCTGGTATGTATATTTTTATAAGCTTATATGAAAATACTCTTGCTTGTGCAAGAAGGTCCTTCGTTTGCACGAAAGATGTTCCGACATTAATGTCTCTACAGTCTGCCTGTGAGATCAATTCACTCACGTTTGAGTTTTCTTATTTCTCATTTACGTATCCTTTATTTCACAACGTTTCAACTTATTACTTTTCGACAAGGCTGTTCCATTGCCAATAGAGATTTCCCTCAAGTAAGTCCTTGAAAACGTACTCCAGGAAAATGCTAACAGCAGCTAGGTTACAGCGTGAATGGCGTACTTCAAACAGTCGGACAATAAAATCATTTGAGATTTATTTCCACTTTTGTCACTGCTTAAGTATTTAAGCGTACATTTCACGGGTAAGTTACTCCACCCAAACACTTCTGTGTGCGCGATAGGCTTACCGTCGCCTCGCAAACGCTTCGTGCCGCCGACGAGTATTCACATAAACAATACTATTAACTGAATGCAATCAGCGTAACCCGCTTGTAAACGCACGTCACACGTAAATTACGTTAAAGAGATACGGTTGGCATACGGCTGCTGTGCTGGCGGTGTAAACATCGTGCGCGCGAATAAATGAAGAATAAGTAGATAAAACGAGGACAAGCGAGCGCAACTAAATACTTGCCGGTTGGTGTAAATAAAGTGTGTGCGAAACGGGCAATTCGCATTCCTCGAGTGTTCGCGCCCAAAACCGGCCGGATTTTCGGCCTGGTATGTATGTAGTCGCTGTGTGCGCGTACGATGTACGCAGGTGAAGCCACCCCCACGGGTGCTATAGATTTTCCGTTAAACTAGGCTAAGATATCGCTGGCGTGAAGTGCTCGGCGCTTGTTGCGACTTGAATTGGGTTTGAATGGGAATGTCGTCGGGGATATGGCAAGGCTTCTGCCGGTAGCCTGAGCATGCGATACGTAGACGCAATTAAGTGCCAACAATCGCCATGGAACTGAAACTTCTGCGCGTCTTCAATGCTTTGTGAGAAACGGTTGATACGGGAGTGGAAACAAACTGCAACTCTGAAATTATCTCGTATCTTCATGGACGTACTGTGTAGGTAGTACTTCCTTAACGCTTCACAGTGGTCAAAAGTGCGCCAGATTTTGTCGCGGTACGCTCGATTTTTGAAATGCAATTTCAGTTAAACAGTTTCAACGCTAAATATAAAGTTATCAAGATGAATCAAACATCAAAATGTTCCCCAACTCATCACGTTCTTCATAGTAAAATAATTTAAATTTTTTCAAAATAAAATTCTGTTATATTGCTATAAAAAGATGCCGATTTATGTAAAGGCAAATCTCAATTTTAATAGGGTTTTTTACCCATATCTGTTTCTTAAATTGTATCGCATCAATCGCTTCAATTAGTATAATCATGGAATTAGAAGGGGTGATAGTGTCACTTATAGTGATGATTCGGTATTATAGAGAGTTTTATAATAATTTTTTAATGTTAACAAAGAAAAGGAGTATTTCTGAATCATAACACACAGATTTACGCGGCAACTTGTCGCGTTGTGGGGTTGGGTACTCGTTAGATCACTGCAGTTAAGCAACGTCGGACGTAGCTACACGTTGGATAGGTGACCACTTGGTCTCCCCACTCAACAAGCGGCTACGCGCTGATTTCGCGATAAAAACGCGAACGAGGGTTGGGCGAGAACCATCAGTAGCGAGACCGGATCGGGTCGGGAGAAAGTTACTAATCCCTTACAAATATGTGATAGAAAAAGGTTGTTAATTAAATAAATAAAATCTTACAGATAGAAGACTATGTCTGTTGATTAGTGTAAAAACATAAACGAACACCAAAAGCTCTGTTAAAAAACGGATATAAATGATATTTCCACAGAACCGAATAGAAAATTTATGCAATATTAAATAAAGTACATGAAAAGTGGAATAAATTGATATTGATAGGGATATTATTATATTGAAGATGAGATTGGAATTTACATAAAAGGGCATATTTAAAAAGCGATATAAAAGAGTTTTGTCTTGAAGTGATTGAAATAATTTAAATACCACGAGAACATGGAAGAGTTGTGGAATATGTTGTTCTTTGTTGCAGATTTATAGTTTTATATAATAATCACAAATTTAACCAAAGTTGCTCCTCAAAAAGAGCGGTGAGTAGTTTTTGGTTAATGTGTGTCGTTGGTCCATACTGATCCAATCAAATGTCTCCGGATCGTCTTGTGGATTGTAAAAACTAAAAATTTCATGGACGTTTTTAAAGTAAAACTTCTATGACGCGTTTGGCTTGGGGAGTAAACTGATGAATCGAATTCGGGCTTACAAGAAGAGTGTCTTAATTGTCCGGTACGGAGTTGAAAGAAAATTTTTGTACTTGTAGTTTTCCCATAAACGACTCAAAAGGCGATAAATCCCGTTAATACAAATGACTTCTAGATATGTACGACACGCACAAAAATCATTCAATTCTGTGTCGGACAATTGAGACACTCTCTTTGTTAGTGTGCAGCTCCGAAACTAACAATCCGAGTTTAATATTTCTTTCTTTCAATGTGATCTTTTAAATTCCTCATAGTCTATTATATGAGCATAGTAGCCCTGTTGGTAAGATCGTTGCTTACCACGCGGGGAGATCCAGGTTCAAATCCTGGTCGTGGCAATAATACCTCTTCTTGCTCCGGCAACCACATTAACGTCTGTAGTAGTCGTTATAGATGTCTTCTTCACCTTGGGTAAGGCTAGCAACCTACCCAAAGGGAATTAATATGCTCATAGTTACCAAGAAAAATTCTGGAAGAATGACAGGCCACTGGCCTATATGGCGGGTATACGAAGAAGAAGAAAATAGCCTATTGCCACAGTCTTAAAATAAATCACAGTGATTAGTGTTTAGGAATATATTTAGTTATACTTCATTCGTACCAATACCGTGCCAATACATATCGATACCCCCGCCCCCCTCCCAAGTTACACGAACCACCCTCTTCTTCAATGTTCGGAGAAACACTTGTACTGCGGTCGAAATACTAATCGAATCTGGTGCATATGTGGGTGGAAGTAGTCCAACCGCCAAGTGCGATTGCAACTCGATCATCAATGCCCGCGTGTGTTTGCATTGTTTTAGCACACATTCGATTTGAATGAGCTCCAGCCCCCGAGATGATAAATAAATTCGCAAATTGAATTTGTCAGTGTGTATTGTTGGCGGTCGTCAATGGGGGAGTTCTACCAAAACTGTTGCGGGCTTTCGTGGGATTCGTGCGCCTGGCTGCACGCCGCGCCGATCGGTGGCGATGGGCTTTGCTTCAGTTCGTACGGGTGCGCCTACGACCCTTCCCGATCCATTCTGAATAAGTGTACTTCTGCCACCTTTGAATTCAGTAAACTCTTTCAAGAATAGAAATGGGAATACTCGATATGTTCTACAATCTGCTATCTCTTCACCAACTACCAGAATAACAGTATAATCGTAAGATCAATAATTAACATAACCAGTTAATAAACCAATATCAAAATCCTATTTTCAGTTTTGTAAAATTCAGCAGAATTTCGGGATATTAACAATATTATGAGAATATTTTGATTCTTCCTATATTTTGATGAATTACGTGTTATTTGAATTACACATTTCCAAATTAGAAACCACGGTCCATTAACGAACACATATGAATAATTCAATATGGATAATACGGACTAAATTACAGATGCAACAATTATAACATGTTATGTAAATAGCATATTGAGTACATATTATTCCGCACGGTCAACACGGTGAAATTATTATGATAACGAATAATTATTCCTAACATTATTACTAAATTTAACTAGATCCTATTACACAAATATATATATTTGCTGCAAAGTACGGATTTGACTATATGTGTGGTAAACCTAGTTTTAACTGCTGCCCCCTCTCGCACGCACATCCGATCCCATCGCAGTGGTAACATTATTGAATGAGCATTATCGAACCCTTCGCTTCTGAACACGCAGAGCTAGGAAACCCCATCGCGATCGTAGGAACATACGTGCGACCCAGTCTAACGCGACGAATCGACGATATTTAATTTTCCGTTTTCATTAATTCCTGAAGACACAATTACGATGTGCGCAGCGTTATTGTACAACGCGCGACACTGCTCAGGCGGGGGTGACATGAGGGGGCGAAATTGTAATATCGAAATATTACATCCTTAGGGATGCTAATATGAACCGTGGGGATGTTTGTACACAGCGTTCTTTGGTGTCTACTGACGAACGTTGTTTGACGGCATGCTACCCTCGTCGTAATTAAAATGCACCCCAATTGTTTCGGCGATGTTCCGACGATTTCATTTAGGCTTGACGCTGTCTCGCGAAATGAGTGCAAATGATGTACAAGCCATCTGGCACTTGTTTGTCGAAATTTTGGAGTTGAGGTTAACTTAGGTTTTATTAGCTGCTGCGGACAGAGTGTATATTTCCTAGGCGAAAGGGGAGAATGTGCGTGATGTACGGGGGTTTGGGGATTCGTAAATCGCCCACGAGGGAATACAATAAGAAAAATTCAATTGGGATTTACAGAATCGAATTGTCGATTAATCGTTTTCCTATTTGTTCATAACGTACGACGCCTTCCAGGTCGATTCGGGGGGGTTGGTTCACGTAGGATGTGAGAGGGATGCAGTGCGCTTGTAATTGCACTTGAAATGTACGATTCCAACTCGTGCTCGGGCAAATGGGCGACCTCTGTGGAAGTCGACAGGACTTTGTCGAGATCATCGTGTTCAACGTGTTTGCCGTGTTCATCGACCACCCTCCTTAAACCATAGACCGGAACCGTCCTCCCACCCATCGGGGCGCCCTATTCGCAATCGCACACCGTCTTCCTTAGCTCGTCGCACAACTGTCGCACATTTATTGCGGCCGTAAGTTCACACGCTTTCGACCGCCCAATACGAAGTCGTAGCCCACTGCCACCGCCGCACACAACCACCCCGTGGCGCGCCCGTCGGCGTGGACCGTAAACGTATGTAATAAGGAGCGAGTAATTGCGCGGCACGCGAGACTTAATGAATTATATCGAGATTTATGATAACGAGCGACTGGCTGCGCCACCGTTCCCGCCATCGGCCCGTTGTCGTCGCAGCCGCCAACGCACCCCTTCACATACCGCCGCATACCTGCTGCCTACTTTACTCGGCGGCTGGCGAATATACGTTACATATTTCCGCTTGCCGGCGCCATGCTTGTGTGTTGAGTGGTGCGAGAGTAGGCACGCTAGTACGCTCGCATTTGCCGCCTCCTCGCCTTTCGACGTCGTTGCGTTTACCCACCCGCATGTGTGCATAGAGCAGCGACGACAATGCGCGCGTACGTAAACCAAAATTCTATTAAGTCTGCACCGCACTCCGCAGGCCGCGCCATTCATCAAATGTTAATTTTAACTAATTTTCTAACAATAAAATAACAATTAAGCGCTACGCAGTTTGTAATTATATTCATATTCTTCGCAAACAATTAGGAAATATAATTATCTCTTTTCATATACTCTTTTATATTCCTTTTAGATTAGGTTATGTTAAAGACACCAGCCCGAAAGTTCTACCTAGCGCCCAAATGGTGACATTAAAATGTGAAATACAACTTTAGTTTAAAAATAATTTCTAAGACATAAATCGTAGAATTCTCATCATATAGCAATTGATTCTCCATTAAATCTAGAATATTTTGGTATATCCTGTGAGCTCAACGATAGTGTAATCATAGAGATAAGTAAGGTACAAATAACGACAATTACAATTACGGCAATAACAATATTGAAATTAGTTGAGTCTAAACTTCAGCGATGTATAATATCGCTTATAATTAATTAATCGAAGAAAATCTAACTGGAGGTTATGCCAAATTTACTTGCAAATCAAATGGTGTATGATTGTTTACAAAGGAGTCTAGTAAATTTCAATAAAAGTGCAAAATTTGGGACATGTCATTTCAAATCGTTTTCTGGCAGCGAAAATGTCTTCTTTCGTATACTCAACTTTTATCAATTATAATATCGCTTCTAAATAACTAAACGAAAAAGTCTTAAATGTAATATTAGCAAATTTCACTCTGAATCGAATGAAGTATGACTTATAATCCTTTTTACAGGAAATTACAGGAAATATGCGAATAATTGCCAAATTTAAAACATAATAGTCACTTTTCGGAAAACGCGATTTTTTCACGTTTAAATTCTCTGATTTCTCCATGATTACATAATCATTGGGCTAGGATATACTCACAATCAGATAAACTATATGTAATGGAGAATCAATTATTGCTTGAATGAAACTTCTACCATTTGTATATTAAAATTTATTTAAAAACAAAGTTTGAATTATACATTTTAGTTCTTTGGCACGTTGGACTTTGGTCCTCTTAAATGCCTTTGTTAAGTCAGATTATAATGAGTAAAGTTATAAGTTAGGTTAGGTTAACTGGGATAACTTACCCAAGTGGAGAAAATGCAGGTATTAGTCAGGATATATGGAGATTTCAGGCTACGAGCAGCAAGGATACAAACAATATTCCACTTGCAAAGTTACAAACTATAATTGAATCCTCTCTAACTATCATCAAGAATGTGACATTACTATGTAATAAGCTATTCTTGAAACATTGCTATATGTTAGATTATAGATAGTCGTTAAAGTGGAAATAAACATGGTATGGTAATAAAACCTTTGTTGTTTCAAAGCAGAACTGTTTACAAAATAATTGTTTAACGGAATTACCAACAAAGCAATGCAAAATAACAAACATTTTGTGCAAATTTCGCCGGGATTCGCTAACAACTGTAAATTACCTTCAGGACCACTTAAATATTTACGTTGCAAGGATAATGAATCATAGATGCACTTTGCAGATGTCGATGTTCTCTCCTCAAGTTAATATTTATAAGCATATTGCGATTAAAAATACGCAATTATTATTGCAAAGCAAGAATGCCGACTTTGTGCGCTATTACAACTCGGGCGAAATCAAAGTTGCAGCAAACAAACACAACTTCCGTGTGTTCTCTGTTCAGAGCCCTACCAGTATGTTCAAAAGCAAATTGTTCGATAAATATTACAAAATTCACAAAGCTGTTTTAATGCGAAACAAATTCGTGATAATGTGCATACTTGTCCATTTATTTGGCTTCTAACCAACCGCAGCCCATATTTTTCCATAACTCGTGGCAAATAATGGAAAAATACATCAGGAGCATCCTAGCCGATAAGATGATAGACGAGCAATTAGAAGAGGAAGGTTGTACATTATAACACATACAAGTCATCCCGATATCCCAGGACTGATAGTTCCAGGAGGGCGCAACACACACCTTAGTGTACATATAAAGCACTCAACGAGTGAGCCAAACAACTCTAATCTCCTCGTTCTTTCATAGGGTCACTTGCTCCGGTTAGTACCACGCCGGCAACACCCATAAAAAAAAATAACCGCAGCCCACCTCACCACAAATTAAATATAACTTGATAAATTTTAATATTATCGTAAATTTCAGGGCACATGAAAATCGGCTTATGGACGATTGAAAATTTCCTTCAAAAGCGATCAAATATTAACGTCCCCCCTTGCATAATACATGATGCACTTTTGGTATGGATCTCGACAAATATCGGTATTGTTTTATATCATCCACGATGCAGGTATCAATATTTAATTGACTTTTGGTGGCTGGATGACCAAAGCGCTTGAAATCAATAATATGGTCCGGTTATTATTAGATTAAGCCGCGCGCAGTTGGCTTAAGTTCGTTGGAACGTGGCAAGCGCGACATTTATGCGTCATGGTGGCCATCAGGGCGATAACGAAGCGGGCGCAAATTAGCCAGTACGACATATGCATGTGAAACTTTAAGTATACCATGCAATTGTGCACGCCGATGTGCGGGGTATGCCGTAAGTATGCAGTCAATTAAGTGTATTTAATTAAAGTGTTAATTACCGATCCGTGCCAGTGCGCTCGATGGTGGCGACGCGAACGATGGTGCTTCCACAGCGTTAGCGCGTTTTCGGTGATAAATTACGTTCCTCTGCCGTTGTCGACGCTCGTTGGAATGTTGAATGCGCCAGCGTGAAGAAGCGATTGCCATTGCGATGCTCCACGTTTAAATATTTGATATTTAGATTACGCGCTTCTATAACTATCAGATTGACATACTACATACCTAGTTACTTCCTTCCAACGTGGCATAGAAATTAAGATTTGCAATATCACAAAATGATTTAATTTTTAAATCTTTTTTTAATCAAATTGCTTCGATATTTCTATTTATATCATTCTGTAATTTCTAATTGATGATCTATTTCGATGGTCGGTACATATGATCCGCGGGTCACTGTGCTCACTAATTTCAAGGCACCCACTTCATACAAATATTTTGGTCATAGTTTTTCGGAGAGCTTCAGGGGGGTGGGGTCCCCAAGTCACGGTCTGGGACGAATTCATGTTTTTTTGTAATTTAATCTAGTATCTAGAGTACAGAAGTTTAAATATTTGATATTTAGCTTCTGCGCTTCTATAACTATCAGATTGACATACTACTTACTTATTTACTTCCTTCTCACATGGCCTACAAATTAATGTAAAATCTCAAACCGTTTAATTTTTTTTTTAATTTTTTAATCAAATAGCTTCGATATTTGAATTTGTATTATTCCGAATTTCCTAATTGATCTATTTCGGGAGTTAGCACATATGACCCGCGGGTCACTGAGATTCATTTACTACTGTCAAGTCAACCACTTCAGACAAACATTTTTATCATATTCATTCGGAGGTGAGAATGGGGTCCCCGGGCCTTGGGGTGGGGGAATTCATGTTTTTTCTAATTTAATTAAATCTGATACTCTACAGAGCGTAGCAGTTCCGCGCAAAACATTCGTCAGCACACTCTACATAACTAGACGCGATCCATACCCCCTGGCATCAAGTTACCAAAGGACGCTGGCTTCCGAATTTACAGACTACATGACCCAAATGCTAACCGGACACGAGTAATTCAAAAATTACCTGCACACTATCGGTAAAGCCAGAAGCAACGAATGCCTCAATTGTACACATTCAATTGACGATGCGGAACACACCCTATCCCACTGCCAAGCTCGTGCTAAACAACGGTAAGAACTGCTGCAGAGATGCAAATAATTCCGGAAGTTAGAAATGCCTGGAAAGCATTGATCACGTTTTGACTAGGAAACATGAACGAAACTGAAGTTCAAAAGATCAAACAATTAAGATGAGACCATACATTAGGTCCAGGTATCTATCCCGATGTAACGCCAAGATGGCGGATACGAGGGAGGATACAAGTGGTTGGGGTTTTAGGTTGGGTAAGGCAGTCCTGCGCATTCATGAGCTGTCCCTTAACCATTGCAATGTAAAAAAAAGTACCCGTCTGAAAATTTAGTTTAAAAAAGAATATTTGGCAGAGTGTAGACCCTGTCCTTGTAAGTGTAGATCGGTCAAAAACCCCGGGCTAAGTCCTCATTGAGAATAGTTAGATGTGCATGTTTGATTCAAATCTTACTATCTCCTTTCTTTGCTTTTACATTGCTCTGGCATGATTAGACTAAAGTCACCCTTGGCCATGGTCTTAGTCGGAAACATTGCCCAAACGACGAAACTTGGATAGGGGGAAATTGATATACCTGGTCTTTACTCTATAAAAATGTGCCGATATTTTATCAGATAACTTTTCAGATAATTCATGTTCCTCTATGTCCCAGACTTCCGGAATCACGACTTCACAAAATCCCAGAGTGATGAGTGTCTTAGTTGGTTAGGTAGAATGATAATGTTTCAAACTCATCATTAACTTATTTATTTAGTCCTCTTCATATTCAGAGTTAGTTTTACCGATTTGGATAATTGAATAATAAAGTTGTATGATTTGGTCTCACTCATGTGGAGAGTCTCCGAAAGAGTCTCAGGTTTAATTTCACAATTTTGTCTCTAGATAAATTATTTTAATAGCACTAATAAGACTAAGCTCCTCAGTCAATGGGAAATTGCCATTCCTGCTTTTGACTCTATAATGTAGAGTGTGCGAATCTTCAATTAGATAATTCTTCAAATGTCCATGAATTCCTGAATTATGCGGTTAGAAACGTCCCCGTCTGATGAGTTTTGATTTGTCAGGTGGAATAGTTATGATGATACTCACCTCCTTTGCCTTGTTCTGACTTGGTCAAAGGGCTCCAAATTGGTGATGGTCCCAAGATGTCTGATTTGAGTCAGGCAGGAGTAAGTCCTAGGTTCAATTTCACCATTTCGCACCTATATATTAATAATAAGACAGAACTTCTCTTAGAAGAATTTGCAGATTACCTGGTTGAACCTAAGGAAATAGTACGGAAAATTTGTACTAGTTTCGGGAAAAACTGAAACTTAAACTGGAGATTTTAAAAATCGTTTACCGAATAAATGGACGAGTTTTTAATATCTGTTATTTTAATAAAAAATAGAGTTATGACCAGACATGAAAGCTATCAAAGACTCCACAATATCTACCCTCTGACAAGATGCAGTAAAGAATATTGCGTGTGGTAAAGTTTATCCCTCTAAAAGATATATTCTTACATTTTCAATATTACCAAATCGAAACAGTCTTGTTGCGTTCAACTTAGAAGGTTCTGAAGATACTTTATATTTTTATGTACTTTTTATTGTTGAGTAAAATTCATATTAAGCTGCTTATTCCAATAGATGATCGTGTCTTGGCTTTAACAAAATAAATCGCTTAAGTCTCATGTATCTCTCTTTTTAACATGGATCTCTTTCGTTTTAATACTCCGCTATATATTCAGGCGAAATTTGAAACGCTTCCTGGTTGATACAGTGGAGTGTAACTCAAAGCGAAGTAAAGTGAAAAAAATAAATTTTCTGCAAATACCCTTTTATGGCGTCTTGACGGAAGTATTAATCTCCGAGGCGACTTTTATATATTCTCCTAGTGTACATCAGTGTAAGCTCATTGAGAAGCACTCGACGCCCGATACAATAAATCACATCAGGCTCCGCGTATTACTAAATACGTAATGTATATATTTTTTTCTTTTCAAACATCCGCGCTTTTTATGCCCCCATTTCGACGTGTATTCTTTATAAAATATTAGCTTTCAGAATTTAATAAATTTTTAACTCACAACATTGCTTCGTCTGCTCTAGGTCAGTGCCGACCAAAGTGGGGCACATTTTTTAGTCCATTTTATTTTCGCTCCAGGGGACGCAAAAAGTCTGAAGAAGTGGTAAATGTTCAAAAATACAGTTGGGAATAGATTAAGGAAATTTTGCGATGGTATTATACGGCGGACCAGAAGGGGTGACAATTTAATTTGTTTTAATTTGCATCAAAGCAATTAAATACTTTCTAATTTTATGGTTTATTAAATACTTCCTAATTTCATGGTAATTTTATTTGTTTCAATATCTGAAAGAAGTGTTGTGATTCAGGTCCTTGATATTTTTTCGAAATAATTCGAAGTATTTACTCAAGACTCTAGAAGATTATCTGAAGTCTTCTACCAATAGTATAGTAGAGTATTGGTGGAGGGAAAAATGGGCAAACAAACAAGGCAGCACGGATATCTGGTGCGCTGAACTGGCCGATCTGGAAGAATAAGACGCTGTCACTGGAATGTAAGACCCGCATATACAGAGCCTGCGTGAGACCGATCGTAACGTACGCAGCCGAAATAGAGCTGATACAGCAGACACTGAGCGAAGGACGAGGTCGGTAGAAATGAGAAGTCTTCGAGCAATAGCCGGCTTCACACTGCTGGATCGGAAAAGGAGCTCCTTCATCAGGAGACATGTGGCGTGTCCCGCACGTAGTACGGTGGATTCGGGGCGTAGGCGGGAGTGGAATGCACATGGTTCAAGAATGGCACCTGACCGTCTAGTTAAAATAGCCAGAGACGGACAAACTAACACAAAACGACACCTAGGCAGACCACCAAAAAGATGGAAAGACAGCTGGTAGTCAACCTCACTAGTAAAGCAGGCAAACCCAACATGATATTATCGTCACAACAAGTCACAACGACTTACTTAGAAGAAGAAGAGAACAAGGAAAAATGTCAAACTCACAGAAAGAAGGAAGATTTTTGGTTTTGTCTCTCAGTGAATATGACCAAGGTAATACCCAGAACCATGTTCTGGTTAGGTCATATCATTCCGAAATTATATTGAGGTAGTTGCACTTGAGTAGGAAATTGGACCTTGGACTGACGTACTTCCAGAAACATCAGTCCAAGTTTCAATTTCACGATACTTCAGCAGTAGTACTACATTTTACAAACCCTGAACTTCGGACTGTAAAATATCCTGATATTAAAGGAGGTGTACAGAAAACTGTGATTATGTCATTCAGCTTGTGTGTTCTGTCTATTTCAGAACCTACCATTTGGTGGAGGAGCCAATGTGCCTGTCAAGCAAAACTAAACTATTGTATGTAGATCCAGCACACCTCAAGTTTTCTCTGTCCTGATGTTAATTTAGCCTAATGAAAAAATTCGGCTGACACCATTTTTTTTCAAATGGGTAACTAAATTAGAATATGTTCATTATTGTATGGAATTAACATTGTTTGTAATAAATTTAAACTTATCTCATGATAAATGACATGTGTTATGTGGAACCTATCTGTCGCGGAAACGGAATAGAATATTTGGAGTATATCGGAATATATTATGTAGGCAAATCATAGGCGTCGCCACATAGGGTGTAAGGGACCCGAGCATCCCACCCCTCCTGGAATTGTAATTTTAGTAGTTTCCCACATTCAGTTATAATAACCTTTCATATGCGAAAACCTGTCAACAAAGGAGGATATGGTTGCTCCCATGATTTTCCGAGTACGACAGGTTCACTGCGCTTTTTAATTAAGTCTAAATTGTGTCAGTTAATTCTATACTTCATGGTACTGGTTGGTCTGAAACAAAAGAAAAAAGAAAGGGGGCATTAAGTATAGTTTCATAAAATATTAGAAAAATAAATTGGCGGGGTGTAGGTTGGAAGACGCAGGCAATTCCGAAATGTGGGGAAAAATTGGAGCCGACGTAAAATTAAATAAACAAAAACGTTGAAAACAAATTCGCGTCCCTCGCGCTGGCGGTGAAAAACGGGAGCGAAACGCGACGCATGCGTGGCGTTCGGGGGCCGGTAGGAAATGCGCGTTCCACCAACCCTCCCCACCTACGATACACTGTTGCGCCGACGGTAGCAAGTCGGCACTCGCGACGCCGCCGCCAAACGCCGTGGACGTCCTGCCGACGACGGTGCGCTACCCCTACCCTTAACATACGCTTCATACGCAAACGCCGCGCTACTGTGCTTCAATCCTGCAGCATCGCGCGCGCAGTTTGAAAGTTTCGCAAACTTTTTTCGCCGTGTGTGCGCTTGTCGGAGAGAAAAATCCGCCGATTTAATAACAACTTTATCAAACATTTCGGCACGAATGGATTAATTTACAGTGGTGTGTTGGTGAGACAACTTTTTTTTGCGCCCCTCTGTTATATCCTGATTCAATCGATTTATAAACTTTGTGCGCTGCAATTAGCCGCGGCAAGCTGATCCGAACATTGAAGACCATAAAAAAAACGAACAGTGAGTAAATAAACGACGCTCAACTCGAGTGCAAGTTGTGCAACGTTAACCGTTGGCAGTTGATCAGAAAGTTGCGTGCAAGTTTTCGGGCGCTCGCGTTGTCTCCGCCGACGTCCAGAATGGATAAATATCGTCGCAGGCATTGTCGCCGTCCGAAGACGAAACCGATAGTTTTGCACTTGGCGTACATCCATCTACTCTTCGGCAGCGTATTTGGCGGTAAGTTTTGTCAATGCTTTTTGCGCGTCTTTGTTTTACGCCGTTTGAGTGCTGTTGCAATTCAATACTGGGACGCGATTTATGCATTGCAAATTCAACGAAATTTTGAAACATATTAGTTTCACAATCCAGTGCGCGCAACCACCGGATTACTAACAAACGTGCACAAACTTTTCCTCCCTATCCCAAAAAAAATCTATGAAATATGTCATAAAAAATGGGCAACACGGTAACCTATACCGTAACAAATGAAAGGGAAAAAATGGTTTTCGGAAAAAAAAAGTGTAAAGCAACGATAGGAATCCTAAAAATGAAATGATGAAATCCTGTGTAATAATAAATTGGTGTGCAATTCGTTGGAAGTAGAAGAAAAAAAGAAAATCGGCAAAGTTTTTTTTCAGTGCTTCTGAAAACGCACTAAATTGGAATACATGTGACGAAAGTTGAGCGTGCAGAAAAAAGCATGATGAAGGTTTCACATGCACGGTAAAGAAATTCGTTTGAGCGTTTGTTTGTTAAACTCCCAGCAGCGCTGCGAAAAAGTTCGCTATACATCCGCGTACGCGAACGTCAAAAGAAATGAAAATTCCAAATTTCAAAATTCCAAGATAAACAGAAGTTATAAGCCTGATAAATACGCAAGTAATTGAACATCCTTGCTTCTACTCGCCTTGGTACTTCTTAAATCTCCTTTTTTACATTTTATACATCCGCGACGTGAGATTTTATTAAAATCGTTTCAATTCTTATATTTTCCATATTTTATTGTACTCTTTGGTCCTAAATTAATAAAAAAGAAAGATAATAGCATTAACCAAAATATCATCAAATAATTGTAAAATTAATTAATGATAGATCAAAATGGGATATAAATAGATCAATGCAGCCACCTGCAGAGTCCTTAAGGCAAGCAAAACTAAAATACGAGAAGTGTCGATCTTAAAACAGTCGGAGGCATACTTTGGAGACATGTTTACATCTCGAAATAGTTTACAACGCTGGTGCACTATCTAAAGGGATGCGTTTTTGGACAATCATTCGCATTACATATTTAAAAATTGTTGACCTGGGTTTTGGAATTAAGTAACGACGTAATATACAGTTTACTATTGAGAATAAAGTAATTTTTATTTGCATATTTTCAATACTTTAGATTAAGCTAACTTCAATCTCTTAACACCGATGATATAAAAGAAATTGATCATCCTTCCTCCAAGTCGCCTTGGAACTTTTAAATATCCTTTTTTTTACGTTTTATACATCCGCGTTGTGCGATATTATTAAAATCGTTTCAATAATATCTCGGATGGCTGCAAGGAGTGATGTAATACTGTAATTCGCAATTTGAATAATTTCGTTGGCGACTTCATATTCGCTTCTTTGTCCCCCGTCTTCCACGTAGGTGTTGCATATTCGACAAGGTGTCGACGGATGGGTAACGAATCCGATTGCGAGTACCACCAACAACAAAGACGGTAACGGCACGCAGGTATTACGTGCCAAACGTACCGCCGCAAACGAAGCCTGATGCTCAAACACACTTTGCGAAAACTCGCTATCGCCCGCCGAATGGATTTTATTGTCGCACGCAATGCTGTCCCCCGCCCGCAACCGGCGACGAGATAATTAAACCCGGGTTTCCTTTCGACGTGCGCCGGTCCTAATTCGCCGCCTACCGCCGTTGAAATAGAGAAGAAAATAAAATGAAGTCGCAAAAGAATCGGTGAAAAGTCGGCGAAAATTCAATTTCGTATGCGTTTCCGACGACGCGTCGTTTATCAATTTACTAATGTCTAATAATTCGACAGCGGCAGGCGAAACGCGAAGCCGATCCATGTCGCGCCATCAGCGAGGAAATGAAAACGATTACGGGGCGGATATTGCCGAAAATCGTTCCTCGCGCGCTCGAAACTCATTCCGCTGAATACGTCCTTTGATAAATTTACTAATTTAATAACAAGATTGAATGTAATCGAATAAACGGCCGGCGGCCGTCAACATGCTTGCGCTTTTTCCCATTTCACCCCCGAGGTTTGTGTCCCATCCTGACAATTAACCGTTTTTTACGGTTAAAAGCCGTTATCATTGAAATTGCGAGAAAAAAAAAATGTTGTCCTAAACAAACGCCACCCGAAATATATGTTTATTGCGACGTTGTGTAGGTGGAGATGAGCAATTACACAAAATATTTGCGTTTACGAAAAAGATTAAATTTATAAAAATGAGAGTTTAATCTGAAATTGATTAAAAATTAGCCAGAAACAAACAGCTGCGGGATGTGAAATAATAGCGTTGTGACAACGAAAGACGAACCCTCTTCATCGGTGTAATACTGAGTAATGCCAGATAATCACATTGAGAGAAAAAGTTAATTACGCGGCGACGTGTTCATACGGGAGCCGTTTGATTGTAGTCGCTGCGATGATGCGATCTACGTGCGCGAAAGAGTCGCGCCGTTTATTAGCATAACAATCTGCTGGTCGTCGGTGTGTTGACGACGGTTTTGCACACTTTCCACCTGGCTGCTGGTTTTATTTAATTAAAAATTCCGCCGCGTAATGAATTGCTCCGCTTGTCGAGGCCCACAAGACGGCGCTGCACGCATGAGCGAACATATGCGTTTTGTGGGCGTCCAGGTGAGATTTGCGCGGTCCATATGCTGGGCCCCGTCCACCGAGATTAATTAATACAAAAATTAACTTGAACCAAGCGCCTGTGCGCGCATTGTTACGCGCCGACATTCTTTCCGGCCTTATTATCGCATTCCGACTCGTACGAAATTCATGTTGCAACTGGTAAAAGCTCATTTGCATGTTTTATTTCCTCTAACATTTCTCGCATTTCTTTGCCATTAGGTAGTTCTATTTTATTATTACTGCCACTTTTATGATGATGGTAAATATTTTGGTACACTAAACACTTATTTATTCATATTTACATGCAACAATAGCAACAATGTCAATGATACCCTATATGTTACCTCAATGATATCCTATATGTTATTCTGTTCTAACTAGTTTACTATACTTACTAGTTTATGTATTAGATAGCATATTATTCAACAGATAACTAACTAGTTTATCATGCACGAAATTTTCGATAATTTAACTAAGTCGAACTCAAACTTGTGTTATCCTCTCAGATATTATCTCAATACATAATGGAATATTCAATTTCGCAGTTTTGGCATCTGCCTTAATGGGAATATCGTTTTTTCTTCCAATTAATAGTAAACTATTAACATAACACAGTCTATTAGTTTAACAAAACAATACAAAAACAGAATTTCATTATGATTGCTCTCAAATGGATGTAATTTGCAATTTACCAGCATTAGAAGCAGAAAATTAAAAAAAAATAACAACTTGTACTATCAAGTTATTACTGCCTTATAATTTCAAGAACAAAATTAGAGGTAGGATAATAATAACAAGTGTGTTGGTATTCACAGTCAGTAACTACCCATCAATCGATATCGTTACTGTAATCTTTCAACAAATGATAGAAAATATATCCGTCGATGTTGAAAGCGATGTTAGTGATGTCAGTAGCGTTCACTCACAGGCAAAAAAGGAGCTATTCATTAATTCACACCGGCAGCCATATTCCGCGCCGTTCCACGCCACCGCCGAAGATGCTATCTTTCCTGCGACATGTGTACAACTTAAATAAACGAACCCGTTGATTGATTTAACCGCGCTGGGCCCGAGTGTGCACATATTATCATTCCGGTTATTTTTAACGCTGCTTCATTAGGACCGTGTATGAATTCCCAGCCCCCGCCTACGTATGCTTACTTTACCTACTAATCAAGCGTCGGTACAAATATCTCCCTTCAGTAAACAAATAAAATTGAAGACAAATACGCGCGCAACAATTTGGTGCTAACATTGGACAGGGAAAACATTCGGAAAGTTTGTTGTACAACATCAAGTCAACATCTGCTTGCCAGAGTTCCTTTTTTTTTCACTCCCTTACGGACGGCTTGTTATTTTTTGCCGATGTAAACTTTCCTCATGATATGCTGTTTATTTAAACTTTTGTTTGCTCCACAATTTTAAAGCGCGTTTTAATAAATTGTTCAAATTTTTCATCGCTTTAGCAATAAAGATGCTTTAATTTTTTGTTTGTTTTCAAATAACAAACAAACTAATAAAAAAATCGATTTTGTACGTTAAATATGGAGTTTTGCATGCTGCATGCTTCAAGTTAATTAAGGGCCGATTAAATATTAGAATGTTTGAAATTGAAAGGAATTTTCTTCAATATTTCAATATTTTCTGTAGATATCTACCTATCTGCTGGATCCTGAGAAGAGTAATTGACGAAAAAGTATAGTAGAGCCCGTTCCTAAGGGGCGTTTCACATTAGAGGGAAATGCGACTTTAGAGTCTTGCTATGTCAGGCCTTAAAAGGAGGTCCTTATATTTATAAGCTCTAAAGTCACGAAAACAATTTGGGACAACTTTGTTTCGTCAAAATGAAGCAAAAATAATTATGAGACATTTAAAAATAATCTCACAGATGAGGTTTCCAACCATTTTATAACACCTCCCTTTCTTTATTACACTTTTTTTGGCGCCCACCCTCCTGTTTAAAAATATTTTCTTCGGGCCTTTGCGCTTTTCGAGGAGGCATGTTTTGCCGTTCAATTACTTGGTTCAGTGAGGTTCTGATCACAGGGTTTTAGGAATAAAATATGCCAGCACGTGCATTTTTAGGTGATTCCTCTGGGAGCGCAGGGGCTTATCACACATTTTACGTTAATGATTCCTCCGAAGCATGTGTGGCTCTTTAATGTTTGTTCTAACTTGGGAGGGACTTATCATACTTATATAGGCACAAAATAAATTAATTCGAGCGTTTTCGCTGGTTCTGATTCCATGGAAGCATTTACTACCCTATAATTTCTAGTTTCATTCATTGAGGGACTTGCTGCACCTACTTAGGTGTAAAATTCATTCAGATCCAGCGTCATTTAGTGGTTCGGTTTCCTCAGAAGAATGTAATACCCATCAGTTTCTAGGTCTAGCTATTATTGTACTTTTTTCCCTTCTCCTGAGACCCCTAGAGGCCACACCAGTTTTGAAACCTTTGCAGTAAATACACACCACGCGTGGTACTAGTGTGAAATGCGTCTTTTAAGAGTGCGACCAGTGGCGCGGCAAACTGCTAGAATAAGGAACTAAAACCATGAAAACAGTTTGGGATAACTTTGGCTTGTCCAAATTTAACACAAAAATAATTATCAGACAATCACTAGTAAACTCATCCATTGTTTAGTATTAAATTATTGATTGTGTTATTATGTTGTTTATATCTGCACTGAAAATAGAATGAATGCAATCAGAATTCAATTTTCAACATTAAATTGATCATCGCCATTTTATTTTCCTGAAATCAACTTTATTTATATTTATATTTTGCTTTTTTTTTAGTTCCAGTTAAAATGATTTTCATAAATTCCCAGCATATACTCACGGTTAACCTAGTTTAGTCCCTACGGAAGCGTAATCATTCATGTGATTCTTATATGTTCTTATTTTTGCCATGAAAATGTATCAAAAAAAAGCTATCAATTATCACATATAACTTTACGCGCTTTGCAACCTGACAAGTCAAGCAAGACGATTAATACAGATGAAGGCGCGTTGACAGCACCACAGTCACACGAAATAATCATGGTAAAGCCGAAGTGTATCAACGATAGGAATTTCTGCATTGTACCGCATGAAGAATAAAAAAAAAACAACTAGTGCAAGTGAATTATTTATCCACACCGGGTGTGACTTGTGCGAATGTCGACGATGCGCTCCATTGCTCACTCCGGACAGATTCGACACATTGCCGCCGGTGCTTGATGTGCACACGCGTTCATCTCGTCGCCGACGGTTGTCAGCGCATCGTAAAAAATGAACACATGCGAGTTGCGCAACTGTAAAACCTCGCGTGCGGGCCCAAATTTCGCGAATGGTGCATTCGCGCGCCACATTATTCGTACGCACAATTCGACGTGGTCGTTCCAATTAGAGAATGTTGAAATGTATGGCAAAATGTTTGCATACTTCCCTGGGGCACAGGGTATTTAATATGCACCTTTTTTATGCTGCAAGTCACATTATTGGCAATTCATTCGTAAACCGAAGATATGATCGCATGCGAAATTAATTGCGTGTTGGATCAATTTTGAAAATGTGGTTTGAAATATGCAGAGACTATGAGAGACTATGAAATATGATCAATTTAGCATAGTTCACATATTTTTAAATATACTCTAATAAAATGAAAATAGCGTTTCTAATAAACGCATATTTCCTGAAGCTAATGTGCATCTATTTTTTATGTGAGCCGGGTGATTGCCGAAGAACATATCAGTTTAATTAGCTTGAATTAATTTACAACAACAGATTCGTATTTAAAGTTGCCACAAAAATGTTAATTCCAAATGATGTTGAGCTGTAATTTACTTGTTTAAAACGGGAAATTCCGTCAGTGGGGGAGTTTTGCAAGATTTCCTGTGCTAATACCTTTTGAACGCTGTCTGAGAACGAGAAAGAGAAGTCCTCGTGCCTTGTTAAGACTGTAAACCATGCCAGCATGTTTATTTGTCCAAGTATGTGTATGTGATGTTGACTCAGAACAACCGAAAATTTCATAACAATGATGAATATTATTCCCATTAAAACTGCCGACCAATTTAGCACATTTCACATATTTTTAAAGATACTCTATCACAAAGAAAATAGCGTCTGTGAAAAGCGCATTTTTACTGAACCTAATGTGCACCGATTTTTATGTAAGTTGAGTGATTGCCGAAAAGCTATCGGTTGAATTAGCTTAAATTAATTAACATCGATAGATACGTCTTTAAATTTGCTACAAAATAATTTTTGTTCCAAATGATGTTGAGCTGCAATTTAATTTCATCGGTGGAGGAGTTCTCCAAGATTTCCTATGCTAATGTTTTTTAAATGCAGTCTGAGAACGAAAAAGAGAAGTCCTCGTGCCTTGTTCATAAACCATGCCAGCATGTTTATTTGTCAACGTATGGGGATGTGATGTTGGCTCAGAACGACCGAAAATTTCTTCACAATGATGAATATTATTCCTATTAAAACTGCCGACCAATTTAGCACATTTCACATATTTTTAAAGATACTCTATGACAAAGAAAATAGCGTCTGTAAAAAGCGCATTTTTACTGAACCTAATGTGCACCGATTTTTATGTAAGTTGAGTGATTTCCCAAGAGCTATCAGTTGAATTAGCTTAAATTAATTAACATCGATAGATTCGTCTTTAAATTTGCTACAAAATAATTTTTGTTCCAAATGATGTTGAGCTGTAATTTAATTTCATCGGTGGAGGAGTTCTCCAAGATTTCCTATGCTAATGTTTTTTAAATGCAGTCTGAGAACGAAAAAGAGTTCATAAACTATGCCAGCATGTTTATTTGTCAACGTAAGGGGATGTGATGTTGACTCAGAACGACCGAAAATTTCTTAACAATGACGAATATTATTACTATTAAAACTGCCGATCACCCTTCTTGCTAAACACCTGATTTGGATTTTAACATCGACGAAATTTTATTGTTTATCGGAATATGTAAGTTTTCATTTGCATTGTCTGAAATGTTTTAGAATTAATCAACATCAATAGATTCATCTATAAATTCACTACAAATGTTAATTCGAAATGCTGTTTGGTTGTAATTTAATTGTTTAAATTTCTAACGAAAAATTTCACCAGTGGGAGAGTTCTGCCAGATTTCCTGTGCTAATACTTTTTAAACACTGTACCAATCAAATTTTACTAAAGATGAAAATTTCTCAATATTTAAACAGAAAATGTGTATATTTTGCCAATAAGCACAAAAATTATGGGATCTAGATGAGTGGGATAGGCTGAAAGTACCATCGTGTGAAAGCATGATACTACCAACGACCATCTGTTAATCTAGACTAACCCCTCAAGTCCAAGACTCATTCCAAAACTACACCAAATGTAAGTCTCCCAAGTCGGTAGCACATTAGCGTTAAAAGTATATTATAACTACACTAAAGCTACCAGTATTGCCGGATACCCCCCTGTTGGCCGTTGTGTGTGTCGCCGGAGCGATGGACACCTCACCCCCACGCTTATTAGTCGCTCCCTCGGCATCGCACGCCTCCCCCGGAGCATATAAATAATACTTTGAGTTTGTCATTTAGTTGGCGCGCTTGCGTGTTTGCCTTTCGGGGTCGACAGCAGCTTTGAGTCACGCCTGGACCTGGATTACCTTTGTGTCGCTCCTAGGTATCGCGGAGATCCCGCTGATCCAATTGCATGCAATAATCTCGAGTTGCGTTAGTTGAAATTGAAAATATGCAATATGAATGTGGCTTACACCGCGCGGTGTGTACTCCCAACCGCCGTAGTATCCCGACAATTTAATTAAAACTTTACCGATCGCACTTTTTTCTTTGCTATCGGAACTTGAACGGATTGTATTAAAAAATCTCAAAAGACTTGTATATTGAGTCTTTTGAGTCGTGACTTTAATAACACGCTGTAATTTTCAAATTGAGTTACTTTTTATTTGTGATCTTCCAACTTTTTGTTGACATGACAACCATGAAAATGACGACGGCAATAATATTGACGACGGCAACGATAATGAAAGCAATATCATGATATTAAACAAACGATCATCAAACCATTTAGCCTCAGTCGATTAGTACACTTCGAAGTTGAAGCGAATAACTTCCAAGCGTTCTCGAATTCAAGTTGTCTCATCGGTTGGACCTTATTCCATCGATCAGGAAAGATAAGTAATTACTCCTTTTGTTTGATTTTTTAATTTATTCAATTTCCTTCCATTGCGGCGGAAAGTGGGATATTTTCAATAAATACAAGGAGAGGTTCACACTGAGTCCGCTGGGATTTTAATGAAATTTGGTAGACGTGTAGAATAAGCCTAACAACAACGCCTGTTAAAACGAGACGGCGCACTATCTAGGCATTATCCTTTAAAAGGAGTTTGAAAATATGCATATAAAAAATAATGCGAAAATATGCGATAAGATGTAAAACTTGATATCTTACCGGTGACGGTCCTGGAAGCTGCCGGTGTAGCTCGCATGTTAGGGTCTCTGCTTACGAAGCTGAAGATCAGGGATCGATGCTTACTTTTTGAAAAAGTAGATGATTTCAATTTATAATTATTATTTATTCAATAGCAATATTTACACAATATAATGGATAATACGTATCATAAAAACAACCGAAACATACATTTTTCGTCCATCTAGCGCATCTAATAAATGATGTATTTGTACATTCACATGGAATTTTCAAATATCCATAATTTTAAATTTTCCATTTTCAGACGCAGACGCATTTTCGTTGGTTGTTTCTTCTATTGTAAGAAATGGTCGACTGTGACGAGAATTTGTGAACTGATTGTGAAGAACTCATTAACAGTCAACTTCATCAGTGATTTTTATAGATGTTTGTTTTTGAATATTGTACATTTGAAAGATCCGTGATTAGATTGCAGGCTGCATTTATTTATTTAATCGGAGATATATCGCAATTGCTTTATAACGTATTCGTAAACCAATCCGTAATTGTTTCATGTGAGAATTAAATAACTTTTTTGTTTTGATGGGACGAACAAGGAAATATAAATATAATAAATATAATATATCTTTACGTATCATCCATTATATTGTTGATTCATTTTAAAAATATTTAACAATCGAATAAAAAACAGTACCTTCAAACAACCTTCAACTTTGCAAGCAGACACCCTACCAATATACTAAATATTGAAACGTTTGATTGATATTTCGATTCGTTTAATGCTAATTCGATTTTCGTGCAATTCGTGAAACATTTACTAAAAGTTGCGTGACCTGCGTCTGAAAAAAGCATATTTTGAATTCTTATTATTTAATCAGCCTGAACCGAGGATGTCTTTAGGTTTACACAAAATAAACACAATATGAAAAGCTCTCGGTCATTGCATTTTTGGTAAAACTGAATATGCTGTATCAAACAACGCAAATATTTGATTAGGCTAATATATCAAAAATGGAAAAAAAAACTTTCTTGATAATTCGTAATCGTGCAATTCGACAGACTAATTTATTAAATTTTGCTTCTCCTCTGTCAGGAATCAGGATATTTTGAATTCTTAGTATTTTATAGGCCTGAACAAGATGTCTTCAGGTTAATACAAAACAAACCAAATATAAAAACCTAACAGTCATTGAGATAATTACATTTTTGTAAAACGAAATGTGCTATATCTATCAACGAACTTATGTGATTAGGTAGTTAAAAAATATAAGGTTGTGTTAAATATTGAATAGACTTCTTGATAATTTGATTTTTATGCAATCTGCCAGACTATTTTATTAAATTTTGCTCCTTACCTGTCAGACATCAGAATATTTTGAATACTTAGTATTTAATAAGCCTGAAGAGCATGTCATCAGGTTTATACAAAACCAGCAAAATATAAAAAAGCTATCGGTCATTTAGGTAATTGCATTTTTGTAAAACTGAATATACTATATCAAACAATAAACATAAATGGTTACGCTAATGTGTTAATAATGGAATACCTTTCTTGATGATTCGATTTATGTGCAATTCGACCGGCTAATTTATTAAATTTTGCTTGTTATGTGCCAGGAATCAGGATATTTTTAATTCGTAGTATTTTATGAGCCTGAAGAGGATGTCTTCTGTTTTATGCAAAACAAAAATTTTATAAAAACTTATCGCTCATTAAGATAATTGCATTTTTGTAAAACTGAATATGCTATATCAAACAATAAACATAAATGATTACGTTAATGGGTTAAAAATGGAATACCTTTCTTGATGATTCGATTTATATGCAATTCGACAGACTATTTTCTTAAATTTTGCTTCTTCCCTGTCAGACATCGAATATTTTGAATACCTAGTATTTAATAAGTCTGAAGAGGATGTCATCAGGTTTATACAAAGCAAACAAAACATAAAAAACGTATCGGTCTTTAAGATAATTGCATTTTTGTAAAACTGAATATGGTATATCAAACAATAAACATAAATGATTACGTTAATGTGTTAAAAATTGAATCACTTTCCTGATGATTCGATTAATATGCAATTCGACAGAGTATTTTTTTAAAATTTTGCTTCTTATGTGCCAGGAATCAGGATATTTTGAATTTTTAGGATTTTATGAGCCCGAAGAGGATGTCTTCAGGTTTATACAAAACAAAAAATAAATAAAAAAAACTTATCGGTAATTAAGGTAATTACATTTTTGTAAAACTGAAATATTGTGTTTTGGTAAAATAGAAAAAAATTGTCATGATATTTTGATTATCGGGCAATTCGTCAGACAAATTTACTATATTTTGCTTCCTCTTGGCCAGAAATAGGGATATTTTGATATATTATTATTTAATGAGCCTGAATAAAACGTCTTAAGTTTAATGGCATATTTTTAAAGTGAATGTGTCGCAAATTCACTTTAAAACTATCCAATTAAACGACGAAAATACTTTATTAGGCTAATTTTCTAAAACAGAAAAGTTTTAATAACTCGATTTTCATGCAATTCGATCCGCGCAATTACTAAAAAAGTGTCCACCCGATTTAGAAGGAACCGAACAATTCTAATTATTGATATTACAAAAGCCATAAAAAATATATTCATTTGCACTAAGTATACAGCAATCTAAAGGTACTTTATATTTATGTTGCTCCCTTATGCCATTGTGTGAAACATGGTAGAAAATGATTTATGATCAATTTGTTCAAACACCTTAAATTGAACCTCTATTAACGTAAATCTATATCATTAAAAATATATACATTTTCGTAGATTCCTGTCATTTATGGCAGTCTGTACACGTTGTATTTAAATATAAAGAAAGCGTGGCACAAAAAACGCAATTATTGTCATTATACTTGGACAGAAAAATAAATTGCAATCATTCCACTAAGCACATAGTAATTTAAAGACGCTTCAGGAGTTTGGGTGTTTATTTTTCTCTGTTCGCACAGAAGCGAACGGTCTTCGTTGGCATATTTCCTTTGTTTCGTGATTCGTGAAAATTGAAAAGTTACGTGCATACCTCACGAAACGCGTTTATTGTTGAATACATGCATGAACAACTTTTCGTGTGCGATACACAATTCTACGTAATGCCATTGCTATTGAATGAAATGTTTACTTTGTTACCTGCGGTGACGGCAAAGGGTGGCAGCAGAGGCGGGCGACAACCCTACTCGTATTTTATGCACCTGTAATTGACGCCTTTGATGTGCATATTCATAAACTTTCCTGCGTCCCATTTCAATGGGCTGATGTCTATTTTCTATTTTTATCTTACATTGATGAGACAGTATCCAGCAATGTTGCAAATTAAACAGCTCTATACACTGACGAAGCCATCTGTTGCAAATAGTCATATATTCAGCGCTTGGAGCTATTTGAGATGATATCATCTGAAATACCAGGGTTGTGTATGTTATGCTTGCAACGTATTTACCGACGACAATGGAAGTGAATTCATTAACAATGATTACATCATCGTAATCAGACTCTTAACAAGTGGCCGGCAATATATTATGTGCAAGTCACTTCTTAAGTACTCATACCTTTGTTTTACAGACAAATTTATTAAATTTTGCCTGAACGGAATGACTTCAGATATATACAATATATACAAAATATGAAAATGTACTGGTAGTTAAGATAATTGCATTTAATAAAAATGAAAAACTGTCTGTCTGTCTGAAATCTCGATATTTTGAATTCATAGTATTGAATGACCCTGAAGAGGATGTCTTCATGTTTATACCAAACTAACAAATTATGAAAATCTATCGCTTATCACGATAACTCCATTTTTGTAAAACTAAACATACAATATGAAGCCACAAAAGTGTTTGATTAGGCTAATATTTTACAAAAGGAGACGTTTTAATAATATTTCGATTTTCGAGTCATTCATCAGATTAGTTTACTGAATTTTGTCTCCACTGTGCCAGAAATTGGGATATTTTGATTCCCTAGTATTTAATGAACCTGAAACGGATTTATTCAGGTTTATACCAAACTAACAAAATATGAGAATCTATCTATCCTTACGATAATTCCATTTTCATAGACGCAAAAGGAAGCGACGAAAGTATTTGATTAGAGATGAATACTAAAATTAATCCTTAAGATAATTCCATTTTTGTAAAACTGAAAATGCAATATGAAGCAATGAAACTATTTGATATATTTTGGTATATGGAAATTTTTTAATGATATTCAGATATTTGAGCAATTCGAAGGATAGATTTATTAAATTTTGCTTCCACTGTGCGAGAAATAGAGATATTTTGTATGCTTAGTATTTAATAAGCTTTTAAGAAGAAGTCTTCAGGATTACACAAAACAAACAAAAATTTATTGGTCATTAAGATAATTGAATTTCTGCTAAACCTGAATATTCAGTACCAAACCATGAAAATATTTTATTAGCAAAATATTCTGGAAACGTAAAATCTTTAATGATAATTCGATTCACCTGGAATTCGAAGCTCAAATTTGATACCCCTCTGCCAGAAATAGGAATATTTTGTATTTTTAGTATTTAGTGAGCCTGAAGAGGATGTGTTCAGGTTTTTACAAAACATGAAACTCAATCGGGCTAGATATCTAGATGATAATTGCATTATTTTGGAAAACTAAATGTGCAATATCACAAAGAAAATATGTGATTGGTTAGGCAAATATACCGACAGCGGAGAAGATTTTTTGCTAATTCGATTTTTATGCAATTTGAACAATGTTATTAAATTTCGCTTCCTCTGCGTCAGAAATGGGGATATTTTTACATTAAAATATCAGACTCTGAAAAATTGTTCGGCAACTTGTGACCTGCGGGTCACTAAGTAACCCACACACTTTAGACGCATTTTAATCACTATAGTTTATGAAATGATGTTGTACACGAGTAAAATTCGAATATTTCGATAACATAGTTACATTTTATTGTATTATATTGTTAAATTATTACAGATACAGATTTATGGATTAATATTATGAGTTTTTATAGGCTACACGACTGTATCGCTTGATAGCGAACATCTAGTATAAAATATAGGGCTGTAATTTAGCAGAATCGTAAAACGAACATTTCACAATGCCATGATCCGTTTCCAAGTGGGGTAAAAAATTGAAAATTCTGACAAATATGCGGCGGATGAAGCGTGGGCGGATGTGCGACATACACGCATATAATTACGCGTGCGTTTTATCGCCCCCCTGCAAAACAAGCAGCGGCGAAATAGAGAATTTTCCTGCTTATTATTACAATTAACGACGATCATAACGCGCACGCGGTGCACAGTAATAATTGTAATCATTCATTAACTTGTCACGCCGCGCACTCTAAACAATCACGCGTTTTATCGTTATGCGTGAACGCAGCGAGTGCCTGAAACTCGCAATTTTTAATACGCCATCGCGCTGCATCTAGTGTGGCTTCGCCATTTTTTGCGCAATGTGCGTTTAATTAATTATGCGTTTTTGTGTAGCATGGCGCGTGTTTCTGTGTGGTAGGCAAGTTTATGCAAATGCAATGCGAAATTTACACGCTCCAATGCACTGATTTAATAAATGGAATTTCGTTGGATTGATATTGTATATTATGTGGAATTTTCAATTGATTTTGATATTCAATAATGCTAGTTCCATTGTTCGGTTCAATACGTTCATGATTGATTGTCGTTTTATTCAAATGCGACGGATTCTTTCTGTGTTATTTGCTTGTAGCAATTGCAAAATTTTGTGCCAGAATTCATTGCGTTTTCATTAAAATTTCACTATGTTATTAAACCTTAGAAATTGGCAATTTTCCTAGAATTACATATTCTAGGAAAATGGAACAAAGGCTATAACATTTGTTGCAAATTATAAAAATGTATGAAAATGGAGTAGCTATAAACCATAAACTTAGGTTCATAAAACATAAAACAAGTTTATACATACTTCGAAACATTTCAAGAACACTATTCAGGCTTCATATAACTTGTATATTTCCATTAGTTTTACCCTCCCAAAGCCGAGGAAAATTTAGTTTAATTGACTTTAACGGTTTTCCCATTTCCTAGGAAATTTAGCAAGAATTTTAACTGTTAATGTTAAATAGTTTAATGTTAACCTAATTCCATAAGAATCGTTAACCACGCGACATATATGTCGCACAACAAATGCGTCTTATCGATTTCGATATCAGCGTGCCTAGATAATGTCTGTTGAGTCATCATTTTTATGATGATTAAAGTATTGATGATTAAATTATCGACGGTTATTAATTACGTTGTGCTAGTTTTTGGGATGAGACGGTATAAGCTGCAAATTTGTAGCTATGTTGTCTTTAATCAAACTAGGATGTCTGTGGGTGGTTTTACAATGGCCTCCGAACGCTGGAAAACGCTCCTCGGGCTTCACTTGCTGAGTGCCCATTTCTCTAGGGGGGGGTTACCTTCTCCGGGGTGACACACCCCTTCCGCCTGCTAGCTATATACAATTTACCCCGCATTACTGTATAATTACCAAGCGACAATGGGTATATCGACGTCGGTGATAAATGAACAAGTTGCGAGTGCAAGCCCTAGCCCTCTACAAGGAGCTTGGGAAGCCAGCAGTTGGATACAGGCGATCTGAACGAGGTAATTTTGCAATGTTTCATGTATTTGCTCTACAAATTCGTACATGAGTAGACTACATATTCATTAACAAGTATATTATGAAATTGATTACCTGCAAGTTGTGTTAAACTGGTTGAAATTATAAACTATGACGAATGTATAAACTGGCGATAATTTGTAACAATTCTAAGGAAGTGACACCAAGACATCAATGGAATATCTATAAATTGTTTAAAATGTATTAAAGCATTTCAGGTTATTATTTCGTATGATGGCATCACGTTTTGGCCAAATGGTGGAACTAAAATGTGAAATTCAAACTTTAATTCAAAATAAATTATAATAGTCAAGTCATAGAATTCTCATGCGTGCAGTAATTGATTCTCCATTACATGTAAATTGTTTTGGTCTATCCTATGAAGCCCAAAGGTAGTGTAATTATTGAGAAATCTATCCTGGAAAATAGTTTTCCGAAAATTGACTAGTTTTAAAGTTGTCAATTATTGTCATATTTCCAGTAATAACAGGATTGTAAGTCATGCACCATTCGATTCAGAATGAAATTTAGATATGGCGATTATTGGAAACAATGCAAAGGAAAATACGATTATTCACAGAGATCATTCAGAATCATTGAGAAATCTAGCCTGAAAAAATGGAGTTTTCTGAAAGGTGACCATTTTAAAATTGTTCGATTCTCATATTTCCCGTCATACCAGGATTATAAGTCATACACTATTCGATTCAGAATGAAATCTACTTCAATCTCTTGCAACACTTTTTCATTTAGATACCTAGAAGCGATATTAGAACTGATTAAAATTAAGTATAATAACGGCGACATTTTTGCAGTCAGAAATATGAGTTGAAATGACTTATCCCAAAGATTGCACATTTATTTATATTTCCACTATTTCTATATTCACAAGTCTTACATCAATCGATTCAGAAGAAAATTTTCCGCTATCTTATGTAAGATTTTCTTTGATTAATTACATAGGAGCGATAATATAGATCGCTGAAGTTGACTCTAATAACGTCAACATCGCCGATCTCATTGACAGATGCATGACTCGGTCAGAATATTCTATATTTTCTAATATTTTTCTTGCACCCACGAGTATGAATTATAAACCAACTGCTTCAGGGTGAATTATGTCTAATATTCTTGGGACAGATTTTCGTTCAATTATTTAAAGGTGTTATTTGATCGAATGAAAGGTATTACAAAACTAATATAAGGCTATTACAACTAATGAAAGGTGAGGCCAATAACGTCGGCACTTTCGTTGTCAGAAGAACGAGTTGAAGTCACTTGTGCTAAATATTTTATTGCTATTTGCAAACCATCTATGGATACAAATCATACACCAATTTCACAATGAATTGATTGGTCTATGATTTATACTCGTAGATGTACGAGAAATATGAGAAAAAGTAGAATCTATGCCGACCCATTTTCAGCGATCTATGACATCGCACATTAGAAATTAATCGAAGAAAATCTTACTGATGATTATGGCAAATTTATTTCTGAATCAATTGGTGCAAGATTTGTGAATATAGGAATATAGATAATATAAATAAAAGCGCAATTATTTTGTAGCTAATTTCACTCTGATTCGAATGGTTAATAAGTTATACTCGTTAGATTACAGGCAATGAAAGAAAATGAAAATAATTGCCCACCTGGGCAGATTCCCCGAGGTGGGCAATCCACCGGGTGAATATTATTCACCCACAACATACCACAAACATTTACAACACTACACATTCAACACTCAACATTCAACCCTCAACATTCAACTCTCTACACTCAACATTCAACACCCAACAACTACACAACAAAAACAAATACAAATTGTAAACACACAAATATATGTTCAAACTCGGCGGAAAAACCTCAGGATTGATAGCCTATAAAATATATACATTATTATTTTTGAAAATAATTGCCAACTTTAAAATTAGTCCTTTTTCGGAAAACTCGATTTCTTGCAAGTTATTTCTCAGTGATTACAATCTCTTTGAGCTTCGTAGGATATACTAAAACAAACTCAATTTAATGGAGAATCTCTTATTGCACGAACGAGAATTATACTATTTGAATGTTAGAAATTATTTTAAAACAAATTTTGCATTTTAGCTTCAAGCGGCTAAATGCTACGTGGTTCTGTCGTTTTTGTAATATTATTAATTATACAATGTGAAATATATTAATTGTGTTGGAGCATCAATTTTTATAAGTACGTAACGAAAATGTGTTTTGTCCTATTTTTCTAAGTGGTTCGCGGGAACACAAGTTTACGTTTTTTTTCTGTTGTTGTTGAAAATTAATTAACTGGGCTCTAAACCCCAAGTACAGTACCTGTGAACATTGTAGGCATATTCGTGTTGTTTTTTTGTTTTCGCTCGTTTTAATGCAGTTTTAATGCATATTAAACCACCCCATGAACGCAAACGACTCGAGCGCGAGCCGCGCTGAAAGTGAACAGGTGTATCCGCTGAAGGACTGCGTGAAAAACGAGTCAGGGGTGGAGAGATGCAGCGGACAAAATGCGCCAATCCCTCTTCTGTCTGCATGTCCTCGTCGCGGCAGCGAGAAGCAACAAGGGTTATTTTAATGATGCCGAATTATGCTACTAAGTAATATTACGCTGCTTTATGTACTCTGCGGTGTCACTCAATTCTAGTCTGCTCTAGTCGGGCACAAGAGCAGACTTTTGAAGCGGATGAAAAAGCGACTGGTGGTGAGAGGTGTACGAAACCAACTGAAACTATAGTACACACAAACACACACACCCACACAATAAAAGTCATACATATACGCACATACAAAAGAAAAAAAAGCGATGGTAGGACATTTCAAGTGGACGACACTGTAATAATCGCCGTCGAGTAGGTGGGTGGATAGGGGAAGGAGGTTGTCTGCTGGGAAAACAAAGGAACTACGTACGAAAATATGAAATGTCGAAGGGTCGGTATCGCAACAATGGGAAGTAAATTGAATTTAATATCAGTTTTTATGAGCCATTAAGTACCGAATGTATGAGCCACCCGAAGGCCTGCCACTCCAGGTGCCCCGAGAGGGGAACGTGCACAAATGTTACGTACCTATTACATATTCATACCCTTCGAATATAGCGTTTGGTGGTTAAAGACGGCTCCCCGCGTCCACATGTTATTATTTATGGTAAGTTGGAGTTGTCGGAGATCTACCCGAGCATTGAAGTGAAAAAAGTAATTCGTGTTGGTAGGTAATATTGGCTTCGGTGTCGTTTCGTGGTTTGGGCCTCGGTTTCAGACGGCATTGTTAGCTCGCCGCTTGTTTTATTATTAATATGTAGCACGCATCCCAATATCTGACACTTATATGTTCGTGAAATTGGCCCCGGTGGTTAGAGAAACTCGTATGTAACTATGCAAATTTCGTCTAATAAGTTAACACTCACTTTAAACAGCCCCGTGTGTGCCCCAGGGGCCCCAACCACCGCAGTCGGTATGCCTACATGTAGGTACATAAATATGATGATAACGTAAAACTGTTTAACGTTATTAGAATATTATAACGCCGACGCGACGGCACGAATTTCCTTAATAAATTGTGCCCGGGTGCAGTCGGGCGCCAGTTTTTCAGCTCTCCCCCATTCCACGCAGGTCCGTCAGGAACGTAAGAAGCCCGGGCATTTCGGCTACATGACGGCCAGGGCCTGGGAGGCATGGAAAAAAGCGTTTAAGCAAACGTCTGTCGGCGCAAATATACACCCACTGGTTCTGTTGGGGGCACGGGCAGGCTTGCCACGTACACACGTAAATATATTTACGAGATTACGAGATTAATGCGCCGCTAAAAACAAAAAGAAAGGCAGCGCGGGGGCAAAGCATTTCCGGCCGCTGAAAACGGTCTCCAGTCGACGCTTTTATTATTTATTCGCGTGCCGGACGGTAATTGGATTCGTATGCACACCCCAGACCCCCAATGCTCTGCCATCGGTTGACGGCGACCTAGTCTGATTCATTGACTACGCATTGTTAACCCCCACCCAATTCCTGAAGGCAAAAATTAAAAATTCCCTAATTTAAATTCCCCGACAGGCGTTGGTTCTCCACGAAGGAAAATTGGAAGGAGGTCTTTGATTGCTGAAGTATCCCAGATCTCACATCAAAGCTCTCTTGTTTCTCAGACGACCCCGAAGATTACTTATTCACATTTTACGAAGTAATGAATCAATCTTAATCAATAATAACGCTTTAAACTCGATGTTATGGTAGGAGGATTATTCAGGGCAGTAATTGAAAAGCTCTAGCATCGTTCAAAGTCCCTGGATTTTTTTTCAGTTGGCATGGGTTGCCATGGAATAGAGATGTAACCTCTGTTTTATTGGCTAGGCGAACAATTTTCGTCGTTTTTTTGTTCCGGGGATGTTTTACATGCGCACCCCGCACGCGTATAAATTTGCAACACGCAGCCAGTCGACCGTTGGAGGCGGCATGTGGTGAGCCCGAACTCGGATCCCTTACGCAAGCCCACTCGTAACTCAGTATGGGCGCCGGAGAGTGTGGGTAATAAAAATACATAAAGCATATTTTACGAGCTTACGACGCTAAAAATTTCGCGCGTCATAATAAATATATCGGCGCATAAGCCGCGAGTTAAGTGGGCGCACTCCGGACATGCGAAAAATGTACAAAAAGTACGTTTCCCCTCAGTACAACGTTTTATGTGCGTTATACTGAGAGGAAACGTGTAGATAATTCTGCGTTCTCCGATACCAGGCTAATTCAGCAACAAAAAATAGGTGTACATTCTTTGCGAGCCATTGCCAGCTGAGAATAAGACATACATTGAACAATTTCCTGCAAAAAAACGCCTATAAATAACATGAGATAATTGCTTGTTGAACCAATAAAAGCCGGCACCAGCCGGTGCCCCTCCATTTGCATTTTTTTGTTCTAATCCTTTAAATTTACGCTTAGCGTTTCAATTACCCCCCAAAAAAGTTGAAAAAATTACGACTCGCTCTGGTCCAATAACTGCGTAGTCAGTTGTAATTTTGGGGGTATTTCCGCGTTCGATTAAAACCCTACCTCTCCTCCCCAAATGGTAAGACCCGGTTGCATCGCGCCCGGAACGCTGTAAATCAAGTTCAAACATTCGGCTGGAGAATTCGAAAACATATCAAAATTATGCACGGATTATTTGCGTGCGCCTAAAGCACCATTAATAATCGAGCAAAGCAGATTCGGCGAAAGAGCGCATTATTAATCAATATGTTTGCGCACGTATACGCACACGCATCATAGAGATAAACTCACAAATTTCCATTAATGCGCTGATCATTTTTATCCGTTTGTTGACTTCGGTGGGGTTTGTTTGCGTGTCGCTCAGGGATGAAGTGTGATTGGAGGCGGCCACAACCGGACCCACGTCGAATTTCGTCCGTTTAGAGTTTAACTCATGCGCGTCCGGAGAAATACACATACATACGCATACACATAATAGATGGGATTATGGGCAAATGTGCGATGCGATTAATTTCGAAATATCGCAGCGTTCGAAATTGCGGCCGAGTATGGGCTGGCCGTCGAATATATGCGCCCATTGTCGTCGGCTGTTCGATTCGAATTCGCTAATTAGTCTGTAAGTTATGCGACAGCGAGCGGTGTGTGTGGCTGGCCGCAGTTTGTCTTTCATCTCTGGGATCAAACGAACGTTGGCCAAATATTTGCACACTAGTGCGTTATTTTTCATTTGTGGTATTTGATCCTAAGTTATTCTCTGTAGATTTAGTAAAAATCAAGTTAAACATTTCCTATTTCAACTAAACGTTTGACTAGTTTGATGTGAGGTTGTACGAGGAAGTGCTATATTACTGAAGAGGAACTGGTTTTCTATTTACTGATGTATGGCTTTTTTAAAGGTAAAGTGCGTTCATAAGCTCTCTGTTTATATGCCCACGAATTATTTACATAGTTGTTAAACCTGTGATGATTAACCACAGGTTAAATCAGATCCTACATATCCTCTGCGATTCCTTGAGCACACCTCATTCAATAAACAGGCTTCAGCAGTCTGTGGAGAGCTCTCTCAGGAATACCCTGCTTAGATTTTGCGCAGATAATTCCTCTGTGGTATTCTCTTGTACGGAATAATTTCATATTTCTACTGAGGATTTGGCTACTTTGAAGTAAGGTTGTACGAGACAAAGGTGCGGTACTGAATGAATGTTAGGGGCCCGTTGTGATGTTGTCATGAAGTATGACCGCAGCGAAACTGCCTTTGACCTATCAATATGAACAAATAATCATCGGTAAGCAATTATTTAGGATGTTAATCACGAATTGCAATAATTAGAAAGAGAAAATGATTAAGACCATATCCTATAGGTGTCAGGGGTCTGTGGTCAGCTCCCTCTGATTTATCCTCCTTAAATCACTGTGGAATCCTTTGTGAGGAATAGTTGCCTATTGTTACTGAGGGTTTGGCTACTTTAAAGTAACGTTGTACAAGGAAGTGCTTTTGTGCTGTAGAGGAACTGTTTTTCCAGTGGAATGGCATTTCTTACTGAGGTGGGCGCGGGGGCGCATCAGTGCCCTGTGAATGTTCTCAAGTGTCACTTTGATAGTTGTTTGGTAAAGAAAACCAGGTTAAATCAGGAATGCTCTTCTATATATCATAACCATGGAGTGGTGTGATACTGAGAAGAAACTGGTCTTCTCTCTATCTTCTCTCTACTAAACTATTTATTATCTACTACTATTTATTCGGTCGGGGTATGTTCATCACCTTTCTGTTTATGTGACCATGTGTTACTTAGATAGTTGTTAAACCTGTGGTGAGCCACCACAGGTCGAATCAGGTCTCATATCTATTTACAGACGTACAAGAAATTGCCTTGTGTTCCTCTGCGGGGAATAGTTTGAAGTACGCTATTCGTTTGCTTCTAATCCTTTGACTACATGATATCATTCAACTCCTAAAGAGAAGGAAAGGATAGAGCAATAGGGTCCATAGATTATTAGGGTCCTCAACTTTCATCTGTAACCTTTGATTTAACTGGCCCCGTGTAGTTTTCCATAAAAGCAAACAGAAATCTGTTAAACAGATTTCACCTCTGTCAAATCGGCGTGGGTCTAACAATGTCATGATGTTCTTAAGTTGATCGAACATGTTGAAACAGTGTAGTCCATACTATGTGCGGAAAGTAGCCCCAATTAATTACGGGAACCTATTTGGTTGTTCGGGCTTGATTAAACTTCGGCGGGTTGACAACTTTCTCAATCAGTTTTCGTGATGCGTATCTTTTAATCAGGCGACGAGCGCAATTGGAAGAATTAGTGGCGATGCATGCGGGACGTTTGGGGTGACTCGCACCGGCAATAAATATGTCTCGTGTCCATAATCAAAGCGATAGACATCGGGGCGGTTTGTCGTCTGCGTGTGCGCGCGGTGAACGCTTTCGTTTCGTGTGTTTGCGTATCGTATTAATTTCGTTCGTTGCGACCGCCATCGACAGGAACTTCCACCCTTCTCGGCCAAACATCCCCAGCGGCCGTCACCCTCCTCGACCTCCAACCACCACGACACACATTATTATTACATTTACATTACCGCGCGCCACAAATTTACAGATAATCATAAAATTGAATTATAACCAGTGGCGGCTGTGTAATTGATAAATGCGTCACGTGACGCGCACGCACTCGCAGCGACGCGGCCAAATTGGTTTTAATTCCATCATTCATCCACTTAGCCGCACGTCATCTTCGTGCGAAATCACAATTTCCCTCCGCGTGGCGAGGCATGAATAAGTATCATAAACTCGGCTGGGATGCCTGGAAGCGCATGAATTAAGTAAGCGACGATGCTTGGCATTCAACTTGCTACACGCCACCACAGCCGGTTGGCGAATTAAGTGTTTAATCATGCTTAATTGTTGATTCACACACTGGTACTAATCCCACAGCGCACGCATGAAATTATCCATTGTCTTGACGCTGCGGCCACATTTCTTTCTCTCCCTCCGGCCACACTTAAGCGTAATAAATTAGCAATTGTCGCCGCTCACTTTGAATGCACCAGCGTGCGTAAAGTACCGACTGCGTGTCCCATCGTGCAATGCTCATCTTTATTTCTCGGCTGCGTGGAATACATTACCCCGATTACATTTTTCGTTGTAATTCAATAAGTGCACGTGCACGCAAGGGATGCTGGTGTGGGGTCAATTTTAATAAAGCTAGATTAAATTAAACCGGTGCGAATGTGTGAATAATTGATGCGGTTTTGGGGGGATATTTATCGCGGCACAATGAACTTAAAACATACATTTTTTATTTTATTTATTTATTTTTTGTTTGATTTACTGAGCATCGACTACTATGGTTATTAGCTCTATTCAATTCTTGTTCAATGTAATTAGTCATATTAGCGGCTAATACTGTTGATATGAAGAATTTTTTTTATGAAATATTTTTTTAATAAAATAGTCATGTTTTTTATAACTGTTTATTCGTTTATATTCTGAAATCTGTCAAATTGTTCCATCGTCCTGCTATACCGTTCCTGAAAGGTTTTGCAACTTCGAAGTGAAGCTTCACAAGGAAGAGCTGTGGTATTGAAGATGAACTCAGCATACATCATTCTAAAAGTAGGTGTCAGCAGTCTGTAGTTGGCTCCGTCAGGAAACTGTTTTCAATAACAGTTTATTCGGTTATATTCTGAAGTCTGTCAAATTGTTCGACTACCCCACTATTGCGTCCCTGAAAGGTTTTAACACCAGTACTTTTAGTTAGAATGAGTTGGGATCAATTTACGAATAGTTTTGGGGTTGCATTCATTCCCAGTAAATTTCACTTTGTTTTTAGGTTAAGGTAAATTAATATATATTGTAGCTTAAATTTTACATACTCTAGGTATAATTCCAGCTTCTAGATTCAAAATAAATTTACACCTCTCCCAAATGTCACTCAATCTACTGAGGTTCTACCAGGAAGAACTGTGGTATTGTAGAGTGTGTTGTTCATCAGTTGCAAAACCTGTGGTGAATTACCACAGATTAAATAAGGCCCAACCTAAGAATGTTCTCCGCAGTTCTTAGAGCATACATCATTCAAAAAGTAGGTGACCACCGGTCTGTAGTGGGCTCTGTCAGGTTTCTCCTGCTTAGATCATGTGCAGAAAATTGCACAGTGATAAATAGTTTCCTATTTCTACTGAGGTGTGCCTAGTTTGAGTTGAGGTTATATGAGGAATTTGAATATTCTGAAATAAAAAGAGGACATGTTTTTAATATTAGTTTATTCGGTTATATTCTAAAGTCTGTCAAATTGTTCGACTGTCCCACTATTCCGTTCCTGATAAATTTTAACCCCAATGCCTTTAGGTAGAATTAGTTGGGATCACTTTACTTATAGTTTTGAGGTTTCATCCATTCCCAGTAAATTTCACTTTGGAATTTCACTTTGGTTTTAGGTTAAGATAAATTAATATGCATTGTAGCTTGAATTTTATATACTCTAGGTAGAATTCCAGCTTCTAGATTCAAAATAAACTTACACCTCTCCCAAATGTCAATCAATCTACTGAGGTTTTACCAGGAAGAACTGTGCTGCTTTAGAGGAACTACTAACTATGCATTTATACTGAGGAGGGTACGGGGATGTGTTCATCAGTTGCAAAACCTGTGGTGAATGACCACAGATTAAATAAGGCCCAACCAAAGAATGTTCTCCGCAGTTCCTAGAGCATACATCATTTAAAAAGTAGGTGTCAACGGTCTGTAGTGGGCTCTGTCAGGTTTCTCCTGCTTAGGTCATGTGCAGAAAATTGCACATTTAGAAATAGTTTCCTATTTCTGCTGAGGTGTGCCTAGTTTAAGGTGAGGTTATATGAGGAATTTGAACATTCTGAAATAAAAAGAAGACATGTTTTTAATATTAGTTTATTCGGTTATATTCTAAAGTCTGTCATATTTTGCGACTGTCCCACTATTCCGTTCCTGATAAATTTTAACCCCAATGCCTGTAGGTAGAATTAGTTGGGATCACTTTACGCATAGTTTTGAGGTTTCATCCATTCCCAGTAAATTTCACTTTGGTTTTAGGTTAAGGTAAATTAGTATACATTGTAGTTTGAACTTTACATACTCTATGTATAATTCAAAATAATTTTACACCTCTCGCAAATGTCAATCAATCTACTGAGGTTTTACCATGAAGAACTGCGGTATTTTAGAAGAACTTCTTTCTATTCATTTATACTGAGGAGGGTACGGGGATGCGTTCATCAGTTGCAAAACCTGTGGTGAATAACCACAGATTAAATAAGCCCTACCTAAGAATGTTCTCCGCAGTTCTTAGAGCATACATCATTCAAAAAGTAGGTGTCATCGGTCTGTAGTGGGCTCTGTCAGGTTTCTCCTGCTTAGGTCATGTGCAGAAAATTGCACATTTAGAAATAGTTTCCTATTTCTACTGAGGTGTGGCTAGTTTGTGGTGTGGCTGTAGGAGGAATATTGATCATTCTGAAATAAAAAAGGAAATGTTTTTAATATCAGTTTATTCGGTTATATTCAGAAATCTGCTAAATTGTACCACTGTCCCGCTATTCCATTCCTGAAAGGTTTTAACACCCGTACTTTTAGGTACAATGAGTTGGTATCAATGTACGAATAGATTTGGGGTTACATCCATTTCCAAACTGAATTTCGTTTTTCAGGTTAAGGCAATTTAATATAAATTACACCTTGAATTATACATAGAGTATGATTCAAAATCAATTTACACCTATCGAAAATGTCAATCAAAAGTTGGTATACAAGCACCACCGACATTTGCCTGGAAAAGCACGTTTTTGGAGTCGAATTTCCATGGTCGTGATTTCTACTCTCCAAACACGATTGCTAGTATATCAAACAGCAATTAACAAAAAAAAATCGTTATCGATGCAACACCACTTTAACAACATGGCAAATATTAATTTCGTTGATAAATATTCAACACAACCAAATGCAATTCGAGGAAGTTCGAACAATGAAATGAATTATTTTGTGGAATATTTGCTGAGTGAAATTTCTTTTTTAATCTTGCTTTGCGCAACGCTTATTTTTGCAATCATATTCTATTTCCGGAGGAGCAATTACATATAATAATGATGTGAGGTAGATCAAAACGTGAATGCGCCGCGCACGAATGCAACTAATAGCAATTAAATTACACCAGCTGAAGAAGGGGTGAGATGCTATTCTCAGCAAGGCTCGCCTTGGAAGAGATCAACTTCAATATTATTCAACTTTATTTCGTATTGTTGTGAGTTGTTTGTTGATCGTTAAACGAACTGTAATTGCTGGCGATGAGGCGGTGCGCGAGTATCGTATGTGAGTGTGCGCTAAATTTAGGTAAATATCGCAGAACGGATGGCGCTGGCAGTGGCAGTAGTGAGTGTATTTATTTTTATTAAATACGAGTACCGCAACGCTCGCCGACCCACCGCCGCAACCGCGTCGTTGCCGGCGAACTTCTGGAAATTGTAAAACTGCTTAATTTGTTTGCAAATAACATGATGCTGCAGCGTGCAAGGAAACTGCGATTGTTGCGGGTGTATTGGAGCAGGAAAAAAATCCAGCTGTTAGTTTAGGTTGCGCCAATGTTGTGCATTGATTCGAATGAGGTTCATTTTCAGTCCAGTTAGTAACTTACGAAATTAGGTTACGTGATAGTCATTTTCAGTATTGCAAGGTAGAGATAGAGTTGGAATAATTAGACAACGTTTAATTGAATTTAGTTACACTGTTTAGGTTCATACATATTACGTTCGGTTCAGATTATGTTTTGTTCAGATCCAGCTTAGTTCTGGATAGTTTAAGGGAAGTAACATGTGAAAATCGATTCTGGAACCGACATATTTAATAGGAACGAATTTGGGTAAACCTTATTTGCCTAATACCTATTCGGTTTGGTCAGATTTTAAGAAGTTACACCAGCTCTCGACACGTTACGTCAAGTCAGATTTCAGAGCTTACCCTTTCTTTCCCCAGGTCTAACTTAGAGTAATGGCAAGGAGATGATTATTAATTTCAATTATGTTAAATTGCTAATACTGGATTATTTCAGGTTCATATATGTTTAGTTTGAAGATCCCATTAAGGACAGAGCCGCTTAGAAATGCCTGAACCAAATTGAAACAGTCTGATGTGATTAGATTAGGTGGATTTTAGTAAGGAGTATATCGGTGATGGCCATCTTGAGTAAAACAAGCTATATAATTTGAATAATTAAACTACACTGATTCGAATTTGCTTAGATCGCATTTGGTAAAAACGTGTAAAGTAAGGTCAGATTTCGGAGCGTGTCCCTGCTTACCCCAGGTATGGTCAGTAATCAGTGCATATCCATTTCCGGGTCAACACCTTATAATACCAAATTAGATATCTTAAAATATCAATTTCGATTAAGTTATGCTGCACTTAGCTGGTACTCTATTAATTCAGGTTCATGAAGGTTTTAGCCCATCAAAGGAATGAGCTCTCTAAGTGTATCGGAGCCAAATTGGACCAGATCAAAGGTGATTACAGTATATGGATTTGTGTAAGGATTTACTGGTGGTAAACGTCAGATTAACATAGTTCTAGAAATGACATGATTAAAATTGACTCGAAGAACTCCCCAGTTAGTTCCATAATTATAACTGAAGATTAACCTGAAGAAGCTACCCTTAGCAGTCCCGACTCAGTATAATACACAATACAACCAAGTAAAATCCAGAACGTCACTGATGTTAGAGTAGGTCGCAAGTTAGCCCAAACATTGCCTGATTTGCAAATCGATGAGCTTGATATACATAAATTCTGTGAGTAATGCCTGCCATGCAATAAGGCTGCAATTTAAAATGCGCAGAATACATATTAGTCATTTTTTCTGACAGTAATTCATGGGCGGCAGCCACCTACGTTGATGCGCCTCGCCGGCAGTTTACTGTCACTCAAATGGCGCAAGTTTATTTGCTCCGTGAGTCGTTGTGAATTTACAATAAAGAAAACAATTCGCAGCTGACAGAGGTCGGGAAAAATGCGAGGCGATTCGGTTATGCGAGCTGCGTTTTTCGGTGTTTGGGGCCGACGAGGGTCGGACATGCGGTGGCAGTGTCGCAGAAGCTGGTTACCGGGCGGCGGTTGGCCTATCTCTCGATATCTCTGACACGGGCTCGCACGGGCTTACCTAGGCGGGCTCACAGATAACGCACTCGCATTAATATTTCAATACAGTGTGCATAAAAGACGCATTACTTCCGCCGAGAGATAAGGGCAATAAAATATGCATGCGCAAATGAAACGTGAAAATATGTTCTTTTTCCCTTTGGTTGTCGCAATGCTGTCGAAAATGAAACGTCTAGGTTAATTCCCCTTCATCACAAGCGCAAATTTTGGACGTTAAACTTTATACCAGTACGTGTATATATTATAATGTACTATTTCATATTCAAAATAACCTTCCTTCTGCGTGTTGAGTAGCAGTTTCCAAGTGCATTAATGTCTACACTGCAATTGTATAAAGAGTCATCATACCAACTTTGATTACAACAACTTTTATGAGCTCGGACAGTTTTACAATTTGAATGTATATTATTCCGTCAGGATTGGACTTATTTAAGGTGGAATTATGTTATAACTAGCTTAGGTTAACTAAAATCGAAGCAAGTTAGGTTTTGTCCGAAAAATAAATATTTGTTCAGGCTAAGCTAGGTTAAAGTTAGTTAATTTAAGTTAAGTCGCATGAAAATGCCTGAATGCACTCGTTCAGACTAATGTTGGGTCAAATATAATTTATACTGTGTTAGGATAGTTTATGATTAATTATAATACGTCAGACAAGGTTTTTCCCAAATATTTGGTGGGTTTGAATAAAATAAACTGGTTAACGATGTATGTTTAACGATATCTTCAGACTAACTTAGTTTAAAGACAGCCAAATTAAGCATATTCAAGATAGTTAATTGGATAAAAATGTCTGAACGCACTCGTTAAGGCTATTAGCTTTAATTTGAATCAAGGATTTGTCGGTTAATGAAACTATTTTAATTAAAATTAGTTAATCGGATAAATATGTCTGAATAGACTCGTTCAGACTAGTGTTTGGAACAAAGTTAATCTTTATTGAACTAGGTTGCGCTAGGTGTCAGGCATGTGTCAAGCGAAATATTTATTGAATTGCTCTAGTCTCTTTCAATCTCTGTTCACATATTCAGCGTGAAAATTGCTCACGATATCTCTGACATGGGGTCGCACGGGCTTACGTAGGCCGGCTCACTGATAACGCACTGGTTAATTTCGACGAACGTAGGTTAAAATTTACCATACTAAGTTACATCAGGTTGGTTAAATGAATAAAAATATCTGAATACAATCATTCAGACTAATTGCTCAAATGTGGCGTAAGGACATGTCACTTTAGGCTAAAATAGGTTAAAGTTAGTCGAATTAAGTTAAGGGAGGTTGGATAGTTGAATAAAAATGTTTGAATAGACTCGTTCAGACTAGTTTTGGAGCAAAGTTAATCTACATTGAACTATGTACCGTTAGGTTAGCATGTGTCAGGCGAATATTTAATAAATTGCCCTAGTCTCTTGTATTCCCTGTTCACATATTCAGCGCGAAAATTGCCCGCATATTTGGTGGGTTGGCATAATTTCTTTGATATGCCAAAAGTTTCGGAAGCAATTAATTGTTCTGTCTATGCGAATCGATTATAACTCGAGAGCCTGTGAGTGATTATCCAACAAGTTATGCAGAACTTTTCGATCGTCGACATATTCGCGAAGTTGGGTTTATTCATAACTGGCGTATAAGCTCGTCCGGTTCAGGGGGAAGCCAACTATGCAAGACGCAACAAACTTGAAGTGTTTATTTATTTGCGCTCGTGGAAATTGACGTAGTCAAACAAATTCGAACAAAAATTCAACAATAAAAATTCATCATTCTATCATATCTGCTATTCTCTTTTTTTGCAGCCCATCGACCTGATGTGATTGATAACATGAATGGAAAGCGCCTATTAATACTCAAACATACTGACTGACGGTCTTATTTATACAAATAATATTGATACAAACACAGCGCGTTGTTTGTGTTGCACGCGAACGCAATTGCCGAACGTGTTTGTTATCTGCGAGGGTGTACGGAAGCCGGATTTTGGCTTTCGGGGGAAGTGATTCGCACCGTTTATTACCGAAAAAAAAGCAAACTGCAGAAGCAAAAAAGCCACAAATTCCCAAGCGTCAGCCAACTTATTAATCAGCTTAGTTTGATTATCCACTTAACTCGGTCGGTCGTTGGTGGATGCGCCGGAATTGGCGTAATTTCGAAACAGGTTTGTTTTCTCAGCGCCGCTGAGATTATTAATTATTCGTGTTGATTTTTAATTTGAGGTACGAGGCGCAAAGACGATTAGCAAATGCGAAAAAAAAACGAGGCGCGTTGGTGGTGAAGTAATTATATTACAATTTTGTACAGTTTGCGTTGTGCGCACGCGGAAATGAAGATGTTTGGGCATCTCGGGCGTAAAACACGGGCGTTTGTGAAGAAAAAAATAATGGCGCGAGGACCTGACGATTGTGCGCCCGCGAGGGTATTAGCGATTTAATTAAGCGACGCTTAATTTAAAAGATAAAGCGAGTAAATCAAGAAAGTTATGATGGAATTAGCAGTCGTCGTTTGGCGCCCGCTCTATTATCCTAGAACTTAACACGCGGCGCGCGGTGGCGGCGGCCAGCGTTGCACATGGACGCGCGATTAAGGGCGGTTAAGTGGATCTGGGGGCTGGGTGGTTTTGGTTAGCAGAGGACAAACTGCAAAACGCAACGGAAGATATAGACACCGCAAAAATAAAACGATGCCCGGGATAAAATGGTAAAATGAAAATGAGAAAATGGCTAAATGAGAAAATGGCATTTTAAAGGAGCGCAGCCAGCGCAGGAGTAAAAGTTTATTATCGTTGCTGAAGTGCTGGTCGACCGCCCTCTACCACCTACCCCTCCGCAACGCAAATGTCGCCCGAATCCGCCAACTTGCAGAATTCCAGTCAAGTGTTATACGTCTTGTAAGTTCAACTGATTCAAACATCATTTGGAACGGTTTGGATGCGCTCTGCGTTTCAGGGTGTTGGTAGGAACAAAAAGAAACAAGAGCCTGAAGACGCCACTTTTAACGCTTTTTAACGTATACCAACCCCCTCATCCCTTCGCCCACCATCAAGTACTGTCGCATTGTCGGGACGATGAGTGAACGTGATGGCTGATCGAGATTGCGAACGACTGCTGATTGTCGTTCCAGCGGCGGTGGGCGTGCGCGTCTCATTTATTTCTACGTTATCGTTGCATTGCGAAAATAGGACCGAATAGGAAATTAGATTCCCTCAGCCCTACAGGAATCCGCCGACCACCCACCATCATACTATACCCACGGCGGTGGTTCCGCATGCCCACAAAGCGCTAGTAATCCCGAAAACTTTCCGAAAGTCTTCCGATAACAAGAAATATACTGCAATTTCTCCCTTTTCCGTTCAAAGCTAATGTTAACGCTGCCAGTTGCCACCTTTCAATGTGTCAAATAAGTCCCTTTACAAAGTAGGTAACTGCCGGCTTACGAACTTAACTGTTTTGTTTACTTTTCCAGCTTTAGGTTTTTTATCCATTTTCACAGCATTTCGCATATGAGTGTGTGAAGTACATTTTCGTAGGGTTGTAGGGAAGTCGCTTGTGGGAAAATGGGAGGGGAATGTTTGACCATTGTCATTTTATTGTTAGTCCAGTGACAAAATTCGGCTAGCCCAATTTATTAAATTGGTAATTACATTGGAAATTACTAATTAATAAACAGGATGTAGTCGTTTTATGGAAGTAACTTCGTTTGTAATAAATTGAAACACAAATTCGTTGGCGCTAAGAAATTGAGAAAGAAAGCTATTGTAAATTTTATTATTCCCATTCCAATACAGATGGTCGGCACCTGTTTTTATTCAAAACCATTTTTTCACAACTGTAACAGGATAAACCCGAAGATTTTCAAAACCGGGAGACTCGGGTTTCGCTATTTCTTGACAAGCCTATGTGAAGGTTCTCAAACTGCATATAAGGATTAGCACGGCAAATCTTGCAGAACTCCCGCACTGACCGTGAACAAATTTTCCGTTTGAAAATTGCAACAAGAAGAGAATGACAATGCCTCCGACGGGATGTGAACCGGCAACCTCCATATATTTAGCAGGTTATGCTGGCAGTTACTCTACCAAGGCAACCCGCTGTGTATATTATCATCGTCTCTTTCGATTATACATCTCAAAAAGTAAACTTTCCAAAATACTAATGATCTTTCCAATTCCTACTGGCTTCCTATTGACAGAATTATAGAGGATTGAGCATGGTATGTTCCGTGTGTCGGTGGTTTGAAGTGTGGCTTTAGCAATCGACGAGTCATGTGCGCTAATGCGGCGAATGACGGACATTTATCAGTAAATATCGGCGGAATTATTGTGGGCTTATCTGCGTGGCGCCGGCGAAGGGGGTGAGCAATCTGTTGGTGGCGGAGGGTGGGCACGTGACCGCCGAGCGCGTCCTGCACGTTGCTCGGCACGTGCCGCACTCGCGCTCCGACAATAAATCGTGCGATTACACAACGCATTGTGTCGTTGCGCGCGGCGCACGCCGACATCGACACCGCCGCTGCCGCCGCGCTGCCACCAGCCCAGCACCGCATGTGTTACGGCGGTTAGTCTCACCGGATTCGGCACCCGGCTTGGACCCATTGTTGTACGTTTACAGCGGCCCGTCGGCGTGAGATCGTACCTTAATCCGGTTAACTCCCGGCCGGAAATTGAAGTTTTAATTGCCGGACGGCGACGGACGGACGGTAGCCGCCATCGCGCCACCACCACCTTAGCTTAGCCGTCCGCAGGATCAACGCACGGAGGCAGGCGACAGATTATTAATCACATCCCGTTCTGCATCTACATGCGGCTGGCTGCCGGCAGGCGAGAAGTTTGCTAATTTGCGGAAGTCCGCCTTCGCCGACACCAAGCCTGTTTGAAGTGGTCGCGGCAGCAAAATTGATTTTTCCGCGTGTTTAGCGCGCACATTTGTATAAGGGTGCATGCGGGGCTAACCACTTTTTACCGGCTTTTTAATGTGCGTCGTATTTTTGACTGGCAACGTGCACTTAGCGCCACAAATGACAATGGCAGATGCGGTCAAGCGCCTAAGGAAGCGTAGCGCATAAAGACTTTTAGGCGTAAACCGCTTTTAGCGCTCCGCAAATAACATTAATGTTTCATGACTAAATTAAGGCACAGTGCGTTGCGCACACCGTAATGCGATATGTTACATCAAAAGAATGGCCAACCAACTTTTTTATGGGTTTTAATAAAAGTTTCAAATTAGTTTCTCATCCCTAATTTGTTTCTTCGGCGTGTGTTTTTTTCGCTACGACGTTATTTTCTACTCTCGCACGGATACTCTGTAGCTCATAGTTACTTTTTCGTTTTTTTATATTTTGATTTCGTATTAAACTTTTAAAAAATATGAAAAGATGAAACGTGCATCATTAACATGTTTACTCCTACAGATTTTTATACAGTTTAATCGATAATAATTGATTTAATTGAGAAATGATTCGTTACAAGACGCATTGAATTTCCATATAAAAACTTCTATGAAATTAGTAAAAAATATGAGAAAAACTCCTTCACAAAACTGCATGAATTGTATATGACCCAAATACGTATACATTTTAGAGTCCCAATTTTTTTGATTGATGAAAGTGTCCTGAAAGATCGATTAAAGTTTTCAATTATTAATGGATAATTTTATTTAATCCGTTAAATTTTCGTACATAACTTATTTACTTTTCTGGTTAGGATGATTTGCCTTACATATTGTGAAACTAGAATAAATTTCACAGCAAGTGATATCATTGTTCATGGTTTTATCCTTGGTTATCAATGATTTATTTGAATTCTATATTGGATTTATATTTGTAATTGTAATTTATGTTGAGATAATTTGTCATACATATTACGAAACTAGGAAACATTTGCCATTAACTGGTATCATTTGCTGTGGTTTTATGTTGAATATACCTTTCTACTGTTCGGACACTCTCTTCTAGTTTTCGAGATAATCGAGACGTAAATATCCTCTTATGCGTAACCCTTTGAAAATTACAAACTTTACTCGACTTTTAGGCACACTTGCGCCAATCGAAAAAAAAAATCCAATTTGCGTAATAAAAACAACATATGCAGAGGAGAAAAGGCACTCGCTTTTTTTCTTATTAAAATCCTCAATATTTTTTTTGATTCAGTTAGACTTGGATATTATAATAAAAAAATCCATTTTTAAACTAACACAATTTAAAAGTAAACGGCATGCGATCGTTGCATCCAACAATGCAGATAATCGTTAGCAATTTGGTGCGTAATTGACTCGAATTCACCGTCAACTTCGCTAAACTTTGCGAAATGTCAGCGCCAGCCGCCGCGCACTTTTTCGCTTGTTTGGCAACTTATTTGCCCCCATGATCGGAAACCTATTTTGCGAAAGCGTCGGAGATTGAAGTATAGAGTATATGGGGAACGATGAGCCGTCGCGTCGGGTTTCGCCGGTGCGTGTTACTCAACGGCCGCTAGAAGAAGACGCTCACGTTGAAATATTTGCATCAACGCGCACTGACACACGCTATAACTTCCATCAAACTGTAGCAACTACTAAATTGCCAACAGCGAACAGCTTCCCCGTACACCCCTGCCACCAACGCTACCATAGCCACTCGAGTGTTCACACACGAGCGATGATAACTTCTTAAACTCTCAATTAATCCTGATGGATGAGCGCACTTGCGGGCACGCTTTTAACGTCTTCATTTCAATGCAACGCGCATAAGAAAAGAGTGAAATACACGCTGTTTATATACAACTTGTTACGCAAACTGACAATGGCGAAATTGTTTAATGTCGGGCGAAACGTAATACGTCTTAGCCGGTTATAGTTGTGCGGCGTGTTTCGACCTCGCGGCGAAATTCCTGCAACACGCCAGATAAGACGAAAAACTTAGCGCATTGCTTAAAAGTTTGTATTAAAAGCTTCGACCTCAAACAGTCTCACGCGAAGCGCCGCGTACATTCGAGCTTATCTCCGACAGCGTCGTCGCGCTGAACTGCTTAATGTTAATTGATGAACCGTGGCGTCTTCGCCCCGATGCTGGTTGGGTGTATGTGCGCGGGTGTGCATCCGACAGTGGATTGTAGCTCGAAAACGACAACAAAGAACTTTTTGGCGGATAATAAATAATTACGGGGTCGTCTTCGCTTTGGGGCCAAACTGATACTGAAACCGGAAGAAGTTTGGTCTGAACTGTTGACGTGCGCATTTTCCGCTGACAATTATCGCGCCTGCCATCGGCAGAGCGATGACTACACGCTTTTCCTGTCGGCGCTTATCAGTTGCACTGATCGACTCTCTTCTGCAGTTTAATGCGTCTGCTGAACTGCTCAATAGACGTCACACTGTCTGGCTATATATAAGACTGCGTTTGTACTCAATTGTTGAATGTAGATGACGGGAAAACATTCGTAGATTATACCTGCTTGTTTATCCTTTCTGGAGAAAGTTTTTCCTTGGATCTCTTGATAAACATTATTTCTTGCTTCATGTTTTCTCCTCATGGCCTGTTGTTCTGTCAGATGTTTCCTATCAGGGAGTATCTTTAGGGATGTCAAAATTTTGGTATCGATAATTATCCTTTTCGATGAGTGTCGGTTTTGAAAAGTATCAGTATCGAAAAATATCGGTATCGAGAAATATCACTAGCAAGATGTTGGATATACATTTCTAACCTAATTTCATGAAATTCGTTAAATCTAAGGTTATAACTAATATTCCTTTAGGGCTAGGACGATTTTCCGGGCTTATTATGAAATTTGATTAAATTTTTCTTAAATTGAAATCGATTTCCATGCTTTTATCCTTGGTTATCAATGATATATATGACTTCAATGTTTATTATGCATTTCTGGTATTAATTTCATTTAATCCGTTAAATTTTGGGATAAAACAAATCTATCTTTTAGATTAGGGATATTTACATATTATGAAACTAGGTTGAATTTGCCAACGATTGATATCATTTTCCACAGTTTCATCGTTGATTATCAATGATTTATTTGATTTTAATGTTGGATATACCTTTCTGGCATTAATGTTATTTAATCTGTTAAATTTTGAACTATTACTAATCTATCTTTTAGGTTAGGATGATATTATGAAACACGCTTAAATTTTCCATCGACTGATATCAATTTGCTTAGCTTTATCATTAGTTACGAATCATTTATTTGACTTGAAATTCGCTATTCATTTTAACATAATTTCATCCGGTAAAATTTGGCCTAAAACGTACTTACTTTTTTTCCCATAAATACTGCGAAGCTGAGTTAAATTCGCCATCGATTGATATCAATTTCCATGGTTTTACAGTGGATTATGAAAGATTTATGATTTATGAAAGATTTCTTTTAATCTGTCAAATTTTAGCCTACATAAAAATCTATCTATTGTTTTTAGTTCCCCGGCTATTATTAAATAACAATTCTGTCCGTAGATTGCGGGCATAGATAAATGTTTGAGATCTTCACAAAATGTAAATAATTTCGAATAATTTCGAAAACGTGAGCGGATTTTTTAAAAGCTGGCCGTTTGGACAGCCTTCCATCATCTCGTTGATGATTCTCGTTGCTCGTAAGACGCGCCTCGCCGCATACCAGCAAATGCAACGGATTAATATTTACGCGTCGTTCAGCGCGGATGACACACGACCGGCCTCCACATACAGGCCGTATGCAGCGTAGAACGGGGGCGGCGAATCGTCATCCGAGCCGGTCCATGAAGGAACGCATTTTATCGCGCCGCGCACGAGTGCATTATTTATCCGTGCTTCAATTCGACGCCGCCATCACCGGGCCCCGCGCGCGCACCGGCACGCAGTGGCGTCTTCGAAAAGTGCGCCTGCATAAATTATAAACTCCGGCGGCAGCATCGTAAAAGCGGACGAAATGCGGCGGCGTCTTTGCGACCGACCGCCACCGCCAATACTAGTAATAAATCATGAAGGTACACATGCCCATGAACGACTGCATCGCCATCATGCCCACACACCCCTTCTCGTCTCTACCTTCATATGCGTAAAAAATTAATCGAAAAACAAATGGAACTATGATCGCGTCGCAAATTTGTATTCAAGCATATTCGTTATTTCGAACGACCGATATTGTGCGTGCATTGTCGAGAGGATGGTAGGGATATTTGTGTCGCCCTGATTTTTTAAAATTATTTTTATTGAAAATACCTTGTGTAAGGCCGGCTTGAAAAGGCTACTCATACCGCTGACAGCGGCGACAATCACGTAAAAATGATGTGCGTGCGTGCTGATGCATAACCGACGGATATCATCGGCAATCTGAGGGGCGGCGTGTGTTAGCTGAGGATGGCAGGTCACTAAAGCTTGACTGGGTTCATAGTTGGGCTCAAAATGACAAAACCTACGAACTGCCTGTTAGGAGACCAACTTTTACATATATTCTTTCGAAAAGTCTTATCAAAATTGATTAAATTCATTCACTACCTGATGATAACAGTCCAATAATTAAGCCAATTGTTTTATAGCATCGTTTCAAACTTGTTTTGCTAAAGATACATAATTTTTAAATATTTTAATAATAACTTTTTTTTTCAATTGTTTTAATTTGTATTTGAAAATGAATTTTAAAAAAGCCTTTTGTAGGTTGTGGCAGTTGTTGGCATGAGCTATGATGGCTAGTCGGGCATAACAAGCAGTGGGTAGATATCGCTATTCGCATTCGCATTGACATTTTTCGAACGCGCGTGGTGCGTATCGAGAATGGCGGGCCACCCCGTCGCGTGCCACCGCCCCCGCTGGCGATATTCGAGCATGCCAGATGTGTGTCCACTCTTTTTTGCCACGCTGTGAAATTACATAACATTACATTCACAGCATGGGGTAAAGGGTAGGGGGTTGTACTGGACAATGCAAATTACAGCAAAAAAATCGCCCGAACAAAACCACCGGATATGTATGTCATGGCAAGTGCAACGCGACATTTTCGCACATGTTCGTGTCCGCATTTACATTTTGACGTTTTTGGACCCACGACCGTTCCCGGGAAAGTCGACTGTTCTTGTTATGAGCCGGTTATCATCGCACTTTGGGGCAGCATCCATCGCTTTTGTGTTTTACGACTACCAGAGTGCGTTTTCGTTTTTTTTTCTGTGTGATACCTGTCGTGCACGTGCCTCATTCGATTGCTGCGCGGATGCGGTTGAAGCCGTCTAAATAGCGCGTGATTGATAGTGCTGGCGCGACGACAGTTGGTGGAGGCGGCAACATGGCGCGATGGGAACACGTCCGCTCCCGCCTGTCGATCGCAAACGCTCGCCGCCTTCGATGCGGATGAAAAATGTCGCGCGGAAGGTAGGTGTACGTCGGCGTGATTCACGTCGCATGTGATATACTATTGTGCTCTTAGGTCTACATAAAAGGGAGCACACGCAGGGATGCAATTTTCCGCGTTCGCTCACACAATAAAACTCATTTTCGCATTTGCAAAATAGCGGCGAAAGTAATAGTACTGCCGATCAGAAATTCCAATATGCACTTTTATTGAAATAAGCGCCATGCTAGTGAGATAATATTAGTGAACATCCATAATAATATCTATTTTGTGATTTTCACAACATTTTCTACGATTTAGTAACTGGAAAAAAATAAAAGATAACTTTACAACATGATGTGTATGCCTGCCAATTGTGGAGCTACATAATATGAAAATAACTGTCGGATGTTAAGTCTTGAGCAGACTGGGAGTGCGCGGTGATTTGTCGCGCGCATCCAGTGAGTTGTGCTCGCATTTAGTGCATTATATTTGATATTACGGCCGTGGAAATTTGGTAGTGTTTTTATTGCGCGATTTTATCGTCCATAGATTTAAAATTTGTAAACCGACGTTAAATAGATCAAAAATGTGGAACTAACGAATTAAGACGATTGGGAAGGGAATTAATTGTAAACTAATTGTATGGTGTTAAGGCTTGAGCACACTGGGAGCGCTCGGCGATTTGTCGCGCGCTTCCAGTGAGTCTCACTCACTTTGAGTGCACACTGGATGCGACTGCCGCATCCAGATTTTACAAAAACGCATCTTAAATTGACTCAACGCTGAGTGATCATTAAAAATACACATTTTGTGCATATTTATGGCGAATTTTACCATATTTAGAATAAGTCCATTGAAAGGTACAATACTTTAAAAGATATCTTAACTCTTTCACGTAAATTATCTGTAGATTTAATTTTGAATTTTCTTTGTTTACATTGACTTATTAGAGATTCTTCACCTTCAGCTAACAATATGAAGGAATAATATGTATTCCACGAGTTTTATATCAGCATATTCTCTATTGCATAATCAATCAAATTGGGAATAGTTTATTAATATCTCGCATATGCACGACCCTTATTTTCGAGTGTATATAGGAGCACGTACTGGACCGCGTGTAAATCGTCCATACATGAATTGGTTTACGTGACCTATGTAATGTAAACTGACCTGTATTAAGCGGAACTAGTTTAATGCGGAAACGGCATGAAGTATGTGTTTTAACGAAATTATTTATATGGGCAAATCACGTTCGTCGAAGTGGGACCCGATCCCCCCTTCCCGCAATCTATTTTTTTTATATTTTATCGCAATGTTCACTGATTAAAATACTTCTTTTGCATTTTGTCCTGAATGGTATTCACTTGTAATAACTTAACGTTTCTGGAAACCTGTCAACAACACTGTATTTTCAAAATTACACATGCAAAGTGAAAATCAGAATTTCGTTATGATATTTATGAATAACACAAATGAGAAAAAGGTAGGTAGGACTTAAAACTTGACAATATAGATAGAGCACGTTTGAGTTTGCGCTTATCGATGTCATGCATAATAATAATTTCCATCCACCTTGATGTCGGAGGGAAGCGGCGCGTGCTCCATCGTCGTATGATCGAGTACAAATATTAATGTAATTCTGTTAAAACGATCGTTGCGTCAAAGCTTACCTAGGCCGACCGCTAAAAACCATTGTATGGTGGGGAAGAGTAGCAAACAGCGCGCTGCCATCATCATCATCCTTCGCCTCCGCCTCCCACTGAACGAAGTTGCCGCCACCGGTCGTGGCCGTATTGCGGCACACATCTACCTAGAACCGACACAAAGCACTCGACGCTCAGCGTTCGTATTACGCTACAGCGGGACGAAAATATACCTAAAATGGAATTAATACGAGCTTCGTCTTGTCGTGCCTTGTCTCGATGTTCTTAACAACATACCATTATTATGCTCAAAGTATCCGCCTTTGTGAATAATAACGCGACGAGGGAAAAACGTGCAGCCCGGCGTGAGACGAACGACACCGCCACCACCACATTGCAAATCATTCCGCAGCGCAGCTGAATGCCAAAATAACATGTCACACAAGGATCAACATACACGCTAAGCTTGGTAATGAATTATTTTTGGTGCGTATACCCCGCCGTAAAAAACAGAGATCAAACATACCACAGCGTTAAAACATACCCCTGCGTACGCCGGTGGAAGTTTAATACCCTTTTCGAAAGTGGCATATTTTTCGGCGTGCTTATTTTTTCCTTCCATGAGTATTTACTCGACGCGCCGGGAGGTAAAATCCGCGATGTACATTTTCCCATCTTTTCCATTTCGCGCCGGATTTATATCAAAACTACAGCTTAAAGTAGCAGAAGAAAAAAATAAACGAGAGTGAAAAATCCACGACTGCTGCTAGGACTGCTTTTTTCCCTCTCCCCATTGCCAATCATACTTTTGGTTTATCTTTTCTGGAAATTTCGAAACGCAAATACGCCAGCATACACCCCAGAGTGCGACAGTTTGCAGGTGGGCGAACCATGGACCGCTATACAAACAGGGAGTAAATAACACATTCACAGGCACATGTGAAATCAATTTTCGCAAAATGTCAAAACGTGTTAGCCCCGGTAATATGCACCGCACTTCTTCCAAGAAGATACAAGCAATGCTACTCTTGAAGAATAAAGAAAAGAAAAAGGATGCACAGAATGTGTAGCCCTCCAGTTATTCTTGCTTTCAATTCCCAGAATTTGCCTGGAAAGCACGAGAAAGGAATGTTCCAAGTACATTTCTATAAATAACTTTGTCATGTTATTTCGACTAGAGACTGGTGACAACTTTGTCACATACTTATGCGATTGGAATTAATTAAAAATTCAATAACGGATTTAAAAGTTTTAAGAGTAAATTATGAAAATGGCAAAGTTGTTAACCTCAAAGTACCTCTAGAGTGTCGTTAAACGAGATCATAAAATGAGTCTCTCAATTAATTTATGCAACTCTGTGGAATTAACTGCGCCAAGAAGTTGGCTCGGAGTTTGTGGTTCGGTTTGGCGTTCTTTTTCCCCTTCCTGGGGTGACATCTTTTACTGAGATGTTTGTTTGCTTCTGCTTCTGTTATTAATGAGTTGGATTCATTGATTTTTAAGATTTCTTAAAGTTTATAATGACATACCCTGAAATCGTTGAAATATTCAATGTAAAACCCTAAAAAGGTGCCATAATAGAAATAGCACATATGGTCTACAGTAATTGTGATACCCTGAAGCAAGGGTAAGTGTTTCGCACTTGTTTGTACGAATGCAGTCAGGGGGTAATTGCAGTACACGTGCCTCGCGGAAGGATCTCGTGTTCCACGATGGTGACGGGTGCGGTTGGGATGCTGCGGGCGGTAGAACGATGAAAGTATGGGGCTTGGGTTGGCAATCGGTGCGGTGGTTGCGTTTAGCTGCAGGTGCTCACGTGCCGCGTGCATTCGATGCCGCAGCACGTTCCTCGTCTTTGACTAAAAGAAACGCAAGCGCTCGTTTGAATAGAGGGTTTCTATCAGGTGACACACTTGCCCCCGCAGCTCGTAATTACGCCGAATGCGAGCTGAAGGCGTGGAAATCAAAGCCCCAGCGCGCCCGGGTGCGATATGAGTGGCGCAATCAAAGGATTCGCATTTTTGATGCAATTACGCGCCGCTGTAACTACGCTCTGGTTTGTTGGGCACACTGATTGTCGATGTAGTTGATAAGGACTGGTTGAATTTCGCACACGTGAAATCGGATCGGAATGTGCTGCCACGAACGCTCTTCTCTCATCATCCACACCTACCAACCGCCCTGAAACTATGCCACGTTTACCCCTTTGGAACTTACCTCCTCCCACAACTTCCAACTCAGATGCTCGCTGAGGAAAAGCTTTTCATCGCATTTTTGCGTTTTTCCCTTTTTCAATCGTTTGGTTCTGCTTTTGCATTCGAACGTTTTCTAACCCTTCGGAAAACAACTTCCCCACACCGGCATGGAAACTATACCTATGGATCCGGCTTTCAGGCGCGCCGTTGTGAACTTGAGAGGCGGTGAACGTGCCGCGCATCGGTTGCAGTGGTCCATTGATTTGAATTAAGTCGGCGGCAGCACAGTACCAGAGCCTCCATTCGCATTCAACGCCATCGACACGCAGCACAACCACTGCTACACCGGCAAAATATTTACAGAGGCGATTTATCTACTCACGCAACGCGATTTTTATTAGAGCCGAGCACGGAATTTTAATTAGCGCCCTATTGGAATTTATGCAACCTTGCTAAGCACCTTAATGTTCCATTTTAAGACTAATAGTATTGTAGTCGGCTTATAATTAGATTCAATAATTAAGAAGACATGGAATGCGAAATAACCACTTTATTCACTACGATTTCAACGAAATTACCTCTCCGGCAAGATTTCGTTATCTTTTGATGAAGAAAACTTCAGACCCGCATATAGTTGTGTATGCGATTTTCATCATCATTGTTTTTCAGAATGCTTCAATTTTGTATGAATTTTTGGTGACTCTGAAATGACTGTTTGTAAGCTTTTTAGAATTGCTTTATTAATACGTAGAGATCACTGGTCCAACAATAATAGGACACAGACGACAGAACTCGTAACCGTCCTCCAAGATGTAGAGCAGCAACAACGTCCTTAACGCGACCGCAGAGAAATATGCAATATTAGCAAACAGCTAGCGTGATTTTGGGGGAACCTGATCCGCCTTGGCAAACACAGTATGCGCCAGGTCATTCTCCTCGGCGTGTAGCCCCTTCTGGAGCTACTTGGAGCTGTATAAAAACGCCGCAGCCACCTGGTCTGTTCGCGCCACCGGCGCTTTTGGGGACTTTTGTTTGTTTTTTAGGCTGGAGGTTGGTAGTGCCGACCCTTAAGTCGCGCATGCGCAGCAACCCCTACCCTATTGCCTGTCATATTGGCCCTTATTGTGCCGAACCTTTGTAAATAAAGTCAGTTTTTATCCAGCACTGCACCGAGTAAGTACGTTTTTAACCTCTCCTGTCGACGTGTCTCGAATCTAGTTTTCGTGTTTTCCACGTGTTTATTCCACTGGTGAACTCGCCAAAGTCCTTTAGATAGGGCCCCGCGACCTTACAAATCTCGGGGTAATAATTTTTAAGACAAGCCGCTTACGCGCATTTACACAGTCAATGCTCATAATTCACAAGAATCCATTTATTTGACAAATAACATAAAATAAAGAACAAATTTACAGCACCGTGTAATATCATTACGTCAAATCCCGATGCGTTTGAACATAACGTAATTGTGTTTTAGGTGGGTTTAAATATCGTATAATCATAAATTCGTAATTTCATAAATTCCCTAAATGAAATTAGTAAAGTAGTGGCAGCATGAACATTCTCGAAGAGGCGCATACGCTAATAATTTGATCCGAATCACTGCGAATATGAACACGCCATGGTAAAAATAAAATTCATTATTTGAATAAAACGCACCCTCGAATCGCCTCAAATTCTCTGCGGGAATATTCGTGTGTAAATTTATATTTAATTATACACTGCGCATAAATATTTAAGCTAATTTTAAGTAGGTTGCTAACGCACCATCTCATGTTTGCGAATTTTTCAGTGCGCTGTCATTAAACAGACGAAAGAATGTCGCGTCCCAAAATTGAATTTACCCCAACGCTAATGCACACAACCGGCAATAAATTGAAATTATTTTTCCCGCTTTGACATCAAACCCGTTGCTGTTCACGTTGACGGATGTAATTACGGCACAAAGCTACGCTTAATATGGTTTCATTACGAAAAGAAGATTACGATTCACGTTTCGTCGACGAAAAGGGATTGGCATTGGCAATTCATTCGCGTGCCGTCTCGTTTCACAAGGAAATCCGTCACGATATTAAGATATTATAATAATATAACAATTTGCCTGTTTGTTGTGTTGATTAGATTCGCATTCCTTACAAACGCACGCCGCGTTGAACGACGTTCCATTTCCATGAAATTCGCACGCCTCGTTGGCGGCGGATGGTTAAGGGTGGTATGTATGGAGTTGGGAGTAGGTTGGCTTCTTTGTCTCCACTTCTCGGCGGCGGCGGCGGCGTATCGTGCATAATGAAGTGAAAGCATTTATCACGAGGAAGAAATCAAGGCGTAATTATGGCGTGCGTTTAGGCAGACATGCAGCCGTCGATAATAATTAGTTTCCAAACTGTGATTATGCCCCGATGAACGTGTAATTATGAAATATTTAATGTGCGCGTTGATGGAGCGAAGTGAAAAGTGAGGTTATCAGAAGAATATAATAGACACGCGCGGATGGTTTATGAATTGGCGCGAACGGAGGGTGGTGAATCGATGAGCGGAAGTGGTTGAGGAAATGCGAGAGCGGCGATGATGTATATGTGGGTATGCCGCACGTTTTGTGTTTGTTTTAAGAGCGTCGCGTTTTCTTTGTTGAACGCCCCGCTTTTGTGAACTTCGATAAACGGTATGTGTGTTCTACAAAGTGTGCGCCGCGCGTTTTTGCGTAATTTCTGAGCCGATTTGAGCCTGATGTGGCAAAAATATTAGCAACTTCGGCCCATTCCGTGCGAGCTTTTTGTAACATACACCGACAACATCAAAACTTTGTAATTTCCTTATTGTTGCGATAAGTTATGATCCTTATTGAAGAAAACAGTAGGATGACATAGGCTCAGTTTGGAACGTAACAAAAATGCGTTAGTACAACTTGCTCAAAACTTTAATCAACTTGACCACACATTTCCAATGCGTATTCCAATTATTCAGAGTCAAGAACATTTCAACGTTTTCCCTTTCTACACCAAACTTTTAATTAATTTTGTTAGTATAAACTTTCGTAAAATTTGTTCAGATTACAGCTACAATTTGTAATGAGCACAGTTTGTTAGTATAAAATAATAGATACCAGCAAAATGGTGCTTCTACTCGTGTATATATACTATATATCCTTATTTGGTAAATAAGACGTGCATGATTTTTACAACTCGACTGAAATATCCTTGGATATAACTGCCTATCCTTGTCTGACGAATATACTTAAAATGAGTTGAAGCAACACGAAGAAATAATCTATCCCCTTTTAATACTTGAGTCAGACATAGGACGACACCACGAAGCGAAACGACGCGTTGCCGGTAGTCTGTCGGCCGCCTTAAGAATAGTGGCGCAGCAAGCACCGCCTATCCTAGACAACCAACTCCACAGAGAAAATTACAAAATAAGATAATTACAGATGAACATATAGTAATGGTAGCGAATAAGTCCACAAAACTTGTCACCTCAGACCGATTAGGGAAATAAATAATCGATTCTGGCATCGAATCAGTCTACCGCCGATTCAGGCGAATTCCATCCGCATAGGCACGTCAGATGCTGTTCCAGCCTTCATCGGTTCTGGTATCGAGTTAGTCAGCCGCCGACGTCCTACTAGTGAAACCATATGAATCATCCACCAGGATTAGTCCCACTACGTGGTTTCTCATGGTTGTGTTCCAACGTCTGTGCGCGTAGAGATATCAATACCATGTTCCCGCAGCACAGAAAGTACAACTTTCCTATTCCGTTCCTAATCAAGAGCCATATCAGCTTCTTTCATTGTCACTGGTAGCGAGTAGGCCGTGACGTAGTCATGGTAACTCTCAACTGGCGATTGACATTCTATCAAATAATAAATCAGAGTAGATCGAGACCCGACTCTGGCAAACGTCATAGAAAATAAACAACCCAAAAAGAGTTAAATTTAAAAAAAAAAAACAACAAATATAAAAACAGCCTATATTTCAAGTCGAAACCATACATGTATTTTAACCAGTTTATCAGTTTAATAGCACCCCCCCCCTCACCACCCCAAAAGCGCGCATAGTAAGTTTTACTTCAGAATACATACGGATAAAAGTGAAATTTTGCATTGACCTAACCCCAGTTACAGGGTACTACGTACTGTATTCATTTCAAAATTTCACTTCAAACAAATACTCAAGGATTCAAAGAGAAAAAAAAAAACAATTTGCAAAGTGTTCATTTCAAAAGTATTGCTATTTGCCTTTGAAAAAAAGAAAGCACATTTGTCAAATTAAAAAAATATAAAACACGAAACGACAGAAACGTTTGTTGAATAGGTCCAATGAACGCAATTTTCATGCAAGAACGCAATTATATAGCAAATGAAACGAAATTCTGTAACAGACATAATCAGAATAAAATGTACTCGCATGCATTCTTCGCAATTTTCATTTCTAGACTTCCAATAGACATATTAGTAATACTTTTTAAAAGTCCTTTCACCTTGTTCCTAAGGAAAAAAGAAGGCAGAATTGTGAAGAATGCTTTCATGCAATTATAACTAGTTGTAAGTTTTTAAGCATTCGGGAAATGGTGCATTCATTATGTTCGGTGAATTGCGCTGCAATGTACCTTTCAGTATTCATATTTTTACCTAGATTTAAACGCGCTTTTCTCTCAACATTGTTGATGTTGCGAACACGCTTGAGAAAATTCTACCCAACCAATTTGGCTGAATGATGGCTTATTTTATAGATAATTAAATTTTCTAGAATATGTCGTCAATTATTTATGTAATAAATAATTAAGAACGTAACGTAAGAACGTAATTCGTGTTTAAGTTAAATTTGCATGCGCAGAAATGCACTTTAGAATTAAAACTGTATAAAAATAAGCAGTTTTATCTTTTTCCTGAATATACTTGACGTTATATTCAAGAAAATTTTATGGAAATTGCAAAAACTTTTCGGTTTTTCGCTTCTGTTCAAAACTAATGACGCTAGAGTGTACGCAGCCGAGTGATTCAAAATCGAAAACAATATATTTTTTATTTATCTTTTACATTTTTTAACTTACCGGTTTAACTTACACTGTTCTTATATATAGTACACTAAATAGTCATCAAAAATTCAAAGCGTTTTGAGTGTCTATTATTAGCTGGTCTATGGTTTAGCTGGTTCGTCCTATAGTAGGTTAAATTAAGGACATTTGTGTGATGTTTGTCATATCCAAATATTCACGTTTTCCTGAGTGCTGTAGATGATATTAAAATATGAGAATATTTATATAAAATTTCTAAAAATGTCAAAATAGTCGACACTCCAGTTTGGGACAGAGTGGAAAGGTGGGTACGAAATGGGAGTTGGTGCGATGGGTCTATGGTTGGTGCGATGGGTGCGATAGCAGAACGCAATTTCGCGCCACAGTTGAAATACGTTTTTTGCACGAGTTTATCAGAAAATGCATCCAAATGGACGCGCGGCTGATTCGCTTTTAAGTCCGGCACTCCGGGACTAATGCCGGACTCATGCCTTAAAAATCGTATCCAATTAAGGTTTCATCATGGCCATCTAATTGATTCCTCGCGCGCCACATCACGAGCGTATGCGGCACAACATACACCGTGGCGGCGGTGGCGGCAGTGGCGACGCTTTGGCGCTGGTTGTGGCTGGCGAGCGTAAATTGTATCACCGGCTGCCGCCCGCCGTCCCTTTTTTAATTAAAACGAGCGGCGCGTGAGCGCGCCAACATGATTTTTAACTTTATTTGCGATTGCTGCACGCACATGCCTCGGTCGGATGGCGGCGTCACCGCCCCGCCGCCTAACCGAAACTGGCTTTCCAGCCAGCCATCTCTGGCGGTGTCATCGCCGCCAGAGAGTGGTGTGTGTGTGTGTGTGTTTTTTGCGCTGTGGCGCGAAAATTTATACGGCCGCCATCCGCGAGAGTGCACGCATGCATAAAATCCGCCCGCTGTCTCGTTTCCAGCAATGCCACCGTCACCGTCCCCGACACCCACCGGCCCAACCAGCCACGAATGCATTCCGCGGAAATGCAGAGTAGTTTTCCTTGTCCCCCTGCCAACTTGGAGCGCGAGTTTTTAGTTAATTTGATAGTTAGATAGCGTTTAGATATGCAATCTTATCCGGTCGTTTCTCACCGGTACAAATGGCACTCTCTGTCTGTGGGGAAATGCAAATGCGACACGCCTTTGTATGTGCCAGAAACTGGAGACTACTAGCACATACGCATATTTTCCATATGACTGCGTTTTTGCGCGTCAATTTTTATTTACACGCGCGGGAGCCGGCATATGTGGCTGACCCCAACGTGCGTGCATATTTTTTTGCACCAACGGAGACCCGAGTTTCTATTTGTGATGCGCGTCGTTTCGTTTTTCCGGTTTGCTGCTTCGAGCAAACGTTTTCATTATGTACAGGGATTTTTTCTACATCGCCTCTGGCGGCCAGGCGCGAAACTCGACGGAAAACTGCGTCGGCTAATTGTGACTGCATTGACGTTGGAAAAAGGTCTGTGTTTCTTTTTTTCGTAAGCGAATTCATTACATTGCTGAAGTGAGCTGCCATTTCGCGCGCGCATTGTGACGGCATTAAAGCGAAGCATTTAAATTCATTTCTATTTGCTAGTTGCAAAACTGCCAACGTAATGGTAAAATGTGCAAATATAGTGTGTTTTCAATGTAATGAGAATGGCGAATATGTTTGCCGGCATGAATAAATTTGTACAAATGAAATGTTTGGGTAAAAAACACCAAACTGGACACGAAAAGTGGTTGTTATTGCTTTTGGTATGCTTTTTTGGTTCCTTCATCATGATGAGATGCAAGTTGCACTGGAAACTCTTGAGAATAACTTCGTGGAACAATAATGTTTGTAAGGTGGGATAGCGCAAAAAGCGAGATATTATATTGGCTCCCCTAGCAGCCGGTGGCAGCAGTATTAATTTTTAAAATGGGTATTAAGATACGGTCTCTCGTCGCGATCCGGGCTTCTTCGTCTTTCAATATTTTATTACTCTAAATGCAAAGCGCAAGCACATTTTCGAGTTGCAGGGATTTTACCCGGAACGTCTTTGAGCGCGTCCTTTCATTGAATTTTGCACGACAACCTGTTCCAGGAGGCAACAACAAAAAGCGCGAGACGGTGCGGCGGACGGTTATAAAAAGGATTCCAGGAGCAATAAAAACGAGGGGGAAATGGGATTGGGGAAACATGGCAAATTTTGCGATTAATAAATCACAATGCTGAGTGAGTCCATGCTGCATAGCATCACTCAATGGATGTTAGAAAGAGGAATAAAGATGAAGGAGTCCTGTATGCTTCATTTTTAGGGAACGCAAAAGAAAAGGAAAAATATTCAAGAATTGAAGGGTAGGCATATCGGATTGCCATCGTCCTTCACATTGTCGGCGCTTTTTCATTCTTTTATCGGCTGCGTTATGTTGCGTCACCGCGTATGCGCGGCTATACATCAGGTTTTTGTGCTCCACGTGCCGCGCATGTTCCGTCTGTTTGCTACGCGAGCTAGAGGGGCTTCGAGGGTGGAGGCGAGTCCTGATATATGCGGGCTACTTTACAGTAATGCCACTTTTGGTACATGAAATACAGGCTACGTGCCACGGGGCCAGCGAAATGTCATTCCTTACAGACGCTCATTAAACTGGCAAAGGGATACTCCATATTTCTGAGGAGGTATTTATGATGTTAGTAAAAATGTAGGAAGGCCTCCATTACAGTCAGATCCTTTTAAGCGTATTCCAATTGGGCACAGACTGTAGTACGCTAATCTTAGCGAAAAATTCTAAATCAGACATTTTTAAGTCCAACTCTATTAAAAAAACAAGTTGATGGTCAGTATTCCAAAGTAAGTCTATAGTTCTGGTGAAGGTTTTATGAGAGCATTTTCAACTCAATGTCTGACATTGCAAAATTCAATATTTGCTGAAGTTTAACGATACATCAGCTGGTGGATGGTACGACTTAGTAATCGCAGCCATTGCTCGCTTTCGAGTTACTGAGGGGACGGCTTGGTACACTGCCGGTCGGCGTAATTAATCAAAAACCACGAGCGCATTAAACGCGCGGCGGTTGGCGGTGGAAATAGGAACGAAAGGCGGTTTTGCGGCGGACCGGCGCGACCGCCTTCATCCCCGGCGTCCTCCGGGTCCTGAGACCGGTAAATGACTTGCGAGGAATGCGGCCGAGCAGGGGAGGACACACCACCCCGGCACTACCACCGCTACCAAACATTAGCGAACGGTTAGTGTTTGCGTAATTGTACGACAATCAGTCTACATCAAACAATCCGGCCCTCCAAAGCCAGCAGCGGGGAACAGATTAATTAGTGGGTGTTTTTTTGCAATCCAAACAGGGGCTGCCAGCAGAAAGAAGACATACGCAATGTGGAGGTTTCAAGTTGATACCGGACCTTGTACCTACACTTCTTCGAATCAACATCCTGACAAGCAATTAGCCGTGGAGAAATGCCTAGTATACATACCAAAACGAACGCAAATACACGCAGGCGACATAGCGAATTATCGAACTGCTTGTGTAAACTACGCTTCCACCTTTATAATTTACAAATATTTGAGGCATTGCATAATGAATTTGCTCCTGTGCAAATCCATGCGTTGTTCGGCTTATCAAAGTCGCGTTTAAAGGCCGTGTACGCGAGTATATGGGGGAATAAATTTCAGCGCGTAATTTAATGAATCGAAACGTCCCGCCCATCCCCTCAGGTTAGACGAAGTTGCCAGACGCAGGTCAAACGCTCATAAAACGTCAATTACACGCTTTTATGTTACTCAGCCGTCAGTCAGCAAGCAAGCAGTACCTCGCGACGAGGGCTGTTCGAGACCCATAGCTCCTGCAAGCTTTAAAGCACCCAACAAGCGCCTGTCGTAGGAGGTTGGAGATTGTTGCAAACTGTACAACCTGCATTCAACTATTTAAATGCCACATATGGGGAAATTGCGTTTCCGACGGGAGGCCCCGGCGTAAAGAAAAACTGCACCCACTTGGAAACCGCAAAATGTACTCGCCCGCAGGGGAAAGTTTACGGCGCAGTCCTGCAACTCATTACCGAACGTAATTTACGAAAACTTCGCCGGATCCAGCGTCATGCGTGTAGGGAAAGTTTTAAATGCACGTTGTAACTGCAAGTTTCGATTACAACCTGTGATCTCAACCAGCAGCTTCAACCCCTATAACATAAAGTCTGAAGCTATAAACAATATAAGCCAAATGTTCCACAGTGGCAGCTACAGAGAATAGTTGTCTGCGTAACTACACTGCTGATGTTTATGGAGACTTCTACGAGCAAGATTACGATACTTCCGTTATAAATGAAATGGAGATGTGGGAGTTGTAGTAAGCTTCAAGGCGTGTAAATGGAGACCGAACACGCAGTCCCACATTTGCGCGAGGCATGAGAAATCGCGTAGTGAATTTGATAACCTCGTTACGCGAGTACTTAATCCGTCAATCAACTCGTTCCCGCGGATTGCAAGACGAACCCCACCAGGCATGCATTTAGCCTCGTTTTATCTACTGTGGGGATGAAAATGCGAGCACACACGCGCCGGACGTTGATTAATTCGACGCGTGAAGCCGTGCCACCGATGGATTTATGCATTTTTTACCAACGGATGCACAGGCAGGCCCTTTGAAATGATATTTTCCAGTTATAGATGCGAATTTCCGTAAGCCTGTTGGGATAGTGCGAAATTAGGAATTTTCGCTAATATTCTTCTTTACACTCGGCTGAGAATTAGGCCATTGTCATGCTTCGTTAAACAATCGCGATTGTCAATTCTTCATCCGCGAAAGTACGACCGGTGATAATGAAACAGGGCACTTTGAAAAGCGCACAATTAATGAGAAATGGCCGCGCGTGCGATGAGTGGTCGCTTGGCCCATTTTTCCGCAAATGCATCGCTTCGCTTATCGGACATGAGGATTAATAATAAGTGCGTTTCGGTGGGACAATAACATTAACGTCGGACGACAAAGCGTTGGCAAAGGAATATCCATTACGGGTGACGTCGAAAAGTTTCGAAAACGCCAGCGGCCGGTAGAGTGCGCTAGAAACACTCTCGCAAATAGTGATAAAGTCGTTACGCAAGCAATGTTCGTTGTTACCGGTCGTAACTCGCCGCGATTACGTCGATTACGAATACAATCGATGGGGGCACCTACTCCTGTACCCCTCAGTACGACGGGTTGAGTAGTCGAGCAGAGCCGGCGCGCCGGCCGCTTATGAATTACAATGCATCGTTCCGCAAAGCACTGCACCCATTGTGGAATATTGAATACAGCCGGGTGTCGGTCATGTATTAAAAATGTGCTCACACGAGGCACTGGCAGGAAAAAATCCTGTTTCGTGGTAGCTTTTCAAATTTCTACTTCAATCCGAATTTCGCAATTCAAAGTTTCTGGGTTAATGTGATCTGAAAGCGCTCTTCATAATTTTCCTGTGAACATATTTCTTCTGAATGTATTACAGAACGTTAACTATGTTGAAGGACTCAAAAATGTCAGATAATCCGTGATTCCGATTTTCATATAAACGTCTTTTTGGGTGATCTGAAGGTGTTCAAAATAATTTCCCTGAGAAAACATTTCTTCATGATGAACCATAATATTTTCACGAAAATACGATATTTCCAATAAAGATATTCTGAGCGATCTGAACGTTTTCCACATACTTTCCCTGCATGTACTTCCGCATGTAGTTTGGCATTATGAACGGACTTGGGAAAAACGCCGGATATTCTGCAGTTGAAATTTAAAAATTTGAAACATCTGAATAGCTTTTCAACATTCTACTGAAAATTGAATTTTCGTAAAAGGACTTTATGGAAGATCCTAATACGTTTGATATAATTTCTCAGAGAGGATATTATTTCTGAATGTAGCACAATACGCTGACATTGCGGAAGATCCTGGGAAATATGTCAGATATTCCTCGGCTGAAATTCGTAGAATTGAAAAATCAGCGAAGCTGCTCTAATTTCTAGAGAAGTTCGATTTTCACAAAAAGACATACAAATAAAGACATTTACCATGAAAACTTTTCTTCTGAATATACCAAAGAATGTTAGTAAAATAGATTGACTTAACTGATATGTTAGAAAGTTCGCGACTGAAGTTCATAGAGTTGAAATATTTGACAACTTTCTACTGAAATCTGATTAATAGACTTTTTGAGTGACTAGACTTTTTAGTGAACAGACTTTTTGAGATCCCAGATAATGTTAATTGGCAGGACAGGGAAAATATATCAAGTATTTGATGGCTGAAATTCATAGAAAACTCGAAGAATCCTTTCAAATTTTTTCTGAAATACGATTTCCCAAGAAAGGACTTTCTGGGTATTCTGAAGGCAATCCATACACTTTTCCTGTGAAAATATTACTTCTGGATGCTTCACAGGACGCTGAAATTATAGAAGGACTATAGAACGTAATTTGTCTGATACTCCATGACTTAAATACATAGAGTTAACTTCCAATTCCTACGGGAAACTCTTTTTCCCAAATATGACATTCTGAGTGATCGGAAGGCACTCCATATACTTTCCATCTGAACATGTGATTTCTGTGTGTACCACAGGATCTTAACATTATGGAAGGACTGAAATTCATTCACTTGAAAATTCTGATGAACTGGGCATATTTAAGTTTTCTGATTTTCTGATACTATGGATCCCCCTGAAGTTTACTTCTCAGGATTTACGTGTACGGTGAAAATATCAAAAAAATATAATGTACGAAATAAATGATGGCCGGTCTGAATCGTGTAACTACGCAAACAGCGCGGAAGCGAAACAACCGCGGGCGGACATGTGTTCATTGGGGACGGCGGGTGTGCCGAGGAGGGATATACGAGCTTACAGCCATCGGCTTCAACGAGCAATAAAAACCAGATTTGCATCGATTCCGCCGTGGCTTGCCAATTCGTTTGTTTGCACGCCGATGCTTTTAACAGTCGTCCATTTCCCTACTTCGAGTTCGAAGCAATGGCGCATTGATCCCTTCCCGATGGCCCGTCGCTTGTGTGCGCATTTGTGTGTTTGAGGGTAGCGGCGCATTGTTAGCGACAATTGATACGTTCGAGCGCGCTTTTTTGCGCGACCGCTGATTGTGCAAATATTTGCGGATTGGCTGTAAGTGCCATGCGATACGTCGCCGGGCACTCGGAGCGCCAGTTCGACGCGACATATGCCCCCGTACTTCTTGCTCCTTACTACCCTTTTTACAAGCCACCCTTTGCACATGTCCAATGCGCCGATCAAACAATTGCTTGGCGCGACGGCATTGTGCTAACGTTATTTGTATTATGATGTTTCCATTTCGCACATTTGCGCATATAGCGCATATAGGGTCATCATATTTGGCTTGAGTGACAGGATGAGTCCTCGAATCCCCTCAGACATCGGTGCCCCTCGGAGGGTGCGTTTATCGCCTGCATATATAAATCGCATTTGTTCATGAGTGTATTGCAAACATGAGACGCACCCCAACTGAAAAAAAGTGCAAATGCTTATCTAACACCCAGTCATTGTATATTCTAATACCTTTAGAGTATCTAAGTGATAGAGGGATGGTTCGCCCATTGTCTGGCCACTCGTATCAGTATTTCTATAATGCAGTTTCGGTGTAATTGTAAGCTAGACGGATCAATGTACGTTTATTTACGACAGAAAGTCGGACAGCTATGTATTTTAATGGGGCACGATGTGCACGACTTTGAAGAATCATATTGGACGCTTCGATGCATCGCGAATGGGCAAATCGAATCAGGCACAGAATCAACGGTTGAAGGACTACTTTAGTTCTTTGGGGGAGTGGGGGGTGCCTATTTGTCCGTTCAGCCACAAATATCGGTCGAACAAATAAGATCTCTGCGCACCTATTTACATCAAGACCCAAGTCGATTCAAGAAGTTCTAACATTTATTTGAAGCATGTTTACGGAATTTGATTAATAGGTAGATCTACAACATAATTAATAGACATATTAACTAAATCAATGTTTTGTATTTGGTTTGGAGTATTTAATGATGATATCCATTATTTATTCGCATGGAAAACGCAATATATATAACAAATTTGCGGCTGTTTGAAATCGCATGCAGACTGATCGTAAATCAATACAATGAATGTAAATTTAGAACTACACATGTCTTCGCAATCATTTACCGTGCCCACCACGGGAATTTATTTTTTATTGGTTAGGGTTTGCGAGCGATTTGATTTCGCCTGGCTGGGATTCGATGAAAATCAACAATTGAACACCAAAAAAAAATTCCCATCGCAGTAATAAAATTGTATATCCCAATTCCAGTGCGAATAGAAACATCGTATATTCCGTGGGAATTGATTGAATTTACAATATTTTCTGTGTTTACACAAGTTGGTATTTGTCAAACAAGTTTGGCAGAATATTTTTCGAGCGCAGGCTTGTTTTGCAACCATTTGATTACCTTATCCCAGAGCAAAGCGAAGGCTAATGGTTTCATTGCGGAATTAATCAAAGTTGACTACTATGCACTTGACGTCATCGACGATGAGTTCGACCTCTCGCATCATTGCATCGACTAATAGAAGAAAATAGATGAAAATCGACGCGTCACGAGCGCTCCGTGCGCCCGCACTCGTCTTCCCTCAGCGATGATTAACAAGATTTCCGGGCCGCAGAGGAAGCTTTCATCCTACTGACAAGCGGGCGCCCAAACGATGTTTGCTCAGCGCGAAAATTTCCTCCCGGCACTGCGCGTTCGCATTTTTTTGCCCCGCGTCGGCATTCAGCGTCGACGACGGCCTTCAGGCTGCCAGCCGGTCATTAAAGTCGAGCGGAATGCCGGCGGGTGCCGATAGGGGCCATTCAAAGTGTTTACATTAATAAAATCTGCGCCGTCCTTTGGAATCGGTGCAGCGTAATGATCGCGCTGACGTGTCCCGCGAGCGTTCGTTAGTGCGGCTGTGGCGGGTGCAGCCCCCAAAACGCCCGCTAGCGACCCTCCCACAGAATGCCGGGTGATAAAATATTGAAACGGGACTGCTGTTGCTCGGGCATCGCCTCGCTGACGATGACGATGTTCAATCCGTCACCGTTGCGCGATGGCAGAAAGAGGTAAAAAGTGCGCAGGCGAAAGAAATAATGATACCACGCAGAGTGGATGATTAATTATGCGCACGTTGTGTTTGCATACTCCCAAGTACGGATTATACTTCGAGCTGGCGTTTATATTTGCGCTTAATACCGCATTGGGATTTTTCGACGTCGTCATCAGCGTTGGTTTTTCTCGCGTGCTGGAAAGTTTCTTTTGTATTCAGATTTCGTCTCGTCAAGGTTCCTGGAGGTGCATGATGCGGATCGATTAAGGATGCCACAGTGCGCCGTAATATATCTAAATAACGCGGGGGACGATGTTTAAACGCGCATTGAGCACCGAACAAAGAACGATATCGCGGGCGAAAGCGTGGTATTTTATTATGTCGCAAAACTTGTTCGGGGATTTTTTTCATCGTTGGGAAAAATGCTTGTAGACGTCTGCGTGAGGGTGGCAGGCTCAATGAGAAGCAAAACAATGCATTAGGGGAGACGCACGTCATCCGCAAACAAATAGAAAAGCGCTTTATTCTTATCACAGGGTAAGCGGAACGCACAATGTTGTTCCAGCGACTTTCAGACGGAACCAGATAGTTTAAAACATTCACAAAGTGACTTCACTTTGTGAAGGTGTAACTTTGATAGTGCACAGCTTAGCTGAACACACATAGAAGTTACTGAACAGGAGATTTCGAATTATGTCTGACTGGAAGTTTATCTGTATCCATTTCTGAAGAACACCCACAGTAAAGTTTGGCTTCAATGGTCATTAAGTCGTCCCCAAGATAGAGTTTCAAAGAATATAAAGAGTATAAAGTTGAAGGTACATTGGTTTACATGATTATTACAGTTTTGGTAACCCTTGGGCTGTGGTTGAGGCTGTTGGATTGAAGAAAAATATTGAAATAAAGATGTTTGGGAAACGGTATTGTAGCGTTCAGGCGCCCATTGCCCGTTCTGAATCCGTCGGAATTTATCGAGCGCATCGAATTAGGCGCAGCACGATCCAGTGAACGGATCCGCAACCAAACGGAGCAATTCGATGCAATACATCTCATAATGGACCGTGTGCGTATTGCCGACTCGACGGTGTTTTATGGCCTGTCAAACAAGGGCGCTGCCTCCGCTGTCGGGCGCACGCACTCACTGTAAGCGCGTGAGAGGGGTAGGGGTAAGGCCCAGCTCGCGATTTCCTCTCTAGCGCGCTTTACGGAGGTGGCGGCGGCCTGTGCGCTATTTGTACAATGCATTGTTACACTGTGTGTTTGTGTTTAAGCGCTCGGTTTGCCCGAGGAGTGCGCAGCGAAGAGGGTCCGTCCGCCGCCATTCGCCCTGCTGCGCCCTGGATGTGTGCGCGCAATTATTCAAATCGAGTGCGCACATATTCGCGTCGCGACGCCTACGGCCGACGCTCTATTAGTCTTCTTGTATTTTGTGATCCAGATGGATTGCGGGACCCGTCGATGCTCCCTTTTCAGTCGGCGATCCCGCCACTCTCGGCCCCCTCAGAACAGCCAGACGTTTAAATAACAATATATGCCAATAAAGTGCGTCCCCAAATAGTCATGGAATAAATGAGAGACTCCCCTGCTATGACTGATAGGCAAATTTACATTATGCAAATTGGCTTGTTATGCACACTTCATAATATCCGCAACCGAAAGAAGCTATGTATGGAGGCATGCCATTATCAGGGCCTAATAAATCAATTCATGTGTGGCGTACGCATTCGCAGAAATGCCTATTGCAAATTTGCGTTTTAGAATTCCAAATCAGCACCACCCCATCTCTCGCTCAATAGCCCCGAAACTACGAATGGTACAATCAAAACATTTTCATTACAATGTACTTGATGAATGTGGATGTGGGTGTCTATATATAGCGGACCATTTTTCAGTGGCAGTGACGCAACGGTGCACCGACGATTGGTTTACGTAAAAACCGTCTGTCAGCTCTTGATGAGCGTTGATATGAAGAAGATGTCCTGAGAAGATCACGCTCGAAGAAGAACCCGGTTCATACAGAGAGTCAATACAGTTAATTGCTCTGCTCTTAGCATTCATTTGTCTTCCTCTCAAGTTGATTGCCACGTCATGCATGTAAATATTTCTTGTCTTGCGATAGTAGCGTCGTCGTAATCCGTAGGTAAGTAAACAGACATGTACAAATACTGTGTGGAATAAGCACAATGCGAAACTGGGTACCATTCGTAGTTGGGGTGGTTGATAAGCAAGCTTACCGGAATCTTAAGGCACATGCGTTTTCATGGCATATAAGCTGACATGTTTTCCTCTGATGCTCTCTCCTCGCTTTCCCAGACTCTCCCTTTCGAGCAATCCGGATAAGAAGCGGTGGTTGTAGTGTATGGTGACTGATGTGTTGTACTTGACTCCCGACACACCGGCGTCCAAATGTGCCGAGTTGCCAACTATGCGCGATTACGTCACTTGCGCGCAAATATGGCTTGCGTCTTTGGGCGCTGCTCCTCGGTAAGGGCATAATCGCAATGACGCAAGTTTGCGATATAGTGAGATTTTTCCCTCTACGAATGGTACAAGTTTCGATGTTGCATCTCTCCAGCCTTTCTTGTTTGTAGCACTTTGCTAGATGTTTAGCGAACAACCAACGATTTAATACGAGGCGAAACCGAGCACGTTCTTTGTGTTGCGACCCTGTGAAGGAGACTGGCGGGTCGTAGAAGGGTGCGTCGAGGGTTTTACGAGGTTTTCGGAGGTGGAGGAGTGGCGTGGTGGTAGAAGAGTAGATGGTGGAAGTTAATTTCCGCATTTTTACTTTTCAATTTCCACCAGACTCCTTGCACTTCATTTCGATTCGGTTCGAATAAATAAATCTTGCGAATTCACGAGCTGAAAATTCACCAACCGCGCCGCCACGCGCATGAAACAAACCCCTGTTCTACTTGCACAAACAGAAGACGCCCATCGCGATGCAACCAAGAACAAAAAAAAACGGGCACCATCCAGCTGGAAATCCAAGCCAGAAGCGCGAAAGGGGGCGAACCGCGCAATAAAAATGCTAAAATAGTAAAATCTTAAATTCAAATTCGTATCGGTCGAGTCATGCGCACGCTTCAATAATTTATTGTCCGTCGTTTACTCAATTCTCAATTTCCCTGGGAGTCCTGTGGGCGATTCTTTACAGCTCTGTGCCGAAATTCGCCCCCTTGTTCCTTCCAGTTGGCGGTTGTTTAAAATTTCGGAATAAACTGGTCCTGCCTCCGCGGAGATTGCATAAGAATAAAGACCTTCTTTTCGTTCTTGCGCAAGTAATTATCAAATGGGCGTAATTGGTTCGTAAATAAATAATAAATGTCCGGTTTTATGCGGGCGGCATTTGTAAGCAAAGAGTTCGGTGTCTTTGGTTTTCGGTTCTCGCAAATAAAGGTAAATTTCAGGTGGGAACCGCAGAGACAATGCCGCTCACCAGCAATGGTGGTTGGCGACGCGCGGTTAGGAGTGGGGCGGCGAGACGCGCCTCGTTTCCGTACGCAAACGGATTTTAATTCAAATTATGTACGGCTCGTTATATTATGAAATCTGTTCGAGTTCAGTTCATGAGTTCGCCTTCCTCCGCCTGCCCCGACAAATTTCCATAAAACTGTCGTAATCATTAATTCAAAAACGGCGGGGTACCGCCACCGTCCGCGGCGCGGTGCGACCGCCGAAAATCTAAGGCTCCACATTGCCGTCGCCGCCACCCGGACGGCAATTACGTCGAATCTGATCCGGCGCGCTTTAAGGACGCACGACGGCCGCCCCCCAGTGAGTTTTAAAATTTGTAAGCGCAAGATGCGGGACCGGGATTTTCATATTTTCTACCAGCGTTGAATAAATAATGGCCCGAGAGTAAATGTATGCGTGCGCACAAAGGACATGTCCGGATTCGTTAAGTTAGACAATATTATGGTCGGTCCGGATGGGAAGGAGTTGATGGAGGTTGCTCGGCTTCAGGGAGTTGAAATTAAAAATTTGATTAATTCGCCGTTCGCCTGCACGCATGACCGGGCACGCGTAAGACTTCGGCGAGATCACGAACAACACATTTTCCTTTGAAATCGTACGCGCTGGCGACGTATCGATTCCCCCGGACATGGAGTGTTTCAAAGCACGCGCTGAAAGCCGCCTCCGTTCGGTCGCGCGCGCTTTCAATCAGGTCCCACTTGCGCCACCAGCCCGGCAGACTGCCTCTCCGGCACGACAAGCCACCCACCAGCTTTCAGCGTGAAATCGTTCGAAAAGGTGACTTGTTGGTCCTTTCTTCTTCTCAGCAGCCAAAGCGCACGATAAAGCGTTGCAGGTGAAATACGTGTTACCATTATTTAAGCTACATACATCAACCACATCTATACTTCTGAAGGGGGCGGAAAGTGGGGCGCGGGCTACGGAAGAAAAGGGCAACGACGTAAGTTGCACGCGTGCGAAACGTTCAGAAAGTCGGGTACACAACGAGAAAAAAGCAAAAACGAAAAGCAAATGTTTTCGGGAGGCAGTGGTCCTGCGAGGTACATTAGCCGTCGAGGAAAAAAACGCTGAAGAAAATGCGACTGTCGCCTGATGGACTGTGACTTTTGCTTAATCGTTCGCGATTTATTCCTAACGACCAGCGGCTTTAAGCATTCGGTTTGCCATTACGTCCGGCCCATTTTCACGGCTCCCCACAGCAACGCACGACGCCTTTCTGTGGGGAAGGGCAAAAAGCGATCCGCGCGCATGTCGCAATTTCCAACAGTCGTGTGCGCAAGCTGCTGGAAAAAATATATTATTGTGGTTTGTGGCTGGTAAATTCGCAGCTGATAGCGTGCGGCCTCAACGAGTGAAAAGAAATTTCTCGGGCGCGCGTGACGACGCGTCGTCGTCTGCCCGTTCGAGATGCGCGTCGTATTTATTGTTTGCCACAAATCACCCTCCGACGACCTTTTCCGCACAGTCCCGAACGCTTTTCGCCTTCAGCAGATAACTTCTTGCGCAAAGAAAACCGTCTCATTTGTCAAATATTATATGGCGAGCAATATTAGTCGACGAGCAATAGGATGCCTTCCATCGCGTCGGCACTCGCCCAGAAAAAAAGGACGAGATTCTGGAGCCAGATCGGGTGCAAATAGCGGCGCTATACCTATTTGTTAGGGCTAAATCATTTCACAGCGCAAACTTTTGTATTACGCACATATTAGTTTTTATCGGGGATGACAAATCATTTTTCGGACCGTCTTATATTCACCGAGGGCATCGTGAAATATCGACGAAATCCACTCTGCGGGAAGTATTATTACTCGTGTAAAACAAAGGCAATTAACCTATTTCCGCATCAATTTCTGGCATGAGAAAACGGCCTCTGCGTCTCTCCAGACAGGTAAAAGCCTGCCTGGTATCAAGTTTCCATTTGTTTTTCATCATTAATATAGATTGTAAACATCTCGAATAGCATTAATGAATCGCTGCATGGCGATTGCGTTGGCGGTGATGTAATTTAACACCCGATGTCTTGTTTTTGCTTGCAGGCATTAATGGCGACCCGCATATGCTCGATATGGACATGCCAACGGATGAGCGCGTGCCAGTGTTCCTTACTTCCGGCCAAACCTATCGCATTGCCATCGGTAGCACCGTTATTCTTCCCTGCAAAATCAACGATCCAGGTAAGGTGGTTTTCCAACTTTCCGACAGCGCGTTTAGGGTGCGGACAGATACACATGTTGAACGGCAGACGCTGCGATACACTATTAACACATCCGGGTAACTTGTTTGCGAGCAGGAAGTTTCGTTCTGGTGTGGAAGCGCGGCATAGCAGTGCTGACAGCCGGAGCGGTTAAAGTGACTCCCGATCCTCGTGTAAGTCTGCTACAGTGGACCCCAACCAATGGTGCTCCCGACATTCCTGGCCTGTCCAACGGTGGTAGTTACTCTCTCGAGTTGAAGAACGTGCGGCCGCAGGATGCCGGTGATTATGTCTGTCAGGTTGGTTCGATCGAACCCAAGGAGATCACGCACACGCTGGAAATCTTAGGTTTGTCATCGCCCACAATCGTCAGACGCATTCTGGCTTAATGATTAACGCACATTGTTTCCGCACGCAGTTCCGCCACGCATCCATCACGTGTCCCATCTGGCGCCGTTCGAGGTGCTGCAGAGCTCTACCGTGAAGATGGAGTGTCGTGCTTCGGGCAACCCGGTGCCGGCAATTGCGTGGACGCGCAAGAATGGCGCCTTGCCTAGTGGCGAACGCACCGTATCCGGAATGTCGTTGGTCATTCAGCGAGCGGATCGTCATGCTAGCGGCGTGTACCAATGTTCGGCGGACAACGGCGTCGGCCAGCCGGACGTCAAGCAGATATCGTTAACCGTCCTCTGTAAGATTTGTTCATGCGCTCCACTTTCATATTTATATGTATGTGTCTCCAGTTGCTCCGGAAGTCGAAGCGGAGCGTGGGTCGGTTCACTCGGGAGTTGGCCTGGAAGCGCAGTTGGTGTGCAACGTGTACGCCGAACCGGAAGCCAACGTTATCTGGTACAAGGACTCGACCCAGCTGGGAACCACCGAACGCCACGCCTCGCACACCCACGGCAACCGATACTCGTTCATCATTCGCAATGTCACGTCCGAGGATTTCGGCAATTACAGGTAGAATGCGCGTCACGAGCGCACAGCTAATTCCCTCCATCCCACGAAAAGTAGTTCGGTCTCACGCAGCTCTAACCTCATTACAGTTGCGTTGCGAACAACGTGCATGGACGCGCTCGCGGTCATGTTACCCTCACCGGTATCGCCTCTGTCGCCCAATTTGAGTCGCCGGAGGTCAGTGCTGAGAAGGACACTTACAACATCTCATGGTACGTCAACAGCCACGCCGCAATTTTGGAGTATCGCCTCTTGTACAGACAAGTCCCAATGCATCGACGCAAGACCCATGAGCCCGCACCCTCATTCTCGACCTCCATCGCCTACGGCACCGTCAAGAACAGTCATGACTCGAATGGTAACGGTCGCGGCACTCAGACTCCTTCCTTCAAAACCGACTGGGCCAGCGTGATTATCCCCGGCGCTGGTGTACGTAGTCCCTCGATGCACATTGCTCCACCATACCCGGCCGTCACTCGTCAAAAGATGTGGTACGTTATTAAAGCTCTTCACCCGGGAACCCACTACGAGGCACGTGTACAGGCTAGAAACGTTTACGGTTGGAACAAGATGAGCCAGAACTACCACTTCCAAACCCGCAGCAACGGTAAGTCAATAATGCGCTGACATGAACACGTCCTCGGGTAGTAATTACACACACCGGTGGTGTCTGATTGCATGTTTACAGATATCGAGAACATGGTTGAACCATCGGCTCAGCCGGCAGTTTACGGCAGCAATCAGAACTCCCTCTTGAACGACGCTCCAGCAATGCAACGGAATCTTGGACTACTCCTGATCATCACCATCATCGCTCTCGTATATTAAATTTTCGCTAAGTTAGAACACGGTTAGCTACCACAGGCTCGGTCCAATGGCAGCACGGAACAAAAAACAATCGAATAGAAATAAAGCGTTGCGACAAAACTGCCACATTATAAATTTAATCCGCATTTGAATCAACGTGCGAACTAACGCGGTCGATAGAGATCACATGAGAGAAGTGCTTATGAACTAGGGGCTGCGCGCCACCGGTTCGGCGGAGCTAACGAAAAACACATCAAATGTCGCTAACGTAAGAACATGGGGCAGTTTTGCCGCTGCACCGGCACGATATCGTTGACGCAACTTAAAACGCAAACACATAGTCATATTCTCTTATCTTATTAAATTTCATGTGGTAATTGTCTACGTCTATGGCGATCACGTGGCACCCACCATACGTGGGCGGATGTCAGTTTGACCAAAAGTGATTAATGTCCCCTTTAACTGCCCAAGCACTTGAGAACCATCTTGGACGCCCACCACCCCCTTTCACCGACACCCACACCACTATCCCTTCTCCGCTCCCCTGTGAAATGTAACAATCATTACCGGACGTATGTCAACATTCGATTAAGGCGAATTGCCCCGACGTATATTGCAGTAGGCGCAGGTGAAATTAATTATTAACGCAAGAGTAACAAAAAGAAAATATGCGGTTATCTGTTGATCTGATGTGTTTTATTAATGAATGGCGTCGAGATGCGCTCCCAGAGGGGCGCACTCGAGCATAAACGTAAAGTTTTAACGTATAAAATTTTAATAAAACGATAAATGAATCTATTGTCTCATCGATGTGTAGGATTAACTAAATGAATGAAAACATGCGTTTCTTGATGCCGTAATTTTCTATTAATGCATTTATTTTCGTGTTGGAAGACTAGAGATACACCGGATACGCTAAGGATATTGATATCATTCCGATTTTTGCCATACACACTCACACAGTTACATACACCGACACACATTTACAACCACTCACAAAAACACGTCGCACATGCATTTATGGTAATTGTTAAATATCTGTTTCGATTACCGATAGTTAGGTATATGTAATGTCATATCAATATTTTGATCGTTCTAAGTGTACCACATCAGTACGTACTTGAGGTCTGTGTTGATTCCAACAACGTGTATTTGTTTTTTAATGCGTAAAATACATGTTTGACCGACTCCCAAATCCCCCTCCACTCCCTACACACTTTTCGGACTGCGAGGTAGGCCATTGTTTTTGCACTCGAACGGCGTTCATTCGGCGCCCGACTATCGAACTGTGGTAGCGTGGTTCGCGCCTCATGTACGTGCGCCCAGAACACTCGGGCTGGCCATCGACAACAATGACGAGTGGACCAACTCGAGCTGCCACAGAGTCGATGGGTGACTTACGCGAGAGAACATTGCGCACGCGCAATACAGAACAACCGTATGCAACCTCGTGGATAAAACACGGCGAATGTGAAAGCGCTTTTATTTCGGCTTTGCGCGTTTTATAAAAAAAAAAACGAATAAGTCAAAAAATGAAACAAAAAAGTATATATAAAGAAGCTATTTAAAATGAAATTGAACTTGTAAAGATACAAATTAGTTTGCTCGTTTAGGCGAAACAATCGGCAGTTTGTAATTAAGAGAAACTATTAGAGATTTTACGAAACTGAACAGAATTTACCGAAGACAACCTACTCTTCTAATTATCGCAGATTGAACAAAAGAAATGAACACTATGAACAAATGAACAAAATTTAGCATTCGTAAACTGACCTTGATTTTCTTATTGGTAAATACGTAATTTGATAAATGTACATAAAGACTGATATTAACTATTTTTATATAAGAAGGTGCAATAATATTAAGGCCAGGATTACCATTCGATTAATTATAACATCGGATTAAGAACTTTCGAACACACTGAGGCAGCACGGTAGCAGGATGGGTTTAGGAACGACGACAGGACAAGTTCTCGAATGAATAATTATCTTAATTGCAACAACCCCGTTGTGATGAATGGCGTGGTAAGGGCGCGAAATTCCCAATTTCGCCTGTTTGAATCGGCGCGGTGTACGTCGCGAATTGATGATCAACGGAAACCGGAACCTGAATGCTGGCTCTGTATCTAGGTAATTCATTATAAAACGGGGTTTCCCTTCGTAAATGTACCACACTCACTTAAGACAAGAATAATATAAATATGAAAGAAAAACAACCCAAAGTAAATCCTAAGACAAACCAAAAAAATCCCTATAACTTTAATCAATTGATGATCAATTAGGCGCATTGTCAATGTATTATGATTATAATTAACTTATTGAATTGTAATGCACTGGTCTACGCGTCGGTCTCGCTTCATTGGAGATGGGCGGCTTTCATTTCAACTCTTTGTGAATGTGATTCAAATGCACCCGATTGTAACTGTATTCGATGTAAGTGTAATTTCTCCGAATGAGCGGCAGTATTGTTGAACGGTGGGCAGCCAAGACCCACGGGACCGTAGGCCAGTGTTGTTAATGGATTAACTATCCGTAAAGATGTGTATAAGTGATGTAAATAAAGCTTATTCCAAAATATAACAGTGTGTTGAGTTGGGTCTGATTGATTCTATTGCAGGTATTGCAGAGAATGTGGAACAGTTGCAGTCGGCAAAATATCGGTGTGCACACATGACTAGTTTTTTTCGGATTTTTAATTGGCCATTGCGCGCATGGTGAAGTGCCGAACGGTGAGTGCTCAACGGAAATGGAAAAACTCGCTCGAAATTTTTAATTTCCACCCATGCCGTGCCTCTGCCAGCAAGTAGTTCGTTGGCGTTATTGTTATTATGGGTCTATTATCACGTTCTGGAGCATATGTGAGGATTGGATCGATTCTGTCCAACAGCTGCGTTTGTATCAAACGCTGATTTTGTGCCAATTCGTGATCGTCGATAGGAAGATAAAAATCAAGCTAAGTTTAATTTGTTTCAACATTTTTGGTAAAGTTGAAAAAAAAATCGCATCTTTTGGACTCGATTGGCGACGAAGAGACGCCCGTCAACAGTACTATCGTAGCGCAGTCGGCGCTGCACGTTCGATCGGCACTGCACTCGCAGTGCCGGTAGGGTTCGGCGTATGGAGACTAGAGCAGCCGAACACTGCCGAGTTGGCGTAGCGCGTTATACGATTGCCCGTGCACTGGTCGACCGCACTCGTTTCGATTTGCTACAAAGCGCTGGCGAAAAACTTTTCGCGTGCTATAGGTTAAGAGGCTAACAATAAGCTCCGCTGAAGAAATTGCCTAGTTTTTCCTTTTTATATCAGATTATATACAACATATATAATTCGCTGGTCGTCAATTGCAAATAATCACGTTTACATGTGATATACCAAATTAGGTAAATACACACAATGAAATAGAATATACAAGCCTGTAAGAAACTGTAAAAGCTTATTCCTTAGTTTTACTCCTTTTCCTGTTAAATTTTCCGAGTTTCTTAGCTTCAAATTCTTGTAGATACTTTGGAAAGGTTTTGAAACAAACAAACGTTATAGTTGTTACATATTAATACAGCCACGACATAAATATGTGAATGTTGGTAGTGCGATAGGAAGCCTAGGTTTATTTGTTCGTAACTTTTGAGTGCTAATTGAAATGCGGGGTAGGAGGAAATACCATTTAATAGATTGATCTCGTCGTAATACGGAAATACAAATAATGCAATATAATATACAAACATATAAGCAACTACAAAAGCTTACTGCTTAATCTTATTCCTTGCCAGTCAAATTGCCGAGTTTCTGAGCTCTATTTCTTTTGTAAACTTGGGAAATGCTTTGAAATCAAAAGTGAAAGTTATTAAAAATGAACACAGCCACGACAAATTTATGTAAATGGTAGCGATACGAAGTTAGGCTTATTTGTTCGTAAGTTCTGAGTGCGAATTAAAATATGGGGTAGGAGGAAACATTTAATCGATTGAGCCCTTCGAAATGCTGAAATACACACAATGAAATATAATATGCAGGCATATAAGCAACTGCAAAAGCTTATCCTTGGTCTTACTCCATTTTCTGTCAAACTTTCCGAGTTTCTTAACTTCTATTTCTTGTGTAACCTTTAGAAATGTTTCGAAAACAAACTCGATAGTTTTTAAAAAATAATACAGCCACGACAAAATTATATAAATGTTGGTAGTGCGATAGGAAGAGCAAGGCTTATTTGCTCGTAAGTTCTGAGTGCCTATTGTAATGAGGGGTACGAGGAAACACCATATAATCAATTGAAGCAGATAAGCAACTGCAAAACCTTATTCCTTGGTCTTACTCCTTTTTCTGTTAAACTTTCCGAGTTTCTTAGCTTCACATTCATGTGTAAACTTGCGAAAATGCTCTGAAAACAAACTCGACAGTTTTTAAACATTAACACAGCCACGACATAAAAAGGTAAATGTTGGTAGTGCAGTGCGATAGGAAGCTAGGCTTATTTGTTCGTAACTTTTGAGTGCGAATTAAAATACGGGGTAGGAGGAAACACCACTTTAACCAATGGAGCCCGCCGTAATAGGGAATTTTAAATAATTCCCTCTGTGATTACACGGATATTACCGTTATTATATTCGGCGAGGCTTGTGGTAGCCGCCCTGCCGCATTGTAAAATATATGGCACATATTTTATGCATGGCCATGTTAGTAAACGAAGGCGCAAGTGAGTTCGTCACGCCGCTGCACAAGTGGCATGACTACGGTGGATGGAGACGCAGCGGAGGCGGCGAAAAAGTGCGGCGGAATGCCGCACCCGGCCCGTGCAGCGTCCACGCCGACGTGCACGGTAATATTCGGCTTTAAAATATGACGCAGGTAAGCCAGTTATTGCGCATAAATCTAGGACGGCGTAATGAAAATTCCAAAGATGGAGTGGATCCTCATTTTTCGCAGCGCCGGCCATCGCCAGCGTCTTTCGGAGAGGGTAGAGACGGCGGCGCTTAACGCCGTTGTTACCACCATCCCCCTTCGAGACATTGCGCCGTGGTGGCGGCAGTGGAGGCGGCGTAACATAAGCTAGCCATGTCGATGCGCCTACGTAGGCCGGCTGACGAGCCGTCGGGCTCGGCGATATTCGGTAATGAAACGTATGAATTATACGTCGCTTCTAACCGCCTCCCTACTTACCGCCTCCCTGTCCCTCTTTTCACTCAAATGCAGGGAATGTATGCGCAAGCACGACCAATATCAAAACCCTTACACATACGCGTGCGTGCCGCCGTCATAAAATTTACGAATTTACATTCTTTTATCGCAAGGTATGCATCGAGCCGCCGGGTTCTATCGGCCGCCGCCACGTAATATCTTCGACTTCCTATAAGCATAAAAGTTACGTATTTTATGCGCGAATTAATAATAATTTCATTATGTAGGCGCGCGCGTCGCCGCGTGCTGCCACTTCTGTCTGCGCACGTTGTATGAATTTACGATAATTGCACCCCAATATTGCGAGCGAAAAAATGGTGCGCGCCAGCACTTAGACGCACGCGGGAGCGAATTAGTTTTTTTTAACGCTGCGTACGCCAATTTTATGATGCAGCCGTATGTATCGCTACGGAAATAAATAAAACGCATTGCCAACTGCCGCCAGCATTTTCCATGTTTGCCACCTTTTTGCATTTCATTTCCGCGCAAATTAATCTCTCAATGATAGCAATCATTCCGCCAATTAGATGGCGGAACACTGGCGTAAATCGGCGTAAAATATGCGCGACGCGCTGGGACAACAGCGACCACCGGAGAGAGAGAAAGAGAGATGTAATCTGATTTCCAACATGAAACAAGATTTGACTTAGCGACTTGCGGTACCAGTATACGTCATCGTCCAACTTTAATGTACTTTTATAAAAGTTGACTTTGTTTCGTATTTAATTCTTCTTACTTTTAAAGCGGTTTCAAGCAATTTACTAATTACAAATACCAATTAAAGGAGATTTATATATTTTTTTCCATAATAGGATAACATGGGTAAAAGTAGACTTTAATGTTATGTATTGCTCTTGTTAAGTAATTATATGCATTGAACACTGTATTTGTTCTTTAGCCAATTATTTTTCAAACTTTGATTCAAATTTTCAATGAGGGATGTTCCGCCTTCGCATTGTTCCGAGTTCGATTCTCGGTGGGTTTGCATGGTAAATTGAATAATTATTCTTATTAATAGTCTTAGCCTCTTATATGACTTAAATCATTAAAAAAGGAATTGAATAGGATTAATGACCATACTAGTCGATGCTCGGTAAATCAAACAAAAAAAAAACGATCCGCATTCGGAATGAATCATTGTCTTCTGGCACTATGAACAGTTCTTCAATGCTGGTAACTCGAGACAGAGGAATTTATAGTAATTGTAGAGACAGATGTAGAAATGGCAAAGGTAGGAATCCATTGATACTCATACGTAACTTCATTGAATTTTCATTTGGAGGTTATGAAATATCATAGCACATCATGATACTAAAAGAAAATTATTTCGCATTTCGTTTATTGTTTGTGGGGCAGATACCACATATCAAATTGTTCCTGATTTCATGTTCTTTTAGGTTTAAACATTTTCCTAATCATAGTTGTGGGTCTTTCGAACTTCGGGACGCCCGACAGAAGTGATTCATCTAAACATATCTAAATTGAAGAAGTAAATATTGAATTTTTAAACTGGAAAAATGCTTAGATTATTAGGTCTATTTCATGGTAAAGAGAAGTTGTCTCGACACGATCTAACAAAAAACTTTGTAGAATGTCTGAAGTGAGGACAACGAGTATACCGTTTCAAGATAAGTAAGTAAGGGGAAAGACAGGCGGACCGGCGCCGTGACCGTTACTTAGGGAAGCGTTATGCCCACCGTAAACATGTTATCACTACAAAAATCCAGTGATTGTTGAATCTCCATAACTTATTCAATAGAAAAACGGCTGAAAACATTAAATATTTGTGTTATCTTATGTTCTTAATTAAATTGCGATATTAATTAACCTTGAACGTTTTGTATATTTTACTTATTCCTGCTTTACGCTAATTTTTATTATTTATATTTAATTCGCAAATTATAGAATTGAATGACGGGTACAGTCTTGCTTGTGATTCATTTGCATCACACCAATTCCCGGAAAGTTTCGACTGGTGATAGTTATATGGGCATTGGTAGTGGGGGCCGTAAAGTGGACAGTAAATATTAAAATATTCTAATAAAAGTTTAATAGCGGTAATAAATATATTATATTTAATAAATAAATATAAATATATTTAGTAGTAACAATATTAAAAAAAAAATGTCCACAAAGTTGAAATTCCCTCAAACTAATCAGGAAAATGTTAACGCTATATTAATGTAGAGTAAATAAGGAACAATCTGATATATGTCGCATCTACCTCCTAGATCAAATACGGGTGAAAAACCGTATTCAAGTTAATAACGAAGTTTTAATAAAATTGTGACTTTTAAAACGCCATAAATGAAGGACTTGTCAAGAACAGATTGAGATAATTTTTATATCATATTGAAGTAGAAGAGTTGAGGAACAGTTTGTGATCGGTTTCATGTTGATATCTTCATATTTAATAGACATAAAATATATTTTGAATTGCACCTCAAAAAGAGCAAGTCGGGCGCGAGCTCGAGCGCAAATGTTTTTTTTTTATTGCATTACATATAAGTATAAGCGTTCATATCGTAAATAAATCCGCCTTGAGATTAAGTTGATGCCGATGGGATACCTGTTTGTGAATTTAATCGCATCATCAATAAATGCCAGATAAGTCGCGCAGATTGACGGTTGCATTCGTGCGCGCTCGCGCATTTTCCCTCATGTGGCAATCACGCGAAAAGAAAGACGCAAAACGCGCTGCTACATCTCAATCGTAACCGTTTTGTCAACGGCTTTGTAGTTCCTATTTCCGGATGAGTTTGCCCCCGCCACGGCTTTGTGTGCGTCGCCATCAGTTTACATTAACCGACGCCCGCGCGCCCCGTGTATGAATATTGCAATCCGCAGCGGCCATGAAGATGCGGGCGCTCGTAAAGCGCATTATGTATGGTTGCTGTGTGTGCATGTACGTATGTGGGCCTGCATGTGTGCATCCCACCACAAGGATGGCGCACATTCCGGGCGTCCATTCGACAATACGGACGCGACATGCTGACGAATGAATAATACACGCTCAGCGTCTGCATGTCTCCATCTCGCATGTACACTCTTCTTTTAACTTCCACACATGCCCATACATACACATACTTATATATACATATATGTACATACCAACACATCCCAAACAAACACAAAGACATTCCTGTCCCGGCGCCTCCACCAACCACCAGCCACTATGTGTAGTTGAGTATGGAAATTTAAGACGGTGTAAACCTCCCCACCACCCCCTAAAATATCCCTTCTCCCCATGTGGGCCGGGTAAGCATGTATAAGTGTATACAATCTGTCTCGGCACGTGCGCCACATGCATCGGTCACGCGGGCGCAACTCGATTATCCCGCAGCGAAGTTCGAAACTTTCCGCATATTACGCGCTGCCAGCGCTCTGGATTTTACAATAAATTGCGCAGCAAATGGTCCCCACAGCGATCGCCTGGTTTTCAATCCGCATTTAGTCCACAGCACACAAATTGTGCTTGCTTGGATCTTTGTGTGGCCATGGGTGTAAGCGCATGTGATTGTGTGTATATTTGTGTGTATACGGGCAAGTCCGTCTGTGTGTATGAGTGTGTTTGTATTTGTGTGTGTGTTTGTGTATGAGGGTTCGTATATGTGTTCGCGAAGGACCGACGGAATTTTTGCGGATTTTGGGTTAACCCCCGTACCGAAATCCACCTTCTTGACCGCGGTGTATATAAATAGGAGCCGGGTGGCTTGCCCGGAAAGCTTTCGACAAGAAACCAGTGAAAACGTACACGCTACGAGCGAGCGACTGAGCACAATATTCCAAATAGATACGCGGCCGCCTGCCAATGAGATGTGCCCGAGATGAGCGCACCGGCACAAAACACGGATAAGATACGTTCAGGGGGGAGAGTTTGATGCGCAATACGCAGGCGAAAGTCGAAACGTACACGTAAACTTGGACCGGAGTGTTCTCTCGCGTGTGAGCAAACTCTCATGCGATAAATCCGTAAGGTTCTTAAGGTATCCTCGAGGATTATGATAAAGATCTACGGGTCTACAGGCATACCGAGTGTTGCCAAATATTTCCACATGATACGTTTATTGACGATAATTTCGCAGGATGTGATCAATTTCGTCGAAAACGGCTCCGAAAGGAGGTCCCCCAACCTTTATTTGTTGCTTTGTGGTTGACGATTACGAGCTTTTCATTTGCGTCGGGGTATTTTTCAGTTTACTGTACTTGAGGATTGAAGTACGAGTGCTTTCAGAGTGCAATCTTACTTTCATCGTCGCCTTTCAGCAGTGCCAAACGGTGAGCCGGCGGGTTTGTGAGCGAGTGCGACTGAAACAGTTATAAATCTGCGCGCTTCATCTCATTGCTTCGTTTGGGATGTTGGTGTTCGTACGTGCACAAATCGCATCCGGCGGCGCGTCCGTTGCGTATTTAGTCGCGCGCGAATTTGTCGAGTCGCCGCAAAAGTTTATCAAACGTCACGACAAATCTTCGCAGCCACTCTATTCACCCCCCCTATCCCTCACATCCGCGGCTATCAGCACAGGCACGTCGTTGGACCGCACGCGCCTCGAGAGGCGGTGGCCATGAGAAATTATGTGGATTCAGGTGTTTTACGTATTAGAGTCGGCGTTGTCGTCGCCGCGATGCTTTTTGCACCCAGCCCCAACGCCGCCGCCGAGGGCAAGAAAGTTTATGTTATGCATTGCCTTTCAACTGGAGGCGGTGGGCGCCCGCCATGGCCAGCTTAAGATAAGCTTCATATTTCATCCCCCGCGCGCGTGGCCCGCTGACGGAGAACTCTTCCCGACGCTGCGCGAACAAAGAAACTGCGCGCGAGCTGGCGGAATGAGGCGGTGTCGGGGGTGGAAGGAGGCGGCGGCTGTTAATAAAAACAGATTGCGTTTTTGTTGTAAACAAGCGCAATTATGCAAAGACGCAACAACGATTCGCAGCACATAGCGTGTTCGGCGGGGACGACGGGGAAATGCAGCGCGCTGCGTTTGTACAAATGGTCATCATTAACTCGGATTTATTCCCGCTTGCTGCGCCATTCATCATTCGCCGCCGTCGTGAATCAATTACGAGGAGGACTGTGGCACAGCCGCCAGCCAGCACAAAGCCGCCAATGAACCCGCAATTTAATTTCCACGGCGCGAAACAAACGCCGGCTGAAATTTTCATGCCGCTAAAATATGCAATGCGATTAGGCTACGAGCGTGCGCGTGCATGCGCTTAAATGCTGTTTTCATTATGATGCTATAAATCGCATTTCATGAAATCGAACACAATCCTTTGTCACTACACTGGAATCCGGCTGGGATATGTTATAAATAAAGGACAGTTGTGCATACTACCGGTGCATGCCGTAAGCATATTCTTCGCTATCGCGGTTTGGGCGTTGCATAATGGAATTAGCTGTGCTTTGTTTGATAGGCGGCTTAGTTAAGCGTATAAGTACACATGAAACAATGTAACCTTTATTACGCACTTTATTATCTATTATTTTCAATCAAAAATATCACTATACTGACAAAATTACTTTTAAAGACGCCGATACATATTGAGTATTATAAATTTTATATTATACATTATTTTATATTACCACCCTTGGATAAAACGTCAACTAGCATGTAATGCCATACATTGTTTACGAGTATGACCAGATCTGGCACGAGCCGAAGGGGGTGTGTTCGCATTCAACATTTACAGGTTACGCCTGCACGTTTCATTCCACTACGACTCACACGCGCATGCGCCACGGAGGACGCAGTCCCTGGCGGCGGCGCAGCGTTGGTGCGGACGAACGTATAACAAAGTCTTGGTCTATTGGGAGCACAGCAATGCACGATGGCCTGAGCTGTGAAACTACCATGATCCCATTATATAGCTTGCTTGCCTAGAATTATATCATCTACCAGTACTATTATAATCGGCCGTAGGTTGTGTAGATCAGAACTTAATCGACATTGTTAATCTCATCGCTCACCAGCAACTCGGTGGTGTTCGGCTTTACTTATCTCGAAATGCCAAAGAGCGGATGCAAAAGGTTGTCTTTTTACCACAATCATAGAGTAACCAACACAACATGTGTTCAAAATAGGTTATACCCCAATTATATAACTTTAACTGCTGACCATGTATCATATTTTGAATTTTTGTATTCTGAAATGTGATCCAGTCGATTTATCGCGGTGCGGCAATTAAACGATTTTCACGTGCGTGTGCGCTCGCTTTATCGACGCGATAATGCAGACCCGCGTGATTAATGGAGGCGTGCGATGAGCCAACATTAGTATTACATTTCCGATGCAGCAGCAAAAAGCTGCGCCGCTTCATAGGTTCCGCACAAGGGTGGAACACACTTAGCGCCACATTGTTCTTGCTGCGCCTTCTTCGGTGGCGGAATGACTTTTCATAGATGGCGCATCCGGTGCGAGCGCGTGTTATATAATGCATTCCATTTTGTACGCATGATTCGAGAGCCTTCTCGCCCGATGAAATGTAGATGCATTATTCATCCCTCCAGCTTTGAGCGTATTGCGCATTCCATTTGTCGTGCGTTTAAGACTGCTTCTCTTGACGTTGATACGATGCACTCGAGTTTCTATGCGGCTTTGCTGATTGCGACGACTGCTAATTATTTGATATGATGATTAAAATAGCGTTATACACCGTTGTTACAGTAATTTGATAGTTTCTACACGCGGGATCCGAACTAGTCCTGTTAATTTCCGTGTTTGAAGATGATGAGAAGAATGTTGTGTAATACCATGAATTTTCCATTCAAAGTGAAATAATTTTTGGTATAAACCGACAAAAATTGTTGTTTAATTCAACCCCTCAGAATTCCGAATTCAAATTTATGTTAAATTGAAATATTTCTGAGAATTCCGAGAGTTCAGATTCATTGCACAGATTAGATCAGAAGTTTTTTGACGACGCGTCTGTATCGTATAATAAAAGGAACTTCCATGATTAGAGTATTCCTAGAATTGGTTTATTCATAGATCTGATGAAGTGTTTTTGTCTTCGTACTTCTTGATTAACTCTCTGAGTGTTTCCTCTGTGTCACCTTTCATTCACGATGAATTTGGGTGTTGACATATTTGCTGTTAAATATTTCGGATCAGGAAAAGCATCCAATCTTATATACCAGTGCTCGACAACCTGAGCCTCGCTAGCTACCCTTTTATATGCAACCCTTTATATGTGCAACTGTGGATCTTCAGGAACCCGGGGCTACGTTCAGGCAACTGAGGAGTTCCTTCCGATATCTGTCCCCTTTGAGGTATTCTTCGGATGTTTTTTTTCTTGCCTCATCACCTCTCTCGTATGCTCAACCTATGCACAGCGTAAATCACATTGAATACTTTGAGTGTATTCATGTTTTAGTACCAGAAAGAGGATCCGACCCTGTACCAGTGGTCGGTAACCTACAGCTTGGGAACCACGCTCTTTGGATTACACTCCCCGGATATCCCTCGGACATCTGGGGTTCCCTTCAATACTTGAGGGTCCGCCTTGTAGCATTCTATTTTATTTGGTCTTACGGCGCAAAAAGGTTGCCGACCAGTGCCTGGAATATGGTATGATACCTCACTTTATGACAAATACTCACGCCCCATAAGTATAGCAAAAACTTGCTAACAATTACAAATTTCCACGTAATTGTTAGCAAGTTGATAATTAGTAGTTTCGCCTCGACAGTTTGACCCCGCATTACATACTCGTTGCGTCCGCATGGCTGACCCCGCGCTCAGGTGCGGTGCGGCGGTAGCTTGTGCGACGCAGCAGAATACAGAATACTCACCGCCACCGAGTCGAGCGCGAGTCGCTGGCTCGTTAATAAATTTCGTCAAGATATTACCGCTCGCATCACCAACTCACCGCCACATACTCGGATATTAATTCGGCGGATGAGCGTCGCGACACGTGTAAGTTTCAATTGCTAAACGCAACTCACCTGGCGCGCCGGCGCAGCGTCGAGATGCCGGGATAGATGAGCGTTGGTGGCGACCGCAGCCCGCGAAAACGTGGCGCTGCAAACGTGCACAGCCACCAACCCTAGCGCACGTTCTAATTATTTAAGTTCAGCGCCGCAATAAAGTCATCCAACGTGTGCTCGGCTTCTGGCCGGCGTGCGGCGGCGCCTCTCAGCGCACAACGCTGATCACACTTTGGTGTACTCCGAACGCGCCGAGTTTAATATCGGGCGGCGGTGTGTCGCTGTCGTTAATTACGCCCGCCCGAAACGATGGCTTCAATTAATAAACGGATTATAAAGATTTCGACGCCTGTCGGCAAATCGGGGACTAATTTACCACCTCCGCACGCGCCCCGATGGGCATTGACGCCCAACGACTTTGTACTTATTCTCATTAATTTCAGCAATCCTGGATTTACAAGCAGCTTTTTAAGTGAATTCTGGAGCGCTGGGCGCATACTAATGACGGTTCTGACATTTTGAAGCTAGGGTCCAATTTAGAAAAGGGCCAAAAAGGTATAAATACTTTAATTAAAAAAAAATAATGTGCTTTTGACCACGCGATTGAAATAAAAGATAATTATGTACATTTGATAAATTTATACAAAGGCACTTCGATTGACAATTATCCGTAGAATATTTATTATTAAATCCACTCGGAGAAATCATTATTAAAAGGTGCAACATTTTGGTACCGTAGACCATCAAAAATTATCAAAAATTATCACTTATCAAACATTGTTATGGGATTTATATTGTACGTCCTACAGCGAAGCTGAACACACACACGAATAAATTAGGGTTAAAATTTACATGTTTGAATATTTCCGGGTCAAAATTTACACAAAGGTACTTCTGAAACATCTCTGCTCTTGTCGATAGTTTTATTATCAATAAGTACACCGACTCTATCAGAAATCATAATTAATCTATCCGAAATCAGAATTAATTTGTGAAATCTTGCAAATTGCAAATCATTTCAAATCTAAGGCTTCAAATAACTGGATGTAACTTCTTCATTTTCGGCATTTTTGGTTGAAATATTGCACTATGATACTTTAATCATCTATCACTCATGTAAAATTTAGTAATCATAACTTTACTTCCGTTATCAAATATCATAATTAAGATTTCTTTCAATTGTGCGGTTTATAAAGCATCAAAACTCAAATGCTTCATAGGTAGTGATGTTTTGTATTACTTCTTTATATCTTTATTAAATTTAATTTTGGACCGGTTTCGGTGTTTTTATTACACCATCCTCAGCAAAATAACGTCAATTTATAAAAATGTTTTTCACTACCTATTATCTCAACTTTATATTGGCATCAACAATCATATCAAATGCTTCAAATAAATCGCTATAGCTTCCTCATTTTTCATCAGAAATCATATAATACAGTACAATTTTACTTCAATTCCGTATAAACAATAATTCAACAACCACAGATAACTGTGAAAATTTATATTAGAGGCTAACACTATTGATAAGAAGAATAATTCATTTTAATATGCATTTTTATTATAAAACTTACTAAATCTCAAATTTCCGTAATAAAATATTTAACGGAATATTTTGTGTGGAGAAATCATGGGCGTCTGAGCCACAAATGAAATGTGGAAGAGTATAAATGTCATCTTTGTTGATTTATTTATTTATTTATATCGGAAACTTTAAAGTGGTGGAGAGTGTCCATTGGTGACACTATGCTGGTGACTTTGCGTGTACTGAAAAGTGCCCTTAAGGTTACCAAAGTAAGATAAGATCATTGCGTGTCATCTTAGCATATATCTTCAGTATATCAGAACGGTTTTTTGGTAGTTTTGCATCCCGTGAAGCACGTTTTGCCCTTTTCTTTCTTGCTCCAGCCAATGAGTGACTGATCACATTTAGGGTAAATCATTCAAAAATGAAGAAGATGTTAAACATCAAAGGATGAAACACTTTTCAAAAATGGGATAAACAAATTACCCCCACGCTGGTAAGAAGTCATTACTAGTAATGGTAATTATATTATTCAATAAAGTTAATTGGCGATAAGAAAAAATTATTTTGTTTTATTCAAAAAACGGACGGAACTTTCCGGTAGACCTAATATAAATAACTCATATAAATTTGTTGGAAGCTAATCGCACAGAAATAACAAAGAAGAAAAATGAATACGTCTAAAACGATTGCAGGAAAAAGAGGAATATGATTCAGATTTCCCCCTTTTTACCACTCCTGCTGCTGTTATTCATATTTAGCAAAATATTTAGTCAGCAATATGAAGTAGCGCTTGCAAATGCCTGGAGCTTGCTCCCCGGTTGATAATTAAAGTTAATTGAAATCGCACGCCCTTCGTACCGGAATATTTCATCGTCTATTAAGCCCACAATAATTCGAATGCAAATGCGGGAAAACGGATCATATTAGCCGAACACACACCTTCGCTGCAACATTCCAACACTCCCATGCGCCTCGCAGTGGGGCTGTACATAAAGAAAGGGTCCCTGCATGGGTGATAAAAAAACACGCAAACATTCTCTCTCGAACTTATTTATGAGATATAAACTTTTGCATTATCATAAGTTATGCGAATGGTTGTAACGATAAAGAGATACTTCTTCAGCACTTTCCTTTTTCGCTGGCGAATGCGTCTGCTCGACGATATTCTGTTTCTGCATTTAAAAATCGTAAAATAAATCGCCGCAGCACACCGCCCCTTCTTACATTCCATGCGTTCCGTATAGTATATACTGGCTATAAGGATGTACATTTTCAGATTCTACTTGTAATCAAATCGAAAGGCAGAAGAAATATTTTTTAATGAATTGAATTACTTTCAGTTGAATATGAAGAATGAGTTTTTTTTAAATACATATTAAGGGGGTCACCTTGTTTACCAGGTCGAATAATCAATTTTTATGCGGGACCTTTATTATCCGGAATCTGGTCTATAACGGAAAATATTCTTAAACATGGAAGATATTTCTGTATTTAATGGAAAATATACATATTGTATTGTATAAATATATTTGGTCCGTAGACCTGGCCATCGACCTTACTGCTCCTTGACACTGTGAATTGTAATGCGAAGTTTTGTTATTGGTATTGTTGTAGTTTATCAAGTTGTTTTTCATGTGGTGTTAGTGTTGAATTGTTTTTGATAGAAGTTCCTTGTTCTCTGTTCATACTATATACTTACATACTACAACATACTAACTCATGTTTTTAGAGACACTTCGTTTAGATCTCTGACTTCTGTCTAATTTTTGTGGGTTTTTTTTTCAAAAAAAAAAAAAAACATGGAACTAAAGAAACCAAAGATTTATAACTATTTAAATAACGGGCAAGGAACATTTCTGTATAATTTATTACTCACATACATATTTTAGTCAGGAGTGTACTTAGGTCTTCAACAATTTCTGCACTTGGAACGGTCATAATATAGAAAGTTGAAGTTTTTCAATTGAAGTTTGAGTCAGTACTGAAATCGTTCTCGCGTCGTCCTCGTAATAAATGATATTGCGCTTAGAACGACCAGCAGTGATCATTTATTTCGGCATAATGGTGCAGATTGTGATCGATATCGATATCGATATCGATAGCCGAGAATAAATTGTAGCAACCATCGTTAAATGGAGTGCGTTCCACATTTATAATCGTCGAAGTTCTTTTTCAAATGAGCTCAAAAAGCACCTGCGGCTGCATTCATTTCCGCCGCGATATTGCGTTCTGCGCCACATCCGCTCGACCGCCGACAAGTTGCACGCGGATGTCATTTGCGAACTTCTTAGACGATCATTTCCGCGACGTACGCGTGGATATAATAAACGTGTGCACGCTGTCAATGGAAAGCGGGTGCGGCAGGACGCCACTTGCACTTACACGCAGCGCCACGCCAATCGCAAAATTCGCCGCCGCCGCCGCCGCCACCGCCACCGCCACAGCGCTGAATAAGTTATTCGTCTTTGTGATTGAATAGTCAATGCTGCAGCTTTAAGTGCGTCGACGCGGTATTCCGCAAACATTATGCAGTTTGCTGTCTTGCATTTTGTGTCTTGTGTGTTATGTGTTGCGCATCGTATTTCCGTCGGTGGGGCGCCATCCGTTGTGCAATCACGCGAGAAGTGGGACGCCAGTGGCGGTGGCAATGGCGAAACACGCGCGAGATGATGATGAAGTGGGTGCTGGAGAAGTATTAAAAAGCTATAAAAACGTCGAAGTATTGCGCCGAGACGGCGCAGCGGTAGTGGTGGCGGCGACACACACTCGGAGACGTCGCAGCCGCCTCCGCTGCCGCGACTTCTCGTGCCGCGAGGCGATTTATGACGGGTGGCGCAATAAAGTCGACACGGTAAAGTGTCAGCGTCGAGCGGAACCGATGCTAAATTATTGAATTTCGCGGATATTGCTCAACGATGCGAGCTGCCGCCGCCGCCTCCGCCTGGTCCCAACCTGCGCCGAAATGTTTCGCGCCGTCTTCAATCACGACCAGCAATTTTTCAGGCTGCTGGCGTTGGCGTTGTGCATGGCGTTGTGTTCCGCATTTTTATGCGACCATAATAACGACGCTGATTAAATATCAATCGACATCTTGATCCCTCGGGGGCAATTCGCGTCTCTGTTGAATGCAAATCGGAATCAGTGGCACGATTTGTCGAGTTGCAGTCTTTCTTTTACACTGATTGCGAACTGCAAACTTTTAACAAGTTTACTTTGGATATGCTTTGATCATTTTCTGTGTTATATTTGCTCATTTCGATATCCCCATAGGATGAGAAAAACCTAAATCCTTTTTCTTGATGTCGATCTGCAATCAGACACCATGTGGTGACTGTGGTGTGTCTCATCAGATCACTCAGACTGTTCCAGATTAGGCCTATTGTAAGAGATTAAGCCTGCAATCTTTTCTGGCGTGTCCTAGCAGGTCTCCCAGGTTTCCCTACTCAGATCGATGGTGTCAATTAAGTGGTCAAGTCTGCAATCTCGTGTAGTGAGTGCTGGCAGGTCATTTTTGTTTCCCTGCTCCGATATATTATAGGAAATTAGCATATGGTGTCAAATAATTGGTTCTTTAAGTGATCAAACAAGAAATCTCCAGTGGCAAGTCCTGATAGGTCACTCAGGTTGTTCCTTTTCAGACCTATTGCAGGAAATCGATCTGGGGCGTCAAATAATTTTTTCTTTATATGGCCAAGTTTGCAATGTCCTGTGGTGAGTCCTATCAGGTTAGTCAGTATCATGTTTACATCTTTTGTAAAATGACCATGAACCGGCCGACTTTTTGATATGCACCAAATATTGCCAAATGCCCTGTGGTGAGTCACGTCAGATCACTCAGCTTGTTTTGACTTAGGTCTATTGTAGTAAATCAGCCTTCGGTGTAAAGTAATTCATAAGTGGTTGTTAAACCTGTAATGTCCTGTGAGTCCTATTAGGTCACTCAGGTTGTTCCTGCTAGGAGGAAAAAATAATGGAGAATGCCTGTGGTTGCATGTGTCAATGCAGTCGTTAGTCGTATGTTCGAATTTGAAAGACATGACGATTTTCTTTGAGATCACTCAAAACCATGAATATTATTTCACCGACATTGTACTGGCCATCAATTTCAGTGACTTGTCAGCGCAATCTGCACTAAATATCAACCACTATTCAGATTTCAAAGCCTATTCAGACCTATATTGATACAACCCTGTTGTATACAATTGAGTAGGACACTTTGCACTCTTTCTCCGGCTTTACAAGCTACTATATTTATGTATTTTCCGACTTTCTTTTTGCTTATCTGTGATCATTTTGGGTATAATGTTTGCTTAGAGTTGGCGACGACAAATATGAACCCGACACACGCATGTATTCACCACATTCATCTCAAGTCACGCGCTTCTCAACTCCATCCTCGCCGAGTCTGAGGATAGAGCCAATTTCTTCCGAGTGCTCAGCTCGACTCCTTTTGAAAATTTCGCATATAATGAAACGCCAATACTCAAACGAGCAAACATGCGGAAAATATATTAATGAAATTTCCTGCAGATTTGCTTCATATTTTTCCATTTGTAACAGCATCGTCAAAATGCATCGTATATGTGGATATATTTCAAAATATGTAAACTCGTCAATTGTATTGAATATCTAAATATAATCAGGATTGAATTGAAATCGGTTTAAGTTTATCCATCGAAAATTTTCATTATTAATGGAATAGCTTGGAACTACTTGAAGCCTATGAAATAGATAAAATTATAAGAAATAAAACCATACAGTATCTAAATGAACAGGTCCAACTAAACGAAGAACCATTATTTAAATTTATGACCAAAGAAAAAGAGCGACGCCCACCTGGGCAGCACAGTCGGTAGTGCTTCGGCTTACCATGCAGTCGGACGGGGTTCGAGTCCCCGGGGTGGGCACCCATTATTCACAATTATTCACAATTACAATTCACATTAATCCACACCTATAAAAA
>JAODAC010000213.1:24277-40497 GCA_027575185.1 Mimaenictus wilsoni | reverse complement strand
TACTATTTCATGTCGCAAATCAGAATTGTAAAATTCAGGTGAGCTTTAAGACAATAAATGTATGAACCAACGATGCTTCACGCAAGAGAGCCTCTTCAACTAAGTAGACTTTACTCATCTTTTAACATAGTTCCTTTATACATTGTACATTGAAAGTATAAGTGCGTGTAATATTAATTACAATACCTAGAGATCTAATCTATTCATAAATTTACACATCTATAAAACTTGGTCCGTTTTTTTAAAGATTTTATCTTATAAAATCAACGGAATCCAATAAAACTATTCATCAGAAGCGCTAAGCGCGATGCAAATAAAACGGCGAATGCATATTGATAGCGTGGCATTGAAGCACGTTATTAAGTTACACAGATAATTAACGGTTACGTTGGCGGTCGAGGCAAGCGTGCAAGAATGCGCACAGCCTAACACCACCGACACGGCAACCAAAACAACGCGACGCGCGCGCAACTCACACTCCCTATGCTCGAATAGCTGAGAATCTAGGCAGCACACGTTACACCCACATGCATATGTGCATAATTTAATAGGCACATTATGCATGCGGCTGGTTGGCAGCGGTCGCGTTCACGTGCGATGTGTGAACATGATATTTAAAAAAAGAGCGTTTAACGATTTGTAGCGTCTTGTGTATGTGCAGCAGGGCGCTTTGTGTAGGCGTGTAATTAACGTGTTGTGCGCTAATTGCATCGTGCCGGGGTGTGTAATTTATAGCTTCCGACAATGCATACGGAATAGAAAACTGTAAATTTCACAGTTGTTTCTGTTGTTTCTTTTTGTCCCGCAATTGTTTTACATTGACGGCAATAATTTTTAATAAGATTCGCATCTTTTTGTTTGGAACCTGCATAACCGTGGAAATATATTAATTTTAAAAATTATATTAGTGACTTTCCCAGCAGCGCCATCTGTGCTTTAAAGATCATACTTACAATATTCTTACATATATCTGAAAAATAATAACCCATTCAACCTGTACAGACTTATTACATTTTTATATATACTTTTTCTCTACTACTCAATGATTTATGACGTTTGCAACAGTGCCATCTGTCTTTCAGAACTTAAAAACCTTCTTGAAAGTGCTGAAAAATATGAACGCAGCCAAACTTATAACATTTTATACATTTATCTACGCTAATCATTTGTAATCACCGTAACGCCATCTATGTTTCAATTTTCTAACTTGGCATAGTTTCACAAATATTTGAAATAATAAAAGAAATTCGCAAAGCATATCAAAAGATAGAATCTGTATTCAATAAAATGGCATGTATTATATGAATATGGTGTAATTACACAATAAATAAAAGCGGCGTAGTTATTGTTGATTTTCTCCTAATTATCAGCATATTTGGCTGCATATCAACATTTCTACATTCGCCATGTTCAAAAAAACACAAACTGTTTTCGGTATTTAAGCACGTTCTATTCGAGCACGCCCTTCTTGCAGTTCCAACGCGATATTACATGAAAAATAAATATTGTGGTTATGTGCGCAGCTGCCGTTGAATATTTACGCAGCGTCATCGTTTATTATTCGATATTTGCATAACATACGCGCGGGTAATTAATTCTACTTGCCGTGATTTGCATCGATAATAAATCGGCAATCTGACAATACATTGACGGCAGCGCAAGCATGGTGGTTGATACCGGACGGAAGCGTAATGAAAACTTGAGTAAACGCGATAGTCGCCATTTTGCACAATATTATAGGTTAGTGCAGCGTCATGGTGCTACATATGTGCAGAATGTAACAAATCATGGCGCAAAAAAGAACAAACATGGCCGATGTGATCGAAGGGGTGAATGTGGATATCGGAATGTGTAGGATCCGGTTTTAATCAATCACAATTTGGATTCAATTTAACCTCCATAAATTAGGGAGATTGTTAACGTCGAAAATATTCAATGGTTTGATATTGGGAAAACGTTATTTATTATAAAATATCGAAAGAGATTCGAAATTGTATTTTAAGGCTGTATTATTCCTAATTTATGATATGAACACAATTAGCAATGGATACAATCAGTCTAAGAACTATATCTAAGGAAGAATAAATATTAGTATAATTTACTCAAATTTAACCTATTCAAACTTTTCTTAAGTAGTTTCATAGCCCCAACCTAATCGAGGATATATTAAGAAATTGGTATCCTAAAAATGTTACAATGAAATGATTGTCAATAGTAAGAACTTCAACTCTATAACAACATCGACTATGTGTAAAATTTTAATTAAGGGAAACTACTTAACCTCAAAAAAATTAAGCACTACAGAGAAGAGCAGATAATAATTAGTAGTAATAAAGACCCCTATAAATAATTTCCGGAAGATTAACCCACATATTATAACCACCGCATCCATGTCGGCCAAAACGCGAATTCATTGATTTTGGCGCAATGAATGCAAGTGTAAACTGCATCCCGTCGCTGCATCTCATCGCATCGGGAAACCTCGGTGTCGATCGGCCATCCCGGCAACCAACACACCATCAGAAACCCTCCTCCTGCGCTACTCGTCACACCTATGACACACTACCCTTCGTACACCAAATACGCACACAGGCGTTGTAACCTCAGCAACCCCCTCCGGTAGCGGCAGCGTGTATGACCGTCTACGACCGCCCGTTGTACTACGCTTAGCGTACGGATCCTGCACACGCAAAACTACGCGATTCATTTGCAATGCAGCAATTCACACCTGCTATCCTTCAAGGCTAGTCTTCATTTATCCACCTTATGACCGGCGCCGATGTAATGCTGGCAACCCTCCACGTCGAATGCACGTACCCGCAGTCGATTAATATGTTTATTGGGTTGCGTACATTTCCAGCGGATTTACGAGGGAAGATTTTGCGAGTTGTGGCCCGCGGACGGAGTTCGCGACGCCAACGGTTCGGACGTGTCGGACGTGCCCGCTTGAAATATTTGCGCATGCAAAGTGCATCTAAAGAGCTCGCCTTCATATTTTATGCAACCCGCCGGTGCACCAACGCACGCCCATTTCGGGCGATCGTAAACTAAGATTCTACGAGAATCACGAGCGCCGTCTTAAACTATGCAACACGCTATGCTATAAATTTGTTGGTTTGCTATTAATTTAACATAGACAACCTATCATGCACAGACACCATTTTGATAGCTTAAAATATTTTAAAATTTAAAATCTACGTAGTAGAGTCCTAACAATATTAAAATATTAAGAGTTAACTTTTTTTTCATAGTATCTTTTGCAAATTATGGAAATAATTATTTCCCTCAAACGATAATCATTTTCTAAAACAAACGTTAGTGAGTTATGGTTTATTTAAAGATTTATGGCTTAGAGAATTAAGTGAAAATGAACATTGTTTTTAGGGGTTCGTATTTGGGAGGAACTTTGAAGGGTTGTTTTCTTTGCGCAGTTTTTGAGTAGTACTTTTGAGAAATCGTTTTCTTGTGGTTGTTTTTGTGACTTATTTTTAGAGGAAGCTTAAACGACAGTTTAAAAAGGGGTTAATTCTTACCAATTTAGATGTGTCCAACAGAGTGGTGCATCACTGATTGCAAAGGCAAATTGCACGCAGTTCATGTCTCACAATCAGCAAACGAATCACAGCGAAATGCAAACGAAAACAAGACGTACATTAGTACAACTAGCACAAGCGTCGTCGCACACAAAACATATCCGGGACGAAACGGTGCTCAGGAATGCCCCCGATGTTCGCGGTGGCAGTGTGACGGGAACATGGCGCCTGAACGCCCCCGCGGTGTGTAAGTTGCGTTCGCCGGGGAATATTGCGCGAAATTCGGCGACGGCGACGTCGCCGCGATCTGCGGCGGACACACACGCGCACAACGGGGTGGTGCACACGCGGGTCCGCGTCTCGCCCCCGATGGCGGCGGCGGCGTCGCAGAGGAATAGCGTGCTGCTGCTGCTGGCTGCGCTACGGCCGGCGGCTGGCAGCGGCGGCGGCGACGCCGTTTAATCAATATCCCGCGTCTGGTGCTGAGGTTGTGCTCGAGCTGCCACAGTGGCGCGCAACCACCACGGCCACCACCGCTGCCGCCGCCAACGCCACCAGCGGCCAATCTCGGCGGCCGATGTTTACGAGACAACATTGTTATAACGGTTTAACAACAATGTTGTTGTCAGAAGGATTTTTTGATTTTATGACTGCACATTTTATGTTTGTCACATAAATGTAATTAAGGGTATACAATGTTTTGTAGTATGATGTAATCAAATAGTTGTTATCTTGGAAGTGCTTGCAAGGGAAGGCTCCGGAGTTGCAACCGGATCTCATGGTTAAAGACGACATAAACAGGTACGTCCCAGCTCTCTAATTCCATAAATTTCCTTAAATGTAAAAATGGGTGGAAAAAAAAGTAGAAAATTTTCACATTCAAGGCAATTAGTGCCAAGAATAATTCAAAATTTCTAGAAATAAATAAAAAATCACAAAATAACATATAAAACACAACTCAAAAGGTGTATAAAACCATGATTTATGTTATATTTTTTAATGTCTTCAATTTTTCTCTCTAATAGTTACAAGTTATTACCTCCAATTATACACAACCTATTTACATTACACGTCTTTAGTTATTCCAAATTTACATTAAAGGAAAATCATGAATTAATGAAGAAAATGTTAATTTTCTTTTTTCTATCGAATATTGGCATGTTCAAAACAATATTCAAATTTATCAGCATAACTTCTTATCGTTTTCCTGGAAGCTCCCATTATTTGCTGAATATTATCAACCTTTAACTTGAAATTTTTCTCGGCGACTTGTAATATTTCCTTCCGAATATCAATCATATCTGATTGCACCTTATTTATAACCTTCCTTTCTTTCTCCCTTTCACCACAACCAGTTCTAAATAACTTTACAAATATCGAATAATTGGAATTTTGAACTGTATCACCAAATTCGTAGTCCCTTTGGAGTAGTAAAATCTCGTCTAAATTACTTCTCTCGGTGTCGTTCACTTCCAGCATGCATTTTTGAGATAGTTTCAACAATCTACTGTAATTGTTCGTAATTTTATTCAACACATTTTTGGAAATATTTCGTCCATTTGCCAAATCAGTATAAATTAAATAGTATAAATCTTTCTTCTTAAAATACCAATATTCTTCAAACTCTGGCTGGTTTATTTCAATACCACATGCTGTTGGTCCATAAAATATGTTTTCTTCTAATTCTATTGCTTCATTTTCAATTTTTGATAACTTCTCCTGAAGAGATGACGTCCATTGTTGGGTATATCCCATAATAAGCAGTTTCACAGTTTCTTCTTCATTTTGTGCAATTTTAAGAAGAGGTATAAGTGAATTTGCTTGTAATATATCAATATTTGATTTGATTAAATCAATATTTGTACTTGTTTCGGCAGTACGAAGTTTGAATACAAGCAAAATACAGAAAATCGATGGGTTTAGTGGGTTTCTGCACATTTTAAATTGGACTACATGAAATTTCAAGGCTCACCGACATATATCGTTGTGAAATATGCACCGTAACTACGTTGGAACCTATTTCAATAAAGAACATTCCATAGATAATGAAATATTTTCTCCTAAATACATAACTTTTTTTTTTAAATAATGTTATATGAATACAAAAATTGTTTATTTTAATCATTTTCAGAAAATGTGTGTTAATTTTTCTCATACTTTTAGTTAAAACAACCTTTAGTTAATTAAAAATTACATAAACTTTTTTGCGGTAATTTCTAAAATTGTTTCCTTAAATTCTACAAGTCGACATCTATTGGTGAATTGTGAAAGTTGACGATTTTTCTTCCCGCCATCTGTCAACAAATGCAGGAAGGCGAAAACAGAATACTACTTTACCCACAATTAAAATCTAACCTTTAAATTATTTCCCGCCCATATTCAATTTTCAACTTCAGATTACCTCACTTTGTCATTCGCTTTCCAGAAAGTTACAACAATGTCGACTGAAAATCATGAAACAAATTTGGTGGACAAACTGCCACTTTACTACAAAAGAATCTTTCCAGCGAGCTCGTTTATAAAATGGCTGAGTTATGGTTTGTTTTAAATTTATATCTTCCGTTTTTATTAAAGTTATAACCAATATTTCCATTTTCCAGGAGATCCTGATTACTTAAAGAGACGGGAATTTTCCTTCACATTGGAGAATGATATCTACATCAGGTACCTTTCTTTTCCTTCTTTGGAATCATTCACGCAAGGACTCAACCAGAAAAAGCCATTTAAAATTGATATAGGTGCAGTGTATAACACAGAACCAGTACCTCCCAAATATTTATCGACACCTCTAACTCCAGTCGAGAAAGAATTAGTTTTCGATATTGATATGACTGATTATGATGATATAAGAACGTGCTGTTCTGGCGCGTCAGTGTGCAACAAGTGCTGGAAGTTTATGAAGATTGCTACGAAAGTGCTTGATACAGCCCTTCGTGAGGATTTCGGTTTGCAGAATATCCTGTGGGTCTTCTCAGGTAGAAGAGGTATCCATTGTTGGGTATGTGATAAGGAAGCTAGGCAGTTTGATGATAAAGTGAGGCAACCTGTGGCTGAGTTTCTTAACGTAATTAGAGGAGGCCAAGGGCAAGCAAAGAAAGTTACTCTGTGGGGAAGTAAAATACACTACTCAATAGAGTAAGTTGTTTATTTGATTTTATTAATGGTCTTTCTACTATTTGCCAAATTTTTGTAGGCGAGCAGTTGATATAATCAAACCGTATTTCAATGAAATATTACAAGAGCAAAATTTGTTAGGCAGTGATGAAAAACTACGCAATTTTTTGAAGTTGTTGGAAATGGAATCACGTGAAAAGTACGAGAAAGCGATGTTAAGCGTCGAAGGAACTCCTGCACGTTGGAATGCTTTTGTTGAAGCGCATCGCAATTTAATGAAGGTTTATATTATTTTTTATATCTTTAAAATCCTTTTTTTACATTATGTTTTAAATTGTTTTGTTTTTTTTTTCACAGCAAGGATTAGCGAAGAAGCAAACAAATCTCGTTGAGGAACTTATCCTACATTTTACTTACCCACGATTGGATATTAACGTCTCGACCCACATCAACCATTTACTGAAGGCCCCATTTGTTATTCATCCTAAATCTGGCAAGGTGTCTGTTCCTTTCAATCCCAAACTTATTGATAAATTCGATCTGGATGCGGTACCAACTATAGAGTATGTTTTATCCTTTTATCCTCTTAAAATAGTATGTGAAAATAATTATCAAATTTTAGTTTACTCATAAAGGAAATTACCGAACATGATTTGAAAACGCTCGAGCAGGAAAGGAATGCCATGGTTGAAGGCGAAGAAAAGGATGATAAAGATATCATGGCATCATTAACGTCAATGGCGGATTACAGGAAAACAAGTCTTTTGAAACCCGTACGTATCTTCGATGAGTTTATCCGAGGTTTGGAGACTTCTCAAAAAAGAAATGAAAACAAACTTGAATTTTAATTTTATAATCTTACTTTTTTAATGTTGTATTCTTATTTATATATGTGGAAATATATTCAAATTCGAGCGTAAAGAAGTTTCAATTAAAGTTTCAAAGTGTCAATTTTCAAGGTTGTTAATTTTTGCATAATTCAAAAAGTTGTGCATGCTAAAATTCTATATTTGTGTAGGTTTCTGAAATTTTATTGAAGTTTCTTTAGTAACTGGCAAAACTCATAACACTAGTTGTCAAAATTCAAATAGTACCATTTTTTTAAATTTTGTACTGAATTCCATTCCTCGTTACGGGCAAATCGTAATGACCACAAGATCAAAGGTACATCTGTGATACAGACTTTCTAGAAATTCCCAAGACGTTCACAGCAGCATGATCGAAACCTGCTACAAATATCAAAAAAAGACAGTAACCATCCCACCCAACTTGTTAGTAAATACCAATCTAAAAGAGAAAGTCCTGTAATGAAAGATAGGATATATGCATGGTAGAAGATGAGGGAAAACATTGTGCGAAAATTGAAAGGGAAATTCAATCAAAAACTTAATTACAAAATTCAATAAGACTTTATTTTATGTTAGAAGCAAACTGAAATACAAAAAGTTTAAATATCGTAGTATTCCAAATTAACTTGAAAATTTCTAAAATAAAATACAATTAAAATATACTTAAATGTACAAAAATAAATAAAATCTTAGGGACAGAAAACGCCAGGCATTTGCTATTGAACATCGTATTTAATCGAGGAAATCATAAGTCACTGCACATAATCCCCAAATACTTCATCGTATCGGTCGATCATCAAGGAAATGGGGAAAGTCAACAAAACAGAAAATACACAAGTCATAGTTATATAATACATATAATCGTTAATCAATTCAAATCGTGAGAGAATAAAGTAACTAACTAACGACATAATCAGGTATCGTGTCCGTTCGAAATGAATTCATGTTTAAATTGGGAGGTCGGGCGCATCGCATCCAAAAATTATGAAACGCAAACAAAGTCTGTCGAAAACCTCGTGAGCATCTGCACGAGGCTAATTAGAAATAATCAACGCGACAACCGAGTGGAACACAAAAGGAAACGGGACACCACGAACGTTCCTCCACACCTGCACGCAAATTCTTCTCCGCGCATCGTGACTTAAATTTAAATATATTTATATATAATTGATAATGTTTCATTTTTTGTTTCAATTTTTTTGTCGTTTACTCTTTTCCTTTTTGTCGGGTGTGCATTTTCCGCATATTTTTCACCACGTTTTTTTCGCTTACTCGAGTAAGAATTAAAATTAAATCGTATGCATACATCTTCTCCACCGCTACGTCATAATGCAATAGTTTTGTTTTTTATTCATTTAGTTATATTAATAGTATTTATTAATATTAAATAGTACAGCCAAACTTGCAATCGCACGAATTCGCATACAGCGACAAAGGGATGTTTTCTGCTCCCCCGTGGCTGGATCAACACAAGCACACACGCACTCAGCAAATCGCGCATGCGCCATTCAAACACGCACATAGCGCGCATGCGCCACTCAACACACACCGCGCACGCGCTGTCAAACACGCCTTAATTACATCTTAAATATGTTTTGCATGTGTTTTGATCTAAACAGAAAAAAAAACAAGAGTGTGAATACAATCACAACCTAAAGCTTAAGAAACTCGCAACAAATAGACTCATCGAACGAAAATGATGTATACAATTGTTAAATTAAAGTTTAGCTTATTAATCGACCTTTCATTCTTGTTACAATAGATCGACGATATTTTTTTTTGTTTTCAATCAGTGTGTAATCAGATACACATTTGTCTCCGCTACATTCGTATTCTAGTGTGTATTAGTTTCATGTTTGTTTGTTTTTGACTATGTTAAATATAAAAATGGACTTAAGTTAGAAACGTAGCCGGACAGGACACGCAAACGCATTTCGTCGGGCATATATATTATCATCGTACGACTAATACATGTTTTTCTTCAAATTGAACGACTATCAACGATGTCGAAAAACGGGATGGTGTGAGTACAGTAAACTTGCAAATGGGGAGTATTTGTATTTGTTTTTTTTTTTTGATTAGCGAATGTAAACCGCTGTGGGGGTGGGTGGTGGTGGATCCGATGGCATATGTTAGCGAGCGCCTAAAAAATATGAAAACGATCATGTTAATAAAAATGTGTGCAAAACAAAAAATGTAAAATAAAACATCGAAAAACCTCGGGAAGAGCAAACAACCAACACAAGAGAGACAAATCCAAAGCAAATGATGAGAGAACTCGTGAGAGGAACGTGATGTGTGATTAAGAACCTAGCAAACGTCAATTAGCCACAATTAGTTCAGTAAATTCGTACAATTAAGGTTACCAAAGTGGAAAACAATGACGATTTTGTGCATGAGCGATTTAGCGATGGCGATGAAATGATTTACAGTCAATTATTTATAGTTTGTTACACATTCACGTTAAATTTTACAATAATATTAATGGCTAATTGTATGTTTTCTTCGTTTTGCTTACGCCATTCCTCGGACTATTCAAACCCACAAATGAATATGATTGCAATCGAATAGCAATCGTTCACTTCCGTATATAGCTGCAGCCGAACACATCGAGAACAACACGTAGGACAAATACAAATAAATTTATAATATGCACAAGGGTTTCACAAACATTAAGTCAATTTTTCATGAAATTAGGGGTCTTGAAAATCTTTCGAGAATTTTCTTCACACGCGATGAATATATGCTTGCAAATTGGAAGGAAGAAAAATGTTGAGGGGGATGGAATCGTAATGAAGACACTCTTGGGATCCGGCTTGCAAAAACAATTTTTCAACAATCTACACATGGACAAACGCAAGTGGATCGCAGGAGGCTGTGGGATCAGTGGTGGTTGGATGACTTTTTTTGGTGGGGGAGATGCGGGGATGATCTTTAGCGACCATTGACGGGCTTGCTGCTCACGTCCACGGCGGAGACGTGCGCCCTCGAGTGTGCGATAGCCTTCAGCGAGCTGAACTTTCGATCGACGTCTCGATTCACTGAAATTGGGGCTGAATGAATTAAACACTAAGCAAACTGAGCTGTCAGTCACATTTTGTCGTCCCTCCTCGGCAAACACACCTACTTTGCTTGGTTCTTTTTTTGTTCTTGGTTTTTTACTTTGTTTCAAGATTGTGTTTTACTAAAGAATGTGGCCGTATGTTTTTCTTCGACCATCGCAAACTTTTTACAAATGTCTTCATGGCATTAGTTTAATTGTGGTTGTCCGCCTCTACCTCTCACATTTAGAACATTTTGCAATAGTATATAATACAATATCCAAAACTATCAACTAAATTCCATCATGTTTTTTTAAGTCGATAACGACTCGCTAAAGCCTATTTTTTACACTTCTCCACACAGAAAATCAAGGAGGAGAAAAATCGATGGAATCATCGCAATTCCTTACAATTTGCATGCTATGCATCATCTAGGAGACACGTGGTCTCTCGTGGATTTTGTATAATTTAGTTGCTGTTTTGTTGACGCATTACAAGTAATTATTGTTGTTTGTTGTTCTCTACACCTACAGCACATGTTTTCGAACGTTGGAAGAGAGGTTGGAGAAGGTGGTTGTATCGATGGTGGCGTACACGCGCGTGTCGGTTGGATGTTGTTTACACATGTCGAAAAGAGTCGGGAGGAAAAGAGTACGTTTTACAAAACCAATAAATTAATTCATCGTGTTATGCATGTTCAATGTCAAAGAAAGGGAGAGGGTTGGGTCGGTAGGGTGAGGCCGGGAGCGGGTGGCGATGGATGGCGTCTGGTTGAGGGACTCACATTGAGGTGGTTCCCACAAGGGAAGAACATTTGACGGGGGTGGTTGGGAGAAAGTGATAAAGCAATCGTATTTCATTATCTAGGTGCTACTACTACTAACCGGGTTGCTGGCCGACGGCCGCCGACGACTGTGGCTGCGCCGACGTGCCCAGCGGCGTCTGATTGTTCGCCTTCTGCTTCAGCATGGTCCAGTCGAACGTATAGTCGTACTGATGGTTGAGGGTGCGGAAGAGGATGCGGAACAGCTGGCGCAGATACATGTAATCAGGCGTTTCCTCGAAGCGCAAGCCTCTGGTGTAGTTCAGATACATTGCAAATTCGGCGGGGAATCCCTAAAATGCCCAAGTATAATAAACTTGATTCAGCATAAAATACGAGATGTTACTTTGCATAAAACTTCGACAGGTGTGGACATTTTCTTCTCGCTAATCTTTTCGTACTTCTGCTTCTTGGTAGCGGCCTTAAGACCTTGCCAGGGCAGACAGCCGCGATTGAAGTACATGAGCACGTAGCCTAAACTCTCCATATCATCACGACGTGACTGCTCAATCCCAAGATGCGCATTGATGGACGCGTAGCGCGCCGTTCCGGTCAAATTTTTGTCCTCACGGTAGCCTATGTGCATCCTAAAACGTAAACATTCAAATCAACTTAATTTACTCAACACTTTAGGAAAGTAAAAAAAGGACGGAATACTCACCTAGTTCGAGCATCTCGGAATTTCTTCGCTAATCCAAAGTCAATCAGGAACAACTTGTTGCAGTGGCGGCCGATGCCCATGAGGAAGTTGTCTGGCTTGATGTCACGATGGATAAACGACTTGCAGTGCACGTACTCGATGCGGCTGATCATCTGGTCGGCGAGCATCAGCACCGTCTTGATGGTGAAACGGCGTGAGCAGAAATTGAAGAGATCTTCCAGCGAGGGGCCGAGCAGGTCCATGACCAGTACGTTATATTCGCGCTCTTGGCCATAATATCTAAAAGTAAATCACCACGTGTTAATAAATGTCACGTTTTCAATGATTATAATTTTATTTAATTCTAAAGAAGTAAATAGGTTTAGTAACCAAGTTTTAGAATATATCTATTCCTCTTCATTTACTATTATACTTGATATTAATCTATTTCATTATATTTTGTAATGATACAAACTATTAAAACATGAAAATGCTACTATCATAGATTCCAACTAATCGAATGAAATATCGATTCGAGAAGTATCGAGCAAATAGCGCCAACTATTAGTAGCCTTAGAAACTAATTCTGAGTAGCCTAAGTCCACGAAATTAATACACAATAAAAGTATTGATTGTGTAGAATTCACCATCTTATCGGCAATTATCAAAAGTATGAAAATATAAAGAATGATACTTTCCATACTTATCTGATCTTAAATAATGCTAAGCATTGAACTGAAGTATCACGACCATTTTTTTGTATAAAAAATACAAAGTACTTGAAAAAAGCAATAGAAATTGGTATAAATGACCACGTGTATACTAAATAAAACGCCTAATACAATCGGTCTCAACGAGACATCGTTTGTTATCACATCGCACCGTAAACATCACAAACGCGACATTTATCTAAACAACGTAATAAGGTGCCCGCTCGGTGTATCCCCCATATGTCATTGCCGAGATGCATGCGCGTGGCACAATCAAAGGCAGTTAGCCACTTCGTATAAATAAATACGATGTATATTCACATCAAAAACGTGACGATATGCAATAAAATGCAAAAACAACAAATCCAGCCTACAAACGTTAGACACCTTTCGCTGGCAAATGTTTAAAATATTGTTTGCAGCGTCAACAATAAGACGAAACACCGATTTCATAAGAGCGCCATTAATCACACTAAGATCTCGGGAGTGATTAATCATCGCATTCCAGGACTACTTCGACTTCCTAGAATCGGGTAAACTAATGGTTGTATGATGTAGTTGTTAGCGAGAGGATGGTAAAAATCGATGCGACGAATATCGCCCTACCTGCCAAAGACGAAAACGACGCGTAAAATTTGGAGGCACAAAAGCGCAGTGTGTGCATGCGTGCATGCACGGCGGAGAGAAGTTATTTATAATCTGCGTGTCACAGTGCCTGCTGGAAGTAGAAACCACACAGCAAATAGACACAAACATCGTGAATATGCGCGACCTTTGCACATCGCCGAACCAGCAGCTACAACGATTGAATTGGTTTTAGAAGCGCAAACGTGCTTTTGGCTAATACAATTGCTAAATACCAACCATAGATTCAAAAGAGGAGACAATACGAGTAATTGAGGATTTCATAAGCGCCATTTTTAATTTGGTTATGTTTGTCTAGATTCTTCAACAGACTATGTACAGTCGTAACCTAGAAAATGAAACCAATGGCGCTATAAAGTGCACATTTCATAAATTTTACAAGCACAATCTTTTATATTTGCCTGACCATCTTCTCTTTGTCTTCATAATTGATCGCAAGACCGATGCTTTATTGCATCTCGTAAACAACAAATAGCGTTCGTAACAGTAAATCCACAAGATGCGAAGATGGCAACGTGAGCCTCGCATTTGTCGGAGAGTTCGCCAAGACTTACCAAGCCAGTGAGGCGCGCATCAGGCATTATCGAATCGACAGATGAGCGATGAGCCACATCCAGTCGCGGAACAGGATGAGAAAAAGAGCAGACACTCATGGTGGCAGCGCATCGGAAACTTTTTTCTGGTCCACTTTTCCCAAGCAAAACGTCTGCGATTCCAACGAAGTTAGTTAAAGTTAACTAAATTGCATCGAATCGAACAAAAAAGATTTGAAACAGCTGCACAACTAGCTTCAGTTTCAAGCTTTTTACTACCGATTACGCCTGATTTTGTATAGTTTGGGAGCCTCTGGTATAAACTTCTGCAGGCTACAGTAAGGAGAAGCACAGACAAAGCTGTGCATAATTGGTATAAAAACTAGTTTTACGGTAAATGTAATCTGAATGTAATCGCAAATTTTAGGTGTACTTGTAGGTATTTACAGGGAAACATGAACATTGTAAATTTGGCAAAAAACTCTTTAGTGCTTTTGGAGATAATCAGACGGCTGAAATTTTTTTAAGCAGTAATCCAAAATGTATTTTTGGAAAGGCGGTCATAAATTTTACAAAATTGCAGACAGCATCTAGCAATAAATCCACTTATTACAAGGAAATACAACAGATTTCGAATCTATTTTGTACGACGTGATTGATTACCAGGGAAATACAAATCAAAACCCGTGTTTAAAGTACATCTAGATAGCAACGTGTACGTTTGTGCAAATATCAATTTGCGCGTTGTCGAAACCCATTTTTAACAGAAATATGTTCTCTCGTCAAAAATACGAAATAAAAACGTGCTCAACAGCTCAACATTGAAATTAAACTAGGACAAGGACTGTTAAACGTCATCAATCGGAATAATGGTACATTTTCTATACCGTGATGTTTCGCTGTACGTATCGATAGTTATTATCGATGTTATTGTGTTTTAATATACAGTATTATTTTCACGGCTATATTTCTTGTTACTATTGCATTTTATTGCAAAATGTTCTTGTTATTTCTTTATACAAGTACAAAATGGGTTATAATACTATTTTATTGTTATTACTACGCATTTAAACGTAATTGTTCAATGAACATATGAAACATAATGGAAACGAGCGAGTATAATCAGCTGATTTCTTCATATCTTTTCGAAAGCCAATATTTTCGGAACATTTCGAGTCATCGAACGAATCATGGGTAACAAAAACTCTAAAATACAAGTCAAAAATGCAAGTACCAAAATGCTAGGCAAAATTCGCTAAATTTCTAGTTTCAAACATTACGAGACAATTATTTATCAGTCAACAATAGAAAATATACGGCGTATTTCATTAACTTTACATAAGCATTACGAATAACTGATCACCGATCGCAATCCAAATCAACAAACTGCAAAGTAAGCAGGCTGGGGTCTAGCAGAAGGAACTCAACCAAGACACAAGCATAGAACAAGTCGAAACAAGTTTCCTGCTGGCCGCATATACATCGACTACTCACGTGTGCTGTTCACCTGAAAAGCACCATGATGAGTATGCCGAACATGTGCGATTATTACTCATGCATTGAAGATATACCGGCTTTACTTAAACTTGTTCGTATGACGGGTATCAACTATTCGCTTCTTGAATGATTCGTCATCCAAGGTTCCATACAATATGGGATTCCATTATGCCGGAATTTCATGGTGCTGTGATAAATATTGTCAAATATCGATATTTTAGGTATGTCAAAAATATCTAGTGAAATATAGAAAGAATAAAGAGATATAGAAAGAATAAAGTGATATAGACAGAATAGAGAATTATCGAAATCTATATATCTTCATTATCTAACTGTTGACAGGAATCACTTCAAAATTAGTTGATTTCTAGGAAATAAATCAACGGAGACGAATCGTTCGCAACTGCGCGAAACGAGCATATGACTCAAGCGGAAAATAGCAGGTTAGAGACAACACATAATGCACACTTTGTAGATCAGCCAACAGCTCTCAACCATCGAACAAGGACAACAAAAGGCATCGATCGCTGGCCGGACAAAAGCAACGAACGCGAGCAAACACCTGAGCCGCTCAATCAACCTCGGCGGCAGTAACACGAACTTTGAAGAAATGTGAGCGACAGTGGTGTGGCCCAGGACTGGATGGATGGAGTAAGTCTGGGCAAGGCTTCAGCCAAACTGCTCAGCCTGCAGACACGAACGACGACCACGAGGCAGTTGACTAGACTTAAGTCGAATCCAACCAACCAAGGTTGCAAGCTTGCGGCACATACGCACGTCGATGTGCGCGCATTTCCTGTTCGGCAAAATCGATAGAGTTTATTGCATTCGCCAAG
>JAODAC010000213.1:7861-24177 GCA_027575185.1 Mimaenictus wilsoni | reverse complement strand
CTTGCGGCACATACGCACGTCGATGTGCGCGCATTTCCTGTTCGGCAAAATCGATAGAGTTTATTGCATTCGCCAAGACAGGAAATTGTTCAGCCTAAACGACTACATCAAAAATTTGAATGGCACCCGTTTTAATGAACCTATCTTAGAATTGCACCGGTTTTCAGGTTTGACGACGCTTTTGTTTTATATGCATTTGCCCGTTGGGTGGTTTTAAGTTTGGATTTTAAGTACCATTAAACATGTGAAATATGCATCATTGCATTTCGAAAGAAAGAATGAAGCGAGGAAAAAAGGCAAACCGAAAGGTTGAACGACCCCGAAATACTGCTGTTGTGATGGGACACATCGTAGGCACATGATGTGCATGCGAAGGCAGGAGAGAGACTTGGGAAGATCGCCAATCAGGCATGTAGTTAAACGTTACTTGGCATTAGTCATAATAAGCGCAATGAATATTGGGAACTAAATTTGTGATAAGAAATTTTGAACACAATATTGTCAGATTCTAATCAGTCACTTAAATGAAAGAAAAATAAGACATGATCACTATTTAAACTTGATTGGTCTATCATACAAAGAAAACAGTATAACATTCGAAGTTAAAAATGTCTTATGGAACACCAATCCTTATAAAACATGAAATGATCTACAAAACTTTTTTAACTAACCAAACTTACCAAAAAACTTTACCCAATCTAACCTAAATCTGACAGAAAATCTATTTTTTACCTCAGGGCAAAGCAAATGCTACATTTCCTTCGCATTGTAAAGCTCTGGTACACACCATTGCGTACATCTGGCAGTCCTACATTATTTGTTTCCTCCGAAAAAACACTTTTTGTTAGTGAAACATTCAAGTTTTCAGTTACGCATCGCTTCCACACGTACATATCGCATACCAAAGTGCACAAAGTTATAGAAAAAACATGTAAAGAAATCCGTATTGCATTGTATTTTAGTCTCTTGGCCTGCACTGTTGAAGCTCACTTGTATAACTCACGGATGACGAGTGTCCTACACGTAGAGAAAGACTAGGAAGGAGGGCGCTCCTTACCGTGGGAAAATACAGCGCCGAATAGCGCAATCGCGAGGCGTAAATGAAAAGTCAAGAGTCTACCGACGTTTTACAAGCAGGAAGATGCAACTTTTAGTTGCAGAGGATATGAAAAAATGCTTGAAATTCCAAGCATAAATATACATTATATCCATGTTAATGTTAACGCAACAGTTTATAATTACAACTTAGTAATAAGTATACAGTAGTGCTAATTCAATTCATTGCCTAGGCTCGTATTAAATGAGATTGGCAAGGAAATAATTTATAAATTTCTGCAATTACTGACAATGTGCAAAAGAAACTATGTTGAATTAATTAAATTAATAAATATTGTGCGAAGGTTTTGCTAGACTTGTAAGGATGACCGTGATGTGTTTAACAAATAAAAGTCAAGATATTTTAGAAACAAGTAAAGATATTTCATGAAACGCAATGCATATACTTTATAAAAACGGTGCATCATCAGAATCGATAATTATCGATACTTCAGTTTGATACTTTCAGTTATCGTAGGAGAACTTCAGTGTCGGGGAGTTTGATAGAGCATTTTTTAGTTCTTTATCTTACAATAAAAAAAACTTGGAATTGACGAACAACATAGTTGTCAAACATGTAAAAGGAACTGCTTTAGCCTAGTTTTGCCTAGTAAGCTATTAATAAATACCAAGAAATATACAAAACCGCTAATAGATGGCGCCACATTTTTTTCTGATACTGTCTATGGCAAAAATACAATTCGACAACAGTAATATTACATTTCCCAAAAATTTTAATTTAACAGAATTTAAAGTTTACAAATCCACCATGTAATATTTTTGTGAATTTAACAATGCGTTTGTTCACTATAATCATTTTCCGTCAATTGCAAGTAATTATAGCCCATTGAAATTTAATAAATTCGTTTATGAACTTAAAATAACCATAATTTCACCACGGCCTTTCAGATTTGTTCGGAAGATTCTCATTTAAGATTAATTCTTACTTATTATTTCTTCAACTTTGAGCAAGTTTATTTAGTTTTAGAAAAAATACTCAAGCGCATCGATTTTAAAACAAAACAAAAGAAATGCAAAGGATGCGTACAAATAAGTATGATTATAACAAAGAATCATCACGTAAAAGCAACAAAAATAATCAGCTGTTGACACAAATGTCGGTGCATTTCTGTTGTTAATGTTGCCTGAGACGCCGATATTTACAGTTGGAGTGAACGTGAATGAGTAACTGTAAAAAGTAAAAACGACCTAGAAAGCGCATCGAAATCAGTACGCCGTACTCCAAACGCTTTATACATAATTAATTTCCGAGCAAGATACACTCATAAGCCGCAAAAATAACCACAAACTCGCGAAAATAACCTAGCACAAACCAGTAAAAATTACAGTGATGAAAAAACGCTGCAAACTAGATAGAAAAAAATGCCATGGAAAACATCGTTAAACACGAAAACCTACAATAAAAAGGTTAAAAATAAAAGCGAGTAAAAAACGTGTTCTATTTTTAAAAATCTACACGTTTATCTCGTTTGCAGAGGCTAATCGTGAATGAAACCGGTCAGTATTCTGACCACGCTGCTTTCGCGGCGAGTAAATTAATATAAAAAATAACAACACGGTGAAATATCCCAAGAAAGTTGTAAAACTTAATAAATGCACAGGAGTTGAGAAAAAAACATGCTTCCACCAAGTACAACTAACAAGTGGTACATAAAAGTGTAGGTGTGGTTCGTATTAGGCTTGTTTAATTTTATTTGAAAGAGTTTCAGGTACTCGAATTTGAAATTTCGCCTGGTTTGGACATATCACAAACCCATGTAAAGAGGAGGAGTGTTCCAAAACTTACGTATCAGCATTTAGATTGTATCGAAAAACCTCTCTAGGCGCCATCTGTTGGCACCTTATTTTAGCTTTTTAAAGCTGTAAATGGTTGACAAATCGTTCGTTGGCAAACTAATCGAATTATCAATATCTTCGATACTTAAAATATCTATATGTATGCAACTGAAATATCGAGTGTATCAATCTGAAACATCGAGACCGCAATCAATAAGTATTAAACTTAAGTATCAACATTTATCGATATTTTTTGATACTCCTAATTTGCAACCAAATAAACGAAAAATACAATCAAAATTTTGGTTCCCCTTGACGTGTGTGCCCATGGCAGTACTTTTTTAACACATGCGTAATGATAATGAACCGAAAAATGACTCCTTTTTTGTTTCATGCAGGCTGTACATTTTAAACACTTAACAAGCCAAGCAGGCCGCAAAATAGAAAGTTAAGCACAAAAAATGTCAAATGAACATCCGTCCCACGAACTCCGAACCTTGATCTCGAGAGTATTAAACAACATACACAGGGTGTCCGAATATTATGTAATATTCAAAGACTTTTCAACCAGTTAGAAATCTTTTATCAAAACAAGATCATCTCCTACGCTATTGATTAAACACGTATTTCTCCTTCTTGTATCGTCTCCATCCGTACCAGGCCTTACTAGATGAAATTTCGTGGTCGACCACGCATACACACGGTGTGCACTGGCGTTAATCGAGTGCCGACTGTCCCAGATTCGCACAGAGAAGCAATATAGAAACCCACAAAACGGCCGTACCGGCGTATTCTGCTGACTGCGCCGAATGCGTGCAACTTTCCTTGCTTTTATTTTTTATAGATATGCATTAATAAGCGCGAAATCCTAAAGTAAGCCACGATCGCGTTTGCGAAACATACACATTTCTTATCCGCGATTATCGTGGAGCAAAAAAGTAAACCTGATGATTCAAGGTCTAATTAAGATTGGACTTATCGTTAATCAGCTTCGTATTTGTTTGCAGTGACTTATATTACTCTAAAACGGCTTGGTTAAACATCGCATGCACGACTGCACTGACAAAAAAGTAAAAGCTGATCTCTTCCCAATTAACAAAGGGGCAATTGAGAACTTTTTGTATTTTACGTTTGTTTGTTGGGACCGAATCGACTTCAATGAAATAGCTGGTAAATGTTATTGCTATACTATTGCGGTTAAAAATCATAATTGTATAAATGATACTCCAGAAACAGAAGTTTAAATCCAAAAAGTTTCAAGATGATTGAAAATGAAAATTGTAAACATACCTGATATGTGGAATTCCTACGCCGCCATGAAGAATCTTGTACAATTTGCTTTCGTATAAAAGTTGTGGATGTCTGGCGCGCAGGTTTTCCAATTTTACTGCTACTTCCTGCAAACAAAAACAAAACATCGTCGATCACTTCAAATCTGCATTATGTAAATACAAACAGTTCAGATTCATGCAATCACATATAAGTTCACCAAATTGACAGCTAACTGCATTTTCGTTGATATTGCAGCCTCACCAGCGTTCGCTTGGAGATCTTTAACGCGTGGTATAATTTATAAATCATTGTGTGATGTTTTAAACATAGTATATCTGTTCTAGCATTCACATATTTAAAAAATGTTTTCAGTTTCCATCGGCTTCACGATCAGCGAAAACCGTTCTCCTGCAGTTTGCAATTATAACCAACATTCAACGTAAATACGCATTATATTTATAAATATTTCGCGTAAACACGTTTTCAACAAACACGTGCAAGAACATGTGAACTGCGCCGTTTATAAAAACTGCAAATAAATATAGCATACTTTTGGCGGGTTTAGCAATTGTATTTGTTAATGGTGTGAAGTGTTCCTGAAATAGAAAAAACAGTTGTGGCGCAGATAACAAATAATTATGTATAACGTTGTGTTCGTATCGGAAAATTGTATATAATTATAAAGTGCTGTTAAGTAAGTGTATTTGATGGAAGTAAAGCATTGATAAAAGTAAAGGATTGAGTTATATTTAATCGACTTAATTTAATAAAGTATCTAAAATAATTTGCATTAAGTGTTATAACTTATTCAAGTAAGTGAGGTATTTTAATATTCCATGAAATGCATATTATTATTTTGCTTGACAATGTGAATAATTGTAATAATAATTGTGAATAAATGTCATCATTATTGCGCCGCGGTATGACTAGGCATGTCAAGTTCGACTAACTGATTATAACGGCGAGTGTTTACTGAAGTTACGCTTCATATTCAGGCATCAAAGAAGAAGTCTAGTGCGACACCGGTTTGAGTAATAAACAGCTTATATCTGCCAATAGTCCTGAAAAAAGTCCGGTAAACAGACACCAATAGGTTACATTGGTCCCGCACGGTTTCATCCCTTCTTATTGGCGCGTGAAATTAATCGCAGTTAGTGTTTGCCGCTCAATGACTGGTTGAATAAGACATAATTAGTTCTGTAACATTCGCTTTAGATTGGCAGAAAAAAAAAGGGCAAAAATGCACTGATTAGAAGCCGATGTATCAAATACAGCCCTCACATAGGACGATTTCAGCGTCGTGCGTAAAGAGACTAAAACGCGCGATGCCGAACGGTCAGACGCAAAAACGCATGACGTAAAGAGAGGCATACATAATTAGTGAACGAGTTATTTGTTTTCGGTTGTGGACGTAGGTAAAAAACTTAAAAAGCACAATATTCAAAATATGTTCCCGAACATATTCTGACAAACAATTTTAAAAAGATACAAATTTATGTATTGATATGAATTCGTCTTTCGTCTTGCCTTCTGTTTCGTATTTACCACGGTAGAAATGTAAACTGTTTCTGCAAAACACGTTCAAATGTATCGATTGATACAAAAATAGATCAATATGCACGCGAAACTATCGCCGCGAGGCTGCAACTGTTTACATGACACGCTTGATTAACGCTAATGAATACAGTTAACTTTGATACGCCATGCAATCAAAATGCATCGTTAAACCGCCACCAGATACAAGAAAGATAAAATATGAGATGGCATTAAACATGTTGTGATAATACAAGCGTTATCACATACAATTAACTAATCTGTTGGTACTGGAATTGATTATATACCGTTTATGCAAATTCCAAAACCGTTTTCACACCGGCAACGCATAGAAATGCCTGCTAATGAACTGATTAGTCATTAGCGTATTCAAAACATTTCGGAAATGTTTGTCAATCGTGTTTTTCGTCTCTTTAAGCAACATTAGCAACGTTACAAACATCTAGACGCTTTGAATTGGTTCAACTATTACCATAGACTCTTAGGCTATGGAAAAGATGAATATATTACAAATTAGGTAAATATTTAATTAGGAAATATTCAATTTAAATTAGGCTTAACTTAAATACATACATCAAGTATTTAAGTGTTAGTTATATAAAATATGAATAATACATATAGGAATAATACGAATTTTATAAAAATAAGTATAAGAATTGAACAATGAGAGGAAGCTGTGGTTTGGAGATTAAAAACCATTCCTGGCAATCTTTTCGTGCACGTTTAATGAAATACTTCCGTGGAAGGTCGTTGCAAACGCAATTTGAAATTTAAATTGTGTGAGGAGAATGTCCTTCTCTGCGTGGGTGTGAAATACAACTTAATCTTATTCTGTCTATATATATTTAGATTTTTCTGTATGTAGATTTTGTTTGTGTAAATATGGAATGTTTGCATTCAGTAAATTTGCAAATTTTTAGTATACTAACAACGGGAAGTCCCGCACGGTCCGACACGGATATAAAAAACTGATTTTTTTATACGTGTAGTTCTGTGAAACCTGTCGGTACGGAACTTTTTTTATACGGAATCCAGAATGGAACATTTTCCAGATAGGTTGGCTTACGTGACTTATGAAATGAAAATTTACGATTTGATTGCAAAGCACTCCTTGACTTTCAAAAAGCAATTCGCCTTTCTTAGCTCAATCGTACTCACGTGTAATATGTGGAAACCTGACAACAACGGAAAATGGTCCACAAGCAACTTTTTAAGCATACGTTTCTCCCACAAGATCAGACATTTGAAAACTTAAAACCCAAACGGTTTAAGACAGGTGTTTCAAACAAAGTATTTTATAGGAGTGGTTGTTGTTGCGTGAGAATTCCGGAAACAGAAATTACTTATAAAATAAACAAGATGTTCAACAAGACATATAACAAGAGTTCAAAACCAGAAAAAAGTTTGAGAGACCCTGATTTAGTACACAACTAGATTTGCTATAACCAGAAACATAAGCTGTGTAGGTTTACAGTTTTCGCCATCATGTCTGACACAAAGCACCGCCCGTTTAGGGATGTTTCGCAACTTTGTTCAACCGCTTAATGCTTAATAATTATTTCCATACATTTTATACAACAGCCGTTATTAAACTTTTATGGAGTGAGTCGACAAACTGTCGTTTAAAGTACGAAATTTACTAAATATTTAGTTTCGTCACGTATATTTATCATTCAATATTTTCATTTTTTCGTATGTTAATAAACGATGGTCATAAAAATATCGCTTGCTAAATAATAGATAAATCGTGCTATCGCGTTCTTTTAACAAATACAGCGAATCAAACACAAAAAGATAACTCGAGATATTCCATCGATAAACCTAGGCATGTTAGTAGAACGCTGGAAGAATGCATTATTCATATATTTACTTTACAGCTGGTGGTCATTAACTACCGTGTCTAGATTTCGGCTGCAAATCTCTACCTTGCCCTTGTTTCAGTCTTTGTAGTGGAAATGAATAGTCATTAAGTCAACGTATGACTAATTGTAAGATTGTATAGAATTCAGTGAATCTGGGGTAAATATTCCTTGTGAAAACAAAGTATTAATTAGATATAAGCCGACCAAGTGTACTTATTTAATTTATCTGAATAGGTAAAAAATAGAATAAATCGTGCACTTTTTGAAATAAAATTAGACCAATATAAGTTACGCATTATCCAAAAATAGATTCTACTGAACCAAAGTTACCTGTATTTTTGGCAAATTAATTAATAAGTACACGTAAACTACTCATTTTCTATACAAAATTACTGAACACTTTATGAAAATGACATGAGTCTGATTGTAATTATAGATTAATTCTTAGATTTAACACAGAACAATAAATAAATAAATGTATACGCAACTTCTGTATGTATAAGAAACTTGTTCGAAATTACTTTCCTGAGTCCTATTTCTATTTGTCATGAGCAAAAAATACAGAAATTAGAAAAAGTAAGTCAAGGTAAATGTCTAATATGTTTCCAACAAAACTTAACATAAAATGTTTGCAATATTTGCGCAAGTCTTAGGCGGGTTTTGTCTACCATGGCAATTGACAAACACTTCCACATAAATAAACAATACGCGCATCGAAATGATAAGAAGCAATCACAAACATTCAAGGAAAACGAAATTTCTTTCAACTTCATTCATGTGAAGAAAATGTTTTTGACAACCTGTTGTCAAATGTTTGACGAACACAATATTTCTTCAATGAAACACTCGTGAACCAATTTTGATCATAAAATACAGTGAAATTTGCTGTTTGCGGTGAGCCCCCTATTTTTGTCTTCCAAAACAGCCCTTTAAGTAACTTTATCGAATGCATCTATCAACGACGGAATTTTTTTTTATCCCGGAACATTAAATGTAAGGTCTCACTGTATATAAATTGATGAAACATTTCCTAAAATTTCCAATCTTAAAAGTCTTATTTTCATCTTAATTATTATTATTTTCAACTTAAAAAAGGCAAATCCAAAGAAATAATTAATCAAAAACGGCCTGATTAACAGACGAAAACTCAGCAGTGTAATATCCTAGATGCGCTCAATCTAACCCAACCTAGACGATTTCTTCCACGTGAGTCAACAAAGACCATTCCATGATTTTGAATTAATATGCAGTTAATCCTTCAATGACTCTTCCACAAAGTTCAAACCACGTAAAATTCAATTAAAACCTTACCGCAGACGTTCGACTATAATTAAATCAACTGCACACAACTACGTGCACGCAAAAACTAATTGAAACAGAGGTGAAGAAAAGACAATTGTAAAACGCAAGCCGAGGCAAACTTCGTGCGCCTCAGTCGCAGTCTGGAAACTCACCGAGCTTGCGTATGTGAAAATCAATTGAATTGATTAATTACTGCTCTACTTCGGAGCAGTCAGTGAGCATGAGCATTACATAAGAAAAAGACAATACTCATGCAGATGCTCGGGGCGTAGCTAGTTTTCATATTCCAAAGCAAACGCACGCGTCCGTATCGATTGGGGTGCATTATTAAAATGTCATTAATCCATATTGGATTAATTTCTCACTTTCCAACGTCGACAACAGGTTGGTATTATACCTTAAATAAATTAAATATACGTCAATTCAAATATTTCAGCTATGAAATCAATTACAGTAAATTACTTAGAATCATCATCGAAATAAGTAGTTTGACATCACATTGAAGTAACTTTCATGAATTATTGCATGATATAACTAACAAAAACATGTTTTAAACGGTCTCATCGCCAGCATAATAAGTGAAACTGAACATTTTTATCAGCAAGGTCCACGCAGACAAAGGTTATGTTTGTGTCGTCATCAATTGCAGTGTTGTAAATGACTGCCTACGGTAGAAACGGCACGGCATCAGTGTTGAGTCACAAAATGAAACGAAGCATGCTATTATCAGTTTTTCCAGAGTTAGTCATCTAACTGAAAACGCCCAAATTGAGCCCATGGTTTTCCCGAAAATGTGTATGGATTTTTTCCCAGTTTGTGGACATTTTAAGGATACATTTTGAAAATTACCAACTTATATATTATTTAAATAACAAGATTTTATAAAGTTTTATAAAAAATGATTCGATATTAATTCTATTAGACGATTTTATAACAAGTTACTTTTGAAGGAAATTTTCTTATCAATTATTAAAACGTTTCGATCATAAGATTAAAAATGGCGACACAATATAAAAAAAAATACAATTGCATCTGGTTATACTCGTATACGATTGCTGATAACATATGCAGCTGCTGTATTAATAGAATGATTTAACTGCGAATTACATATAGTCAATCGTCATGCTGTCATATATGTTTTATGCAGTGATGCAATATTGCTGTTGGGAATTATTTCCTTTGAAATGTTGTAATCAAAAGCCTATAGGTGTGTGTAAATACGGAGAAAGGATAATAAATATATTCAATCTATTCCAATCCAACCCTTAGTGCAAGAACAAAACTTTAACCCTTGGTACATCTAAAAAATACTCACAATCAAACATGTCTAGACATCAACAACGTCTATAACCGAAAAATATAATCGAGATTTAATATGAAATATTACTGCCCTAAAAATATGCCAATACAGATAAATCTTGAAGGAAAAGAACTAAAATATAATGCTACAACCTATTAAAACTTAGAAGGGAACTCTTTCTACATGTATCACAGACAGAAATTTGCAAAGGAATACATCAAAACAGTTTCCTACGTTGGCAATCGTAGACCTAAAAATTATAACCTAAAATTTGCAGATATATTTTTGCCAAAGTTTAAAGAATCGTTTTAATAAGCTCATCGCATAATGATACGTCTTCAAGCCATAACCGAACAAGCAAAATAAAACCTTTTGATGTCATGATAAGAGGGTTTTGTCCTGATGAATTATGACGTCGGGATGAACCTCCTGCGAAAAACCAATCCAATAAAAGGCGTCAGTAATCTAATCTACGCTATAGAAACATGCAATTCTAAAACCATGATATATATTTTCTCTTAAATCAATCTAGTACTTTCAACCAACTCTTCAACCAGCAAAATCTCAAAGGAGACTCCCTCCATCTTCTACAGTTTAGTATCGAAATTTAAACATCCAATACAAAGGAATATAGCAAAATAGTTTCTTAGCTTGAAAAATGGTAGGCTTAAAAATTATAATCGAAAATTTAAAGTTAGAACATTAATCACAAACTGATCCTACTTCAAGCAATAACCCAAAGAGCAAAATAAGGTCTTTTGACGCCAAGATCAGAGAGTTTTGTCCTGATAAATTGTTGACGTCAGGACAAAATCCTTGAGAACCAATAGAAACTAACTTCATTAATTTAACCTACGCTATGGAAATGTATGTTACATTTCTAAAAACAAAATTAATTTTCTCATAAAACAATTTGGTGAAAATACCAAGGTTAACTCTTCATGCAGCAACGTTTCGGATAGAACGGACAGTCGAAATTAGAGGATCACAAAGTAGGCTCAACGAAGTGGTTTCAATAGAACCGAGAAACAGACAGGGCGGCCTTGGAACTTATTTGACTGTCGTTACAGACGGGGTCTCCCCCGTGGGACATTCAGACATTATCCCCAATCATTCATAGTTACCACCAACACTACAAAGTGGTGAATTTTAAAGGGAGAACCCCGCATCGATAAATGTTCAACTCGACGGAGTAAAACGAATCAACGCTAATTTAAAGAATTTTATACAAACATAGCTAGTTCTTCCGACTATAAGGTATATCTGAATGTGCAAAATAAGACCTCTTGGCGTCAGAGTAGAGGGTTTTGGCCTGATGAATTGTCGACGGCTGGGATATAATAAATTCATGCAAGACGAAACAACCTTCGATAACATCACATATCTACGCTACCAATAATATCAAAGGCAAAACATATTACATTGTTCAACAAGAAAATTATGAACTAAAGATCTTCTTTGACCCACTGATAACCTCACATTTAGCTAATGGTCCTACTAGATGTTTACATCAGTGAACAAAACAATTAAAGAAGATTGCAAAACATGTCGCAAGGAATCTCTTTCCTCATTCGTTTCAACAATATGAACATGAAACACATGTAGAATATTCGCACAATTCACACAGAATTGCACAAATCTAGGGGAATTTCATCATTTTAAAAGAATATCTAGGGAAATCAACTCTTCCATCAAATAACAGGTCTTTAAAAATGAAACGATGGTCAACAAGTTTAAGGAACGTTACAGGAAAGATGTTCTTTGATTAAATATAATATAATGAATTTAAGTCTCATTTATAAATTTAGGTTACATCTGGTGTAAAAACAAAAGTTTCTAACTCAAATCTTCCTAAATTTGCAACAAGACTTGGAGCAAAGCCCTATCTTAGTGGAACCTAAGTAATTACAGAGAAAAGAAACAGAGATTGTGCTAAATGTGCATGTGTAATTTAAGAAACAAGGAGCCAGCCGATTGCGAGTTGGAACATGGCGGCGCGGTTGCGTCCGTCGACACAGCGCGCCTGAGCAGTGGCACGCAAATATACAGCACGTCAATGCTACTGGTAAAATCAGCCTGCCTTCGTATAATGAGTGCGACTGGGAAAACAATACGCACTCGTTTAACCGCATTGTATAAACACACACACATTGACAGGCCCAGTATGGCCAGACGGCACTCACCTCGCCATTGGTGATGTTGATGCCCAGGTAGATATCGCCAAAGCTGCCGCTGCCGATCTTGCGGATGAGGCGATACTTGCCGCCGACGGTGTAATCCGGTTTGCCGGGATTCAGCGTCGCCATGATGCTGCTGTAACTGGGCGGTTGGTGGCGGCGCGGCGGTGGAACTGTCTCTCTCGCGCGTGTCTAGTCTGCGCGTATGCTACCGATGTGTGTATGCGTGTGTTGGTGTCGTATTCGTACGTACGCAACACGCGCGGCTCCGCGACAGGGGCAAGAGCGACAGAAAATAAGAGAACTCGAGTGGTATGTACGCGCACTGCTCGCACAGCACCGGCACCCCGCGCGTCTTGAACGACGCACGACGACGGCGATGATGGCCGCGACAACAAACGGTGACGGGCACCAGGTGTTTTTGGCGGCTGGCGAAGTGGGTCTGCGTTCGTGTATGCGTGTGAGTGTTTGTGTGCGCGCACCGAACCTACTGCAACTCGTTGCGGACGCGCGTCGACATTTCTCGCTCTCTGGCGTGCACTCGTAGAGACACTGATCGGTGTGCGTGACGTCAGGCGACAGCCAGCCCCCCGGTGGCAAACGATGGGTGAATGATGCGCCATCTGGCCGCGTGAGCACAACTTCCATGTTTCGCTCTTTGTCGATCTATTTTTATGTATCAGCGATATCTTATTAACTATTATAACGTTATAATTTTATTATATTTATAGTTTTATTTTATTTGTTGTTTATTTTGAAATATTTTAAGATATTTCTTAAACAATTCAAGTTTAAACCATATTACCGAATATATTATCGACGCCGAATATTTAGTATATAAATGTAGGCAACTTAATTGACATCAAAATAAACGGTACAAGGAATTCTACACGTTCTGCACATCATATTCTGGTTTAGATTTGGTACCCTTGGTATCACCTGGTATTTATAGGATGTCAAAAATCTGTCACATTAAAAACATTTTCTTTAATTTCTCTTGACTTTAAACAATTTTCTTGTAAAAATAAGGCTAAAACCACACTTTTCTAGGTTAACACATATTCAATATCTTTCTTTCGCATTAAAACTTTCTAAAAATCAATTTTAAACAAAATAACAAAATACTTAATATTCAAGTATAGGCAACTTATTAAACTTCAAAATACTTGGTGATATAAACTATTCTGACTAATCTTAACATCATTCCTAATAACTTAACATCCTTAATATATGCTTTATTGACGTTTATAATTAATTTTAATGTAATATTATTGAATTTACATTCACTATTACAGTACTTATTATTTTAATTTATTATATTACTTCTGGTTTAGATTTGGTACCCTTGGTATTACTGAAATGTCAAAACAACTTCTGTCAAATAAAAGTTTCATTATTTTTCTCTTGAATTCAATCAGTTCCTTTGTTGTAAAATGACATAAAATAACACTTTTTATTCTCTGGATTATGTTAAGACCAGTTTATGTGAATTGTATTAGAATTCTTGTTGTAATTAATTTTTCTTATAGATAAATATGGGTGGCGCCCTCTGTGCAAAATATCTAAGTAACAGGCAATTCTGCAAAAAGGTACTTGAATAACCTGTTGTGTTTACCTGTTTTCTATAAACCTAATTATTTTCAGTTCAATCAAGAAAGAATAGTGGTACTTTAAGATATCCTTAGAAAATGGCGTTATTCACGCGTCTTGCACCCCGCATCGTCGTCCAAGTGAGTTATATAACAAGAAATTCCACCATATGATTGATTGTGATATAATTAACTTATCATGTGACCTTTAATTGGTGTGAATACTAATTGAAAGTATTAAAATCTAGGCATCCAATTCAGCGCTTCGCAGCATACACACGACAAGTACCAATAATAATGTAAGTAGCACATAACTCTTGAAGAAAACTGACATAACCCATTCTAACCTGAAAATTGGGTACATTTGAAAGATCCCAGACCGTCCAGATGCTCGTACGAAGTGCACGCTCATCCCAGGTGATGGCGTCGGCCCGGAGTTGGTGTATGCTGTGCAGGAAGTCTTTAAAGCCGCCTCCACTCCGGTGGACTTTGAAACGTTCTTCTTCTCGGAGGTTAACCCCACGTTGAGCGCACCCCTGGCAGATGTGGTGTCATCGATTTCCCGCAATCGCGTCTGCCTGAAGGGTATTCTTGCAACGCCTGATTACAGCCACACCGGTGAGTTGCAGACGCTCAACATGAAACTGCGTACTTCCCTCGATCTTTACGCCAACGTCGTGCACGTTAAGTCGTTGCCAGGCGTACAGACACGCCATTCGAACATCGATATCGTTGTAATTCGTGAGCAGACTGAGGGTGAATACTCTGCGTTGGAACACGAGGGTGTTCCGGGTATTGTTGAATGCTTGAAGATCGTCACAGCGAAGAAGAGTCAACGTATCGCCAAGTTTGCCTTTGATTACGCGACGAAGAACAACCGTAAGAAGGTTACAGCTGTGCACAAGGCGAATATTATGAAGCTTGGTGATGGCTTGTTCTTGCGATCATGTGAGTCTGTAAGTTTTTAAGTTGTTAAACTTCGTTTCTTTTATTAATTTGTTTTCTCTCTTGGTGAAGATCGCAAAGTTGTATCCAAAGATTCAGTTTGAGAAGATGATTGTTGATAATACAACGATGCAGATGGTCTCCAATCCGCAACAGTTCGACGTTATGGTGATGCCTAATCTGTATGGCAGTATCTTGGATAACTTGGCGTCTGGTTTGGTTGGTGGTGCTGGTGTTGTATCAGGAGCTTCTTATTCAGCTGAGAGTGTTGTCTTCGAACCAGTGAGTTAAAAATAATTTAATCATAAATTCAGTATCGATATACTTTGGTATAGAAAAAGAATATACATGAACTTTGTATTAGTATCGAAGGTAACGAAATTTTGAAAGTATGGAAAACTAGTATCGATATTTTTTTTCGTATAGAAGCAAAAGTATCGATATTTCTTTTTCTTAAAAGTTTTGAGACTTTTTCGGTATCGAAAGGATTGAATCCATTCTAAAGGATCAATAAATCAAATATATCGATACTTCATGTTATGAAAGGTGTCGATTCTTTTTTTTTGTATCGAACGTATAGAAATCTCAAAGTATAGCTTCTAAAGTAGGGAGAAATTCAATATCAAAAAAAGTATCCAAAGTATACTTTTTGGTATCGAAATTATATATACTTTATATAACAGGAAGTAATACCAAAAGTAAGTATCGATACTTTTTCGGATCGAAATTTCAATGTACGGCAAACAAGCATCAATAAATATAGGAATTGAGAGTATCGCAATTTGAAAGAATCGATCTGGTTTGGTATTGAAAGTATCAATATTCTTTTGGTATCGAAAGTATTAACATTTAATAGTTCGATACTACATATTGGTATCGTACATGGCAAAAAGTGTAGATATCATTACGTTCCTGCACCGAAAGTATCGATATCAAGGTTGCGAGATGTAAGTATCGATACCAAAGTATGGTGGACATGCCATCTATTGACATTCTGTGGAATTAATGCGTGCATATGCGAGCAAAAATTGTCCATTGGCATAAGTATACTTATCAATTTCGATACTATTTTGTCACCTTAAACTAAGCATTTTAAAGTTATTATATTTATTATCTCGATTTTGTAATTTTATTATTTTTCTTAAGGGCGCGCGTCATACCTTCGCCGAAGCCGTCGGTAAAAACGTCGCCAACCCTACAGCAATGCTCCTCTGCGCAGCAAAGATGCTTAACCACGTCAATTTACCAGCGTACGGCGCAATGATTCGCAAGTCTGTCGAGAAGGTGCTCAGCGATCACAAGGTACGCACAAAGGACATCGGTGGACAGGCGAGCACGCAGGAGTTTACGCACGCTGTCATCTACAATCTGGAGCCAATTTCGGCGTGAGGTTACTCCACGACCAACCACCATCAAAAAACAA
>JAODAC010000202.1:0-40528 GCA_027575185.1 Mimaenictus wilsoni | reverse complement strand
ACTTCATATTTGTCCGTTCCAATTTTTAGTTCCTTTCTGGATTTGTCTGTGGTAATCATTATTGTTGTTTTTTGTCTCTTCATTTTCAGTCCTATGTTTCCACTTTCTATTTCTAATTTTTCAACTATTTCTTCTAGTTTGCTCCTGTGTCTTGCTATTACTACAACGTTCTCAGCGTATGCTATTATTTGTGTCTGTCTAGTTCTTATTGTTCCGGTTATGTTTAGGTTGGTTATTTTTGTCCAGCATGAGTATAAATAAAGTTGCGGATAGTATCTCCTTGCCTTATTCCCAGATTTGTTTCAAATTCTTCCGTTTCTCCTTTTCTTGTCATTACAGTATCCGAAATGGATATGTTTATCAATTTTTATTTGTATGTTTTTGTTATTTGTTATTGTTGTTATTTGCAAATATGTTTGTGTTTATACAATTGTCTGTTGGTTTGTGTGAGTTGTTGATGTTTATGTGTTGTGTGGTTGACAGTAGTTCTCGTAGTGAGTTACAGATGTCAGTAGATGTCAGTAGAGTGATGTGTGAAGTTGAATATTTGAAGTTGAATGTTGTGTTTGAGGTTGAGAGTTTTCGAGCTGTGCGTGTGTGTGTGTGTGGGTGGGTGGGTTAGTAGTAAGTTGTTGTGTGAAAAATGATCACACTTCGTGACGCCCGTCCCGAGGACTCGAACCTCGTCTGCTTGAGTGATACACCAAGGTGCTACCCCTAAGTTACCCGGACGGGTAATACTTTATTCAATACATTTAAAAGGTGGAATAATTGTAGTATCATCATTTTAAACAATGCTGTTAAAGCTATTCAAAATGCGTCGAACTCTTGCTCGATTTGCTCATCTTGAGGTACAATTTAAAATATATTTTTGTTATATTAAATATAAAGCTATCAAGATAAAACAAGTGACCAACTATTCCTCGTCTCTTCTACTTTAGTATGATATGAAAATTATCTCAATTCGTTCTCGATAAGTCTTCCATTTATGGCGTTTTAGAAAAACTATTTTATGAAAACCTGATTTTCAATTTCAAAATGGCTTTTTCACCCTTATTCGATCTGAATGGTTAATGCCACATATATCAAATTGTTCCTCATTTCAAGCCCTTTCAATGGTATAAACCTTTTCCTAATTCTTTTCGACACTTTTCCGGGATTGTAAGGCTGTTGAATTATATGCAAATCTACCACTAAAACAATGTTTTCAGTTATAAACGCGCCAACAGCGAAAGTCCAACAAAAATAACCAGGAAAATGTTTATAACCTATGAAAGTACATGAAACGAACAACAATTTGATATGTCTGGTATCTTCTCCCCAGATTAAATAAAAGTGAAAACCTCCGTTTGAAGTTGAAAACAAAGTTTCAGTAAACTAAAATTTCAAAACTGCATCAGTTTAAGCAATGACGCTAAAGTTAAATAGCTATTCTAAATGTAGATGAGGATCATGTTCTTTTTCATGCTTCGAACTCTTCTTCGATTTGCTCATCTTGAGGTACAATTTAAAATATATTTTTGATATATTAAATATAAAGCTATCAAGATAAAACAAGTGACCAACTATTCCTCGTCTCTTCTACTTTAGTATGATATGAAAATTATCTCAATTCGTACTTGACAAGTCCTCTATTTATGGCTTTTTAGGAAAACTATTTTATGAAAACATTATTTTCTACTTCAAAATGTTTTTTTCACCCTTATATAATCTGAAAGGTTAATGCCTCATACGTCAAATTGTTCTTCATTTCAAACACTTTCATATAGTATACATTTTCCGAATTATTTTTAAAGGAACTTCGATTTTCGGGGATTGTAAGGCGATTGAATTATATGCAAACCTACGACTGAAACAATGTTTTCAGTTATAAACGCGCCAACAACTAAGAAAAATATTTATACCCTATGAAAGTACATGAAACAAACAAAAATTTGATATATCTGGATTAGATATCCCAGATTATATCAAGGTGAAAACCACCCTATTAAAGTTGAAAAGTTTTTCTAAACCAGTGTCTTTCAAAACAGCATAAATGACGGACTTATCAAGAACGAAAGAAAGAGTTGAGCATCAATTTGTTACTTGTTTCACCGTGATAGATTAATATTTAATATACTTAAAATATATTTTAAATTGCACAAAATGAGGAAATCGTTAGTACGCGCGCAAGTGTTTTTGGCGGATTTCCGTAGCTTAGAACCACTATACCGCTACGGTACATTACGTTACCGTTACGTAACGTAGCGGTTTACCCTCCCATAAAAAGTTAAAAATTCAAAAAAGCGATTTTACGGAAAATTATTATGCAAATTATGTTTCGAAGTATTCTTTAAGCCACTTAAACGACTTTTAAACTTTCTTTCGGTCCCTTATTGATTTAAGACATTCTATTGCAATTGAGTTTCTCATCGCAGGAATAATACGTTTAATTTAAACGAATAAAGCAATATTCGATTGGTACTTGCCATTTGTGCCATTCGTAACAAATTTCTATTTTCCTTCACCAACCGCGATTGCCAGTAAAACGACGACACGCTCAATTCGCAGCGGAAACGTCATAAAATAGAAAAGCTAAAAAAAACCGGAAGATCGCCCAATACGAACGACAATTTTCCTGGTAATGCGCCGCTTTCCTACTCCTACAGCGCAACCTAGTCGAGAATACTTTTTGATTATCCTGTACAGAGCGCATTCTTCCCGATCTTTTCTCGGCCAACTCCCCCAATGGGAGCAGGACAATAAATTAAATTAAAATTTCCCGCATTTCCCTCTACGGGAAAAGCTTTCCGCCGATGCAGCACACGCCAGCCGAGATTGAACTTTAATCAATGTCAAAATGCGAAAAACACAGCCATCAAAGATTTATTTCCTATAGGCGCGGCGCCGGCGCCTGCGTGGATTTACGTACTTTAATTTTCTCGCGCGATATTTAATAAAATATGAAATTCGTCGCGATGTTGAAAAGGGAAGATTAATTTGTCATAGTTTCACGCTTTGCGCGGTTAATAACGTAAATACAATTTACTAGCTGGTTTGTAACTAGAATAGCGCTGCAATAGGATTTATTAAGTCTATTGAATATTAACAGGCGTTAAATTTAATCATCTCCTGGATAAGCGTCGTAATCAAGAGGTGCAGTCCCAGGAGAGTGTTAACCTTTACGCTTTTGTTGGAACCGGGACTGGTATCACCCTCGAGCATCGCGATTGTGCGTGGATAACTGAAGATAATTTAATCATTCATACAATCAATACATAACTAACAATATGGGTGTGGGTGTGAACTGCCTGAAATTGGAATTATTGAAATAATTTTCATTTCAATATTGTAGTTACTAAAATTACTGCAATTATGAAAACCACTATAATTCACATTCTAACTTGAGTTAAAAACTGGCGTTGTTCATTTCGCAAGCTTGCACTTTTTAACGAGGATGTAGGAATCCGTATGCGATGGTTTCCATTGTTCCATTTTTAATGTTGTGGATGCGTGGATGCCTTTTCAATATTTATATGACTGCATGTTTTCACGCTGAAATTATTTTTATTCCGCTAATGCATGATCCCAAAGGATTGTTTAACGAATTATTTATGTTGTGTATCTTTTTTCTTTGTTTGATTTTACCGAGCATCGACTGCTATGGTCATTAGCTCTATTCAATTCTTTTTAAATGTAATTAGACACATTAGAGGCTAAGACTATTGATAAGAAGAAGAATTCACTTTACTATGCATCCCCACCGAGAATCGAACCCGGGACCTCAGGAACAGTGGTCATCTGTTGTGTATCTGTTCATTCGAATGTTTTAGAGTTATTGCAGTCTTTTAAGGACTCAGCCGTTCGAGTATAAATGTTCAGTTTATATCTTTGATTGTTATATTCATGTTTTTATTATTGAATTTAGGTCTTCTGCTAAAAGTCAAGAGTTTTATGCTATCGTGAGATCGTGGTAATGTTTTGTTTAGAATTGTATTTAACTTATTATTAGTCATCTCCCACACTGTATTTTTATTCATAAGATAATTTTCTCAAGTTGATTGTTGCCGTCTTTTGCCGGCATGAAGCGCCATCTGCGCGCGAAGGCGAAAAAGACACAAATTCATGGATAATTCTGGAGTAATTACATCGCGTCCGGCTTTGAGAATATTTCTGATAAACAATTCATCAACAAAATAGAACAATTTCGTATATAAGCCGATGATTTCCAGTGGATCACTAATCTTTCTAATCTCAATACTGACAACATATTTCTTTTTTAACCTTATTTCTTAATAAACGACGAATACAAATAAAATAAAGCAAATAAGTACTCGTTATTGAGGTGTCGAGAACCGTTAGCGTATTTACGAGGCATGTTTCAATTTTTGGAATTAAGTTTCTTTGCGGACATCTTTTCCTATCTTTCAATAAAATACATTTTTCATGCCATTGAAACTGTTACGTCCGGTCGTAGTAAATCCTTAAAATTTTAAAACAATTTACTCATGCATTGACGCCAGCTCACATTTTAGAAATCTTGTAACTCTCAGGCATGACGGGTAATAAATCTGATGAAGAGGACGTAGCGTGCTGAGAGGGTAGAATTGTCTCCTTAGAATTGTGCCATAGATAGGCAGGCTGGCGTCAGTTGACATGTGCCAGCTTTCACTTCGTGGGCGACCTTAGTAAATTAAGATAGAACTTTCGAAACACCTTGTTGTAAGTAAGTGACAAGGTTGGGCCCTCCCTCGAGAAAGCTAATGTTTTCCGATTGGTGTGGTTAGGAGAAAACGAGTAGAGGGTATTGCCAATATTTCGACGGGAGGATGTTGTGGGTGGTAACCTTTTAGATTTTAAGACTTCTTGTTTGTAAAACTTGTAAGTAAAGATCAGTTGTTAACAGAAGCTTAAACTGACTGGTCGATTTCTGCGTTTTCACCTTCGGACGGGTAGTCCAAGCCTGCATTTGAATTTAAGTCTTATTTTGGGACTTCTTGTTTTTGTTAGCATCTTTTGCTTGCTAGCGTTTTCTGAACTTCCGGCGTGGAGTTCAGTGGCGACCGTGATTTTTCAAGTCCGCCTATCTTCGGTTCTAACCCTACCTTGGTCGAGCGTCGCCTTGCTATTTTCGCGGTTCTGAACATTGAGGATTCATTATTGTAAACGTACAAAGCCACACAAGTTGCCCAGTGCCTGAATTTGAATCCCTCATTGATGCATCGACGTATATGCACACGAGTGGTAGTTGCGTTCCTCCATCTCCATATTTAGATACAATTCTAGGGATAGAATGTAAGTAGGGATAGAATGTAAACTTGTTTTCGATTTTTAAAATTATATTCAGTTTAAAGCGGCGGCATGCCGCGTTGTGGAGCTCAGTGCTCGTTAGATCACTGCAGGTAAGCAACATCGGACGTAGCTAGGCTACTTGGTGACTACTTGGTCTCCACTCAACAAGCAGCTGCGGCGCCGTCCGCGAACTCCTGATTTCGCGGTAAAAACGCGAACGAAGATTGGGCGATTCGCTTGCAACGGTCCCTGGAAAAAAAACCATATGCACAATAGTTCAGAGCAGTACCATCAGTAGTGAGACCGGATCGGACCGGGTGAAAGTTACTAATTTCTTACACCCCTATGTGGTAGAAAAGGTTGTAGAATAAATAAAAAAAGTTCAGTTTAATTTGGTTGATTTTGGTTGGGCTAGAGTTTCAACACTCCTACGTTAAGGTACCCCAATCGCGGTTTGTTAAGGGAAAGGCGAAAAACGTAGAAAATAATATCACATAAAGTAAAAGGCTCCGATTTTCGGGAACGTTTTGACCCGTACACTAATGACTAATTTAACTAACAAGGAGAGTGTGACAATTGTCCAACACTGACTTTAATGAAATATTACATAAGAATAACGTGGCGTATCATCAACACACCTGCATGTAGGCCGACCATGGTGCACCTTGCCGCGAGAACAAACTTTGAAATTTTTATTTGGACAAACGGCCCAAAACGGCGTAAAATCCCGTTAACAAAATGTATTTCTATATATGTCCTACACGTACGAATATTTCATTCAAACCCGTGTTGGACAATTGACACACTCTCCTCATAAGAACGGAAGACTGCCTGCGTTCTCAAGTTCAATTGACTTCTAGAGGAGAATCGATTGTATATTGTATCTTCAGGAAATTGTCTATAAAACTTTTCTTTGTGTTAAAAATTACAAAAATATCGTCGACATACCGATTATTTATCGTCCTGAGAGTGGGTACACTGGAGATTTTCATCACCATTAATGTAGATAAATGTAAAAGAATTGGGGACAATGACACTTAACTCTTTTCAACATTAATTACGTTGAAATATTAAACTGAAAAAATGTTACAAGCAAATAATTTCAAGTGGAACAACTAAAAATTCATTGAAATTGTTCATAGTGAAAATGGTTATTCAATATACATGACCATTGACAAATATAAAAATGCAATCTATAAAAATTGTGTGCCGTTATATTTTCAATATTGCATTATTCTATTTATAAAAATTGTCCTTTGGAATTGGCAATACAATCCGATATCAAAAGAAAACAAAGTAAACACCAATATTCTTCTTTCATCTAAAATCGAAATTTAATCAATTTTCGCATCTCCCCCTATAATTCAAATATAATATGATGAAATATTTAATATTGGATGACGCAATCTGAATACATCGCGAACATCAAAGACGTGCGACTTGGTGAAGGAAGCACGCATTAATGCTTCGCGATGTTTCCCAGATTGGGCGCCATGTAATCCTTATCAGCATCCGTATCGTGTCGGTTGGAATCACTCAAGTAGTTGCATTCCTGCTGTGAATAGCGGGATGTACAAGCGTCAATTTACCGATAGACTACACACGGATTCACGGCTCTGTGCAGCGCCGGTGGTATCAATTATATCGCGTTGATATGTTAGGCAGTAATGTTTGGCGCCTCGTGGTGCAATCGCGTCCACAAGAGGACAAACACAAGCAAACATAGATTCGCGCAGGTACCCGATTGCACCTCGCCGTGTACACACTGAGTGAAGTGACATGTCACAGGGAGATATGAGCTTTATAAATATTTATACTTAGTGATGACATCTTGTGGTTGGGAGTGCGATTTAAATCTATCTAGGTTTTAGCAATAATTTTGTATAATATAATTTAAATTTGTTAGTAATTGAATGGATACTTTTTCGATTTTAGGTTTACTGCATTTTTTTTCAGTTATTTTAGTCTGGGACTGGATAAGTGGTATGTGCACTTACTTGTTGTAAATAATTGAGGACATGGAATAATGCAATAGAGTAATTAGAGTTAAAAGGACTGATTGGCAAGTATTTGGGAGGCGAAGTGCGATGGAATTGCAGTCGCTTGACATGGAGTTCTATTTTAAACTTTTGTTTTCATGGTTTTATTGATAATTACTTTTAGATAGTCTTTCTGGGATAAACTCCTTGATGTCTGGGATACCTTGGCTCTCCTCACACCGTGTGTATTTTTTTGGCTGTATTCGCTCGGCAATGTGCATTTTAGGCTCTTTACGCATGGCGCCGTGTCTAATGAGGCAAAAACGCACAGCGCATGTTTGATCACTCATGTTTCTCTAACAAACCTTGTATTTTTTTCCTGTATTTGCTTGACAATGGGCATTTTAGCCTCTTTACGCATGGCACCGTGCGTAATGAGGCAAAAACGCACAGCGCCTGTTTAATCTCTATATTGTTCTCGAAATTTTACACGGAAGATCGGAGCAGCCGGGATATCGTACATTTCAGAGTTGCTCATAGCTTCTAAACAAAACTACGGTCTCGTGCGTTATAAGGCAAAAACGCACAGCATCTCAATTGTCTGTTTGATTGATATTTTATACACAAAAGCACATTGCAGTCGGGACAATAAAGTTGGCCTTGCACTATAAACCAAAGACTCGTAGTTAATAATATATTGAACCAAGAGTAACTTGCTCTGAAATTACATTATAACGAGTGAAGAAAACGCATTTCATTTGGCAAGTATTTAGGAGGCGAACCTTGTGTTTTTTGCCTGTATTCGCTCGACAATGTGCATTTTAGCCTCTTGATGAGGCAAAAACGCACAGCGCCTGTTTAATCTCTATTTTGTTCTTGAAATTTTACAGGGAAGATCGCAGCAGCCGGGATAACGTACATTTCAGAGTTGCTCATAGCTTCTAAACGGTGACGTGCGTCATAAGTCAAAAACGCACAGCATCTCAATTGTCTGTTTGATTGATATTTTATACACAAAAACACATTGCAGTCGGGATAACACAATTGTTCTCGTAGTATATACCAAAGGCTCGTAGTTAATAATATATCGAATAAAGAGCAATTTGTTCTGAATTTGCACTATGAAGTGAAGAAAAGGCATTTCATTTTTTGATTTTTCGATGTTTATCTGTGGAAACAATAATTTGTTAATCTCAACGATATTAAAATGTGTACATTATACACAACAGGAGAAGAAAAACTTAATTTATATATTTACCCAAAATAATTCCATAAATATAAACAATTTCGTAAACATATTTTCTACGGTGCGCGGTGTTTGCCTCCTTCACGCTGCATTTTTTGCAACTTGCACGTCGCTACTTCAATTTTCATTCAGCTTTCGAGTGTGACGAAGAATAAAGCTCCGCAAGGATTACTTGAAGGCGTATACAACACGCGCCATCCTCGGATGCCGTCTCCATTGTGTCGTAAAAATTCGCGTTTTAACCAAGTGCACTCGACTAGGCGCCTACACTGACTGCGTCCTGGTGCATGTGGCGCTATGCACACGAGTACACACTCGTTGCTGCCTTACCGCACAGAGCATCCCACATCATACCACCCCGACCCACCATCGCCAGTTGGAGGCGGCTCGTCCTTTATGCTTAAATTTTATTCGCGTGCTAGCGTGCCAGGTTGAAAACTGCAAAATACGCTTAGGTACACAAGCTAAATGGACGCATAAAAGTGAACAAGGACGTAAAAATTCTTCACGCGAGGATCCCATGCGTCTTATGAAATTAAACTTTTGATCAAACATGTTCTAGATTATATTGTTTCACAGCTAAAATATTATATTTGAAGATAATCTGTTACAGGTGCATTATTGATCATTTTTTGGTTGTTTTTTGAGGGTTAGTAGTAGTGTGTACGCAACACGCCGCTGACGATGGGCGCCGCACAATGGCCAATTTCGTGTAAAAAACGAGACATTAATCAATAATTCGAATTTTAAGAACACCTTTAAGATTTTCTGTATTCTATCCATTGTGAATCTATTATGGGAGTGTATTTTATTTAATTTTGGTGGTTTCGCCTAGTTTTCGTTGGGGATGACCCCTTTGTTTGCTGATATATATCCCCTATTTCATATTCTTTTTTTTTTCAAGGAGTTTGATTTTAGTCTCAAATTACTCACAAAAATTTGCTCTTTCAGATGATACCATACAATTATTGTATGTTTGGGGGGGGGGGGGGCTTTATAAGGTGTTACTTTTAAATTATCTCTTATGGAGTATAAACGTCATCCTGGGAAATTCCAGTTAATAAATTTCTGAGGAGTATGAATTGGGGCTTAAAAAATCCACGAGAATACGCTCTTTCAGATGATGTATATACACATAATTGTTTGTTTGAGGGGGACCACATATATGTCGTTATAGGTCATCACCTATGAAATATTTCGGTCAGTTATTCATTTCGAGTTTTCATTTCGGTCCCAAAGTACTCACGGAAATATGTTCTTTTAGATACTACATACTTAACTATTTTTGAGGAGGGGGGGAGGTTTTATATATGCGATATTATGCGCCCCCGTTCGTCCACTCTTGAGGCACTGGTTCGTGCTGGAATGGTGTCGCTTCGAGGATGGTGTAACGCGGTTTGTAAGGCCGCGAAGAAAAACGGTATGAGGGAGAATTTGAGGTTTTTAGGCTCTTCGTTTAGATACAAGTGACTCGACTCAAGGTCTGATTTGAATCTGTTTATTTCATAGTCAAGTCGCATAATACATTTACATTTCCTATGTCTAATGATCATTATCGTCTGTATTTGCCTAAACTAAGATATGCGCTAATGGCCCTGTTCAAAAAGTGTTTGAACAAGTAGTTTTAAGTAGAGTAAGAGCACCTGTAAAGAAACAAGAAAAAAATGCTTGGAAGGAAGGACTAGAAATAAGGAAATAGCGTGCATTCGTAATGCACCACAAATAGAGAATTGAGGATTCTGCGTAGAGTCGAGTTGAGGGAGGAGCACAAGCACCGCCGTCGCCGTCGCCTTCGCCACTGATTTTAAAATTGGAATGCACGGATTTCAACGAGTCGAGTACGTTGGATTCTGATTTCAGCTGCTTGCTCCAACCGCTTCGAGGCGTCGAGCGTCTTTGGTTAGCCTCGTGAATGCAAATTTGAATATGTAAATGTACATTATTTGTCTGCTGGTACCTCGATGGATTCGCAGTTATCTCGTCCCCGCATAAATATCCACAATCTTGAGGAGCGTTCAATCTGTTTTAGTATGTGATAATACATAATACGCGTGTGTGTACGAACAATATTTTTCGTCGTTGTTACATAATGTATTTATGATAGAAATTTTATAGTTAGTTGTTTATGGTTGCGTTGCCTTTGTTATCCTATATTGTTTATGGATTTAATGAGCGCGTCTTCAATTAAACGTGCATGTAATTAATTTTTAATGAACACTTCGCGCAAAGTTAGGACATAAAACTGTCTTCGTACGGAATCTGCTGTAAATCTTCCGAGAAACTTTAGGGAAAAATGCTGATAGAAAATCAATGGCAAACTTTAATACCAATTACAGAGATAAGGTAATGAAAAGTTTTAAATTAGACTAGTATAACTCAAGCTCAAACTAAAAGGACTAATTTAACCTCGGATTTATAGGATATGTATTGGATCATCTTCATAAATTTCATCAGGTTTTAAGAGGATAATTTTTAAATTATAAATTTAGCTATGATTATTATTATTAATGGAGTGCCATTCATTTTTTATAAACACGCATGGAAAGGCACTTGAATATAACCAATTCTTTGTTGCTTCAAGAACTAATGGCTCTAGGATATAATAAAATTTTCGTAATATAAGGTCCTTGTATTGGGTGTTGCAAAACTGAAATAAAATATTTGGAATGAAAGAGCAGTGCATTAAATTAATAAATGTTTATATAAGTTATATTGGATTTGGCAATTTTGGTGTGAAGTTTTTGAATTATATTTGAGAGAAGGTACTTAGTATGATGTTTCCTAACCCATTCACACACCAGCTATCATAAATCCGGTCGGGAACTTCAAATTTTCTCTTTCCATGTTAAATTTCAATGAATTAATTTCTTTGCAAAAATTCATTAATTGTGTGCTAAATAATTACATGTTCTTCTTTGATATGTTAATACTAGCTACTCTGGGGTCGTTCAAATAAGACTGTCTGTCCGCGACGGACAAATAAGCAGTTGTGTGAATGAGTTAGTCATCATACTAAGTACCTTCTCTCAAATATAAATGTTTATATAATTTCTTTCATAAAAACTCTCCATGTTGCGTTATTTCTCTGACGTACAGCTAAATATCAATGGTCAGATAAACACAACAATAGAATAAACAACAATAGATTCATGTAGGTTCGCTGCGGTGCCCAAAACACCCTGTATCATCGTGATGACATTATGATACATTTTACGCAGTTCCATAAAATGGTTATTTTTAGAACATAAACACCTACTATGTAATTAACTTAAGTTTACTTAGTAAAACTCTAATTAAATAAGATTATAATTTATCCGATAATTGAAAGTTTGACGATGTAATTTTATGTTACAGAAATCGTTCGTTTAAGTTCAGGGAAGAAATGTTAAGGATAAGATTTCGGGTTGTGATTTAAAATTAGGTTAGGTTTCTCTTGAATTCTGCCCTACTGGCTGCATAATTACATAAACTAAATAATCGCAAGGCGAGGGATAATGCGGTGTAATATATCCGCACGTTTTCCTCCTCGAAGGAGCAGGCGGTACCTTGCCGCCGCCACAGTCGCCGCCCCGCCGAATAGACCGAAAGCAAACTTTCAGTCGACTAGCGCGACTCGACGATGCGGCGATGCCTAGGTGGGAGCGGGAGAATTTACTATGCTGGTCCGTTAATTACTCGCCGTTTCTGGTTGATTACACGTCGACGAGTCTTTGGAAACACCACTCCCCGCCTCCAATCTACAGCCGCTCATCATTAACATACATAAACATTTCTATTATACCTTAAACCATATAGCAACATCGCATCGTAATAAACAATAATAATAGTACGAAAAATATTGCGTTAGGCAACGCAACACACTGTATGTAAGTTTGTGTACAAGAACTCGGGGAATATTATCTTCATTAGTGTCAGAAACTATCGTCATCAGAACACGAAGGTGCATGAGGGTTAGAGGTAGTCTGCTAAATTTCGGACGCAAATGGCAGGAATGGGATGTCGGAGGGTGTGAGTATGGCCAGAAAGTTTGCTTTTCAATTGCTGTTTGCCCGCTTGACTTTAATTATCAACCGAATTCTCAAACCCACTGCCTTAGCTCCATGTCTATGCCTGCTTGTGTGTGTATGTGTGTGTATGTGTGTGTTTGTTGGGTTGCATACTACGGCAATACCTTCAGAGCTACCCGGCCACATTTGTAATTTCTAGCAATCGCAGTGGCGCAGTGAACACAATGGCCTCGTCGCATGTCGCTGCAAAATCCACGCGACGATTCAATTCGAAAACCTAACTCTACGAAACTATCTACTTGAAAGCGACCTCCCGCGTTTCGAGCCACGTTTATTTATGCATACATATGCATATTCACAGATGGCGTGAGATTCTAGCGCGGAATTCATTATCCCCACGCCATCGGCACGGCGCGGCGGGCGTTCTGAATTCAGCCCTCCGAGGAGGAAGCGCACGCAATCAACGCGGCGACATGTGTTATCATTATTTACCTGAATATTGTGTTTGTTGTTGTTTGCGAGGGCAAATTTAATTTTGCCACTAGTTTATTGCGCGCTGCGGGTCTGTCTAATCACTGATAGGAACATATCAAACTCGATGCATTTCTCGGTGATGTGTTTTGGGAATATGTTCGCGTAATGAGAGGTTTCTATTCAAGTGGAAAATGATTGTCGACAATCTGTTTCCGTGTTGCCATCGCCAGTGTGCTCGTGTTACCGCAGGATGCTTGCTGGTGTCGAGTTAAGTCGAAAGCTGTCGAATTGTCGCCACGGAGAATGTTATCCCAAGTCCGCTGAATTGAGGGTTGCTCGGTGAGAAGTGGAATTTGCTCCCAATGTTGATGGGCGACAGTGAAACGGTGGCCAAGTGCAATTGCAAGCGATTAGATTACCCAACGCAATCGTGTTCCATTTCCTTGTTTAGGTAATTTGCTATTTATATACAAAACAAGAGTCGGGCAAATAATGGCAATGTAACTTAATCTACTCTATACCTGGTGATTATTAAACTATGCTGGCTAAATTCACACTCGCATAACTTAAGTTATGGCCACTTTTCTTTTTAGTTGTACGGTGTTCCCGTGATCCTCATCAACGGGGTATTTATTAACTTAACATAAGCTCTTTTTGGGAATACTTTGGTAACTAATGAAATTTTACTTATGTATGCACCGAAATGTGGCTTTTCTTCAAGCTGGGGCGTGTGCATTTGGTAAGAAATGTGCGTCAAAATCGTTAGGATCTGTTTTTAACAAGCTACTAATGAAACACATTAAGGGAAGTTTTTGTTTTAGTCGTTATAGCCTCCTATTATTCAAATTTGTACATTAGAAAAATGTTGGATCAAATTTTTCTAAAAAATACGACAAAATACCGAACGATACTCATGTATAAACGGCTATTGGTGCACTTGCTGCCAGCTCTATCAGTACTGAATACAAAATCACCTCTGGTACCATTATATGCTATTCCAAACGACACCAAACTACTTACAAAAATAATCTACCTTACAAAAAATGATAAAAAGACCAACAAACTATAATAGAGAAAGACAGGAAGCAATAAATCCCTAATAAGATCTAACTTTAAAGAGAAAAACGGCTCAAAATCATTTTTCAATGATTTCGTCCCCTAGATTTGTAGGATTTTCCTTTCACTTTCCCCAAACACTTTTCACTGACAGTTTTTTGTTTGTGTCTTCTATGTGCATTTGTGAGTCTGAATACATCCATGGATTCCGACTATCAGTGAATAGCAACGCAGCCAACTGTCCTTTTGTTGTCCTTGTATGTGCGGTTGGACTGCTCGCTTTATTCTCGATTTTTTCCTCGCGCTGCTCATCGCTACCGTTTCCCCGCGCCAGCTTTGTGTCATTTTTCCACACAGCAGCGATTTTGCTTCCTATCTGCGTCCGCACACGCTGCCTTACGCCCACATACAACGTATAAATAAATTCCGCATTCGCCAAGGAGCAAAAAAAAACGGAACGGTCAAACGGCGGACGAAACCAATAACTTATTCCCGAACCGCCTTTCAATTGCTCGCTGGTCGTTTGGTCGTTGATCTTATGGGTCTCGACCAAACAGACGCAACAAAAACAACGTAAACATACACACAGACCAACAAACGTCGGACAATTCGATCTACAACAACATGGCATCTGATTGAAAGGCAGCCAACAATGGAGCAAGTTATTTGGAATTCTTTAAAAGCGTTATTGTTTATTCTTATTTTTCATTGACTATTGATTGACATTTGAAGGATTAAAGGCAGTTCAATGATTCTTCTGAAGAAAAATTAGAAACCCTGAATAACCAATGTTTATTTATATAGAATATATGTGTAACAATCGAGTATTAAAGTATCAAAAATACATTTCCATTTGTTTTTAGTGTATTTTAGTTTAGTTAGTAAGGTCAAGGGTAATTCGGCATAATGTGGTTTGACCTGCGTTACTTAGTAATGTCTGAACCCCCGAAAATTGCTCGTGAGGTTACGGAGGTGTTCTGGCTCATAGTAATTTGTCCGCTTGACGAGCATAAGATGGCTGACCATCGGGAGCAGCCAGCTGTCACGGCAATATCTTTGTACTTTTCAGTTTCCTCACACTTCTGTGTGCTACTTTCCACGAGCAGAGGCGAAACGCCGTAATTACTTAGCAACGAGTCCTCCTTGGACGGCCCGTGGACCGCAAACAACCAGCCCGTGCTGCACATAACCTCACTCCACCAGGGGTTCCACTGCTATACGGCAACCTTCTTTGCACCGCACGCGCGCACCATCCAACCCCGAAAACGCGCGTTCACACCATGTCTGTGTTCCGTTGTTAATTTCAAGTTTAAGTCGCTTTATTTTAACAAGTTACCTGCGTTGCGCGTCCTGTGGGAGCTAAAGGCACAGCAAAAGTTGTAATTTATGCTAAAATGTCCTGCCGCTAAATTTCTACGGCGTGCACGTTGTTAATAAACAACTTTACGCGTTGCGCAATTATAACCGGATTAAAACATGCCTATCAAAAATTATGCCACATTTTTGCATGACATGGAAGTAATTGAGTTAAGAAATTTCTTCAAAACTAATTATCACTCCACAATCTATCAATATAAAATTATTCTCCGCAATATACTTTAACCGATGTTTATGACAAAATGGCGTTGGTTATTTCAGCACCAAAATAAGTATTGATCTCACTTCAATGGCAGTAAAAATAATTACTGGTTAATACCACATTTGTGCGTCATATGATGAAGTAATTGAACTCCGTTCTTACCCGCAAATATCTCAAGATTTCATCAATAAAATGTTAAATATTGTTAGCGAAATATAACGTCGAATACTTCCGAAATCATAAAAGTAGGAAAACATTAAGATGTCTTTCTTAATGGAAAAGTTAAGCCACAAACATCCAAATATCCCTCCGCAATTGTTAATTTAATTTAGATGAAATGCATCGCATTTCGTAGGAGGGTTGGAACTTCCGGGAGTTATTAAACTCGCTTCCGGATGTCTCGACAATGTGGCCGCCGCCACCGCCACCACTTCTCGCTCAGTTATTTATAACAACCCCTTAAATTAAATTAATATTATACCCGTTTGTGTAATCAACTGCGTGGTCTTCGTCTGAGTTCGGTGAGGCGCGTGCGGTCATGACAAGGACCGCCATCGGCACGACAAACGACTGCACACAAGCGTTTTGCCGCCTCCCCGTCGGGGCCACTGCCACTTTAGCGAACTCAAAGAACTAACGAACTGTCGTTAGATTTAAACTGCACTCAGTCTTTCAAACGGGCCTCGTCGAAATGCTACCTAATGTTACTTTTTAATGAGTTGAACTTACACGATGAGTAACTGTAGATTTCTATGAATAAGTAATGGTAACATATTGTTTACTTTTAACGTTTCTACCCTGGATATATAGTATATTTCTTGGAAAATCGTTAGGAAACGGCAAATCGATATTTTGGTTTCTTTGATATTAGAGTAATGTTTTTAAAATTAAGTTTTAATATTGGAAAATACTTTGTCCTCCCTCTTTGATGTCATTAAAGTAAGAAATTATACAATAGAAATGTGACATTCAAACATTGTCTTAAAATAATTTGTGTTGTAGAAATAGTCGGATTCTCATTCATGCAGTAATTGATTCTGCATTAAATGTAGTTTCCTTTGGTATGTACTATGTAGCCCAAATATAGTGTAATCACCGAGAAATCTATCGTTCAAAATCAAGTTTACCGCAAATTGACTTGGTTTTATTAGTTTTAAAATTTAGTTGTAAAATTTTGAATAATTTTCATATTTCCTGTAATCCTAGGACTATGAATCAGACACCATTCGATTGATAGTGAAATTTGCTGTGAACTCCCGCAAAACTTTTTCGTTTAGGTATTTAAAAGCAATGTTATAACAGATGAAAGTTGAGTATAATAACGTTGACATTTACGCAGCCAGTAAAATGAGTTGAAATGACTTGTCCCAAAGATTGTACTTTTATTTATATTTTTTATATCCATATGCACACAAACCTTATATCAATCGATTCAGAAGTAAATTTGGCACAATCTTCACTAAGATTTTCTTCGGTTAATTGCATAGGAGCGATATTATAGATTGTTAAAATTGAGTATAATAAAATCAAACGGCGTCGATCACAGATTAATGACTAGGCCAAAAGATTCCATTTTTCTTACATTTCTCTTACATCTACGTATATAAATTATCTACCAACCGATACAGGGTGAATGTTAATATATAATTCTGTGACATGTTTTCGTTTAATTAATTAAAACACGATAGTACAACTACTGAAAGTTGACTATAATAAGGTCACGTCTCGGCACATTCGCTGTCAGAAAAGTGACATGAAATCACTTGTGCCAAAAATTTTAATTTTATTTATATTTGCCATCTACGTATGGATACAAATCATACACTAAACGATTCAGAATTAAATTTGCCACTAGATGCAATCAACAATTTATCGATAAATTACCTTAGATTGATTTTATAGCCTGCAGAAGTTGAGTGCATATATGAAAACATGTCGGTTCAAAACATAACACAAAATATTATAAATTATTTAAAAAATATACTCTACCGTGTTATATATAAATTGTCTATAAGATAAAATCGACTTACGAGTTGAAGGTTTTTTACAAAACACAATTTAAGGGAACATTTGAAAAATGTTCAAATTATCCTTGCATATATGAAGCAGAAAACAAAAATATTGGGACAAACATAACGCAACACACGTGTCAAGTATAGAACATAAAAATGCAAATTGTTTGAGGGAAAATGTACGTACGAGAGTGCTTGAGAAGTTTCCGCCAAGCAGAAACGAATGCAATTTTCGCAAACAAATTGGAAAGCATCAACGGATGATGGAGCAAAGTTTGCGCGCCATACCACTCGCTAGATGCAACATTTGCATCTCGCCATTAATTTAATGAGTTGTTAAAGTTGAGACACAACATACCATCATGCTTAATCATTCAAGCGCTTAAAAATTAACGACTGCAATGCGAAACCGCCGCCGCCGCTCAGGCGAAAACTTCAAAGCGAAAAAAGCATTAAGCACCGAAATATTTATGAGAATGTTATTACGCTTTAAGTTGCATTTAAATTACACTTAACTTTGCGTAATTCGTTCCACGCTAACTATGCGAAATGGGAGTACATTTGCACGTGCTGGATGCGTGGTGCGTGCACCATTGTCGTCATAAACTCGGCCCGAGTTTTACCTCATGATGGCGACAAAATTACAAATTGTCTCATTGGCTTAATTTCGCGAATTAGCCGGATAACGCGCGCGCGCGCGCCACGTGCGCGTCGCTCGTAATTCGTTATCACTCACGTGCCACACGTACGCACCTTAGGAGTACGGCTTTCGCGAAGGTGGCTCTGCTCGTGGGGTGGTTGTGGGGGCGGCTGACGGTGTGCAGCAAGCTGCGAGCATTTCACACAGCGCACAACAGAATATCGGAATATTTCTCCAACTAGCGCGTCGTGCCATTCCCGACAACTTTCAACAATTTCCTAGCAATTACGACGGGATTTCTGGGTGTAATTTCCGTATAAGTTCGTGTCGATTCATAATGGTTTGCATGAAATTTAATGTGCGAAAATGCGATATACATTTTGGGGTTTTGCTTTGTTTCGTTTCAGAGCTGGAATGTTTTGAATAATTTTATTAAGGAAATATTGAATGTAGCTAAGGTGAATTTAATTAGTAATTAAAGGCGACCTACGTGATAGTGAGTTTGAAAACAGATGCTTGCATATTGTATACATTCGTTGATCTAATTATTAATAATGCTGAATAGAAATTGGGGTCGGTTATTTAACAATTTGGAAGTAAAATCATATAACAATAGATCTGCTTAGAAATGAGATAAACGTTGAATAAATGTGGCCTAACCCTACTAGAGGTGAGGGATTAATTCAAACCGGAAGGACTCTAACATGACCAGTGTGTTTTGCTCGAATTGAGAAAATGACATGAAAACTTAGAAATCGGAAAGTGCGCGGAAATAAAGTAATAAACTAATCTTATACAGTTGTTTATATGCTTACCAGGAGACGGCACATTTGAAACCTAGTAAATTTCAAATAAATTTGGCAGATCCAGGTCAAAAATCCCATGATTTTCGAGATTTTGTTTTTCAAAACTCAAAATACATATATGAGAGCAGGTACTTTGCAATAATTTTTTCCTAGCTCATTCACACAAATACTATATCAAAAACGAACATGTAATCATTTAGCACAAGTAATGAATTTACAAAGAAATTAATATAAATTGAAATTTAACACGTAAAGAGAAAATTTGAAGCCACCGACCGGGTTTGAACCGGCGACCTTTGGAATACCGGCCTAATGCACTACCAACTGCGCCACGGAGACCCACAGGTCATCTGTTCGAACGCGGTCGGGGGCTTCAAATTTTCTCTTTACGTGTTAAATTTCAATTTCCATTAATTTCTTTGTAAATTCGTTAATTGTGCTAGGAAAAAAATATTGCAAAGTACTTGCTCTCATATATGTAATTCAACTTCACACTAAATTGCCAAATTCCCATATAAACATATACAGAACTCAAAATATTTTGAATCTTTCATGGCCACTTAATGAATAATTCATAAGAACAATGTAATATATTTACATTAAAAAATCGATGTTTAAGTGAAAAATGAATATCACGTTTAAATCGCGTCATTTTTTGAGTTGCTCAGTTGCGTACACTATAACGTCCTTAATTTTGATCAGAAATGAAAAAGCAAAAAATTATTACAAAGTTCATAAAACTAGCTTGAATATGACGTCGGGTGCTTTTTAGTTGTTTATAAAAATTGTATGTTTTTGCACAGTTTTAAATTTGATGTGTATTTTTAGCATCAAATGTCGACAAAAAATATGAATAAAATATGTAAATATGCATTTATTCGACAGACAATTAACGTCATATTCTAGAGAATTTAATTATCTATAGAATGTGTCATCATTCAACCAAATCGGTTTAGTAGAGTTTTCTGAATTACGTACGCAAAGACAATATTTCGAGAAAACGCCTATAAGGTTGAGTAAATTTTTCCTTATATATTTTTTAACTTTATGAACTATAACTTCGGAAATTCTGTAGCTATCACCATGAAATTTTGAGGAAATATTCTTGAATAGTTTAACTATTGACTATACTATTAGCTATTAATACTATTTCTAAATCGCTTTTGCATGGGTAAAAAAATTTCATCAGATATGAATAGTCATTTTACAACGACCGAATTAAAAGTTATTTCATAAATAAATATCCTGTCATATCGAGTGGAATTGTAAAAAAACATATATATTAATTAAGGTGATATATTAACTTTAAAGGAAACTTCAAATTAATTAGGCGATAATATAATACAAACACAACAGTTACAGTTAGAAACACATTCAGCAGTTAATAATGCGATGATAACCGGAAAGCAATTGCAATATGCATTATGGCTGACAGCTTCGCTGATGGTAGGATGGGGCATTCATTACTTCCAAGAATAATTATCACACAAGATCGCGTAAACTCGAAGCGCGCCGCGGTGTAGGCGCTATGATCACCAGCGCACAAAGCACTAATCGTAGGCAAATGCGCTGTGTTGCTTGCTGGAAGACGCCTTCGTCGCGCAGCACTGTCTTGCTTGGCACGAAATTAAATTTGTAATATAGTTTCCTCCGGGCTCTGCCATCGTGGCCCACTTGTACAGTAACACACTACACACCCTATCGGCTATCAGACACGCAATGCCAGCCGCCGCCGCCGCCGCGCCGCCGAGCTGACAACCGCTTAATGTTTATACCTCTCAAACGTCACGCGCAGCTTACGCCACTTCTGGGAAATGCATTGATAAAATAGATAGTAATTAAATAACCCATTAGTTTAGTAGATTAATTTTGGATGATATGGATAGTTTTAATGTTATTTCCTTTGGGAATTATTGATTATTTATATGAATTTATAGAGAAAATTTGAAATAAGTTATGCTTATAATCTAACAAGGGGAGAGCACAAATTGTCCGCTTTTGGATTTGAATGATACTACTACACGTATATGCATTTTTATTCAAATTCAAGGCGGACAATTCGTGCATGTCTTCTTTAACATGAAGAGGAAGCCAAAGAAAAAGGTGGATACTGGAGGTAATATACGTCAAAGACACAGAATAAGGATTGTTAAAAGGAGAGAATAAGTAAAAATATGTACCAAATGAAGAAAAAATAGAATAAAATAACCTGGAATTCAGCGAGTATGAATTAACACAACTATTTTTCTAAGATTTTGAAATGTTGCATTTACCACTTTAAAAATTTCATAGATAAGCACATAATAGAAAAAATGACATCGTTGAATTCGTCTTTAAATTTTCTATAATATGGTGACTATACTAAGTAGGTTTATTTAATAGTTTTCGAGATATGGCACTTTAAAAGTCGAGTTAGGATTTTTTCTCATGAGAAAAAGGATTTGCTTATTCGGTTTTGGAATTTTCAATAAAATGATTAAGAATTTCAAGGATAGGCATATAGCAAAAGAAAAATCACGGAATCGTTGAATTCGCCATAAAATTCTCTATATGTTGATGAAAATAGCTAGTATGTTTTTGTAAGAACTTCCGAAATAAACCGGTTTAAAAGTCTAGTTATCTTATTTTTGCATGCACTGAAAAAAAGTGCTTATTCCGACTGCACTTTTCAAAAAATATATTTAAAAAATCCGTTGATAGACTCATAAAGGAAGAAAGTGCATAGTATCGTTAAATTCGCCTTTAATTTTTCTATAATGATCATAACGCCAGATATATTGATTTAATACTTTTCGAGATAAAAGACTTTAAAACTCGAGTTACGATTTTAAAAAAAACATGTTTAAACCTAGTTCGTTTCAATAAAATAGTTAAAAATTCCATGGATATACACATAATAAAAAAAGCATAACATCGTTTATTTCGCCATTAAATTTTCTATAAAACGGGGAAAATACCAGGTATGTTTAATTAATACTTTAATGTTTATTTAATAATTAATGCAAATGAATATGTGAAAGTACAAATATCCTCTTAGATTATATTTATACCCTTAGATTGTAAATTGTAATTTGTTTTAGTTTATATAAATAGTTTGATTGTTCAAATAAATCTAGATTAATTTCAAATAATGCCAAATATTTTATCGCTATTTTCCTCTGGGATATTGATTAAACATATTCCAACCGCCGAAGTGTGTCATATATTTACGTTAAACAAACCTAATCCAGTTTACGATGAAGGATACGTTTCCTAAGTAAACTTTGCGCAATACTTTTGATATTGTGTTTGAAATTCGCTTTGATCGCTGCGAGTTCGACTCGGACGTTCACATCTCCGCCTTCGTCGGTCGTCGGTCGTGGGGGTAAAAGTTTGGCGACGAAGACAAACTTCGGTCGCGCATCGCGGCGAAATAACAATGTAAGAAAATTCCTAACCCGAGTAAAGTTTCGCAACAAACGCGCTTATCCAGTGCCACCATCAACGGCGCAAAAAAACATACACCCACCACGCCGGATGCGATAAAAGTGCTTTCGGTATGATTGATTCCTTTCATTCGTTAGAAGCGAGCTGAGTTTCTAGGTGCGTACGCGTTTTGTACATGTTGCCAGAAATTATGAAAATGCTGCAAACTTTTGCTTGCTGCTTGCTTTTACGCCGCGACGGCGGCGGCGCTCAAGACAGATGAACGCCAGCGAGTGGAAAACTTGCTGACGGCACCGTAATGCGCACGAAGAAGCGGCAAACTGAGTACATAATTAAATAAAATCCATCAATCCGTGTAATTTACGACTGCAACGAGTGCGACTCATCAAAAGTAGCGAAAAGTTTAACGCTAAAGAGGCTGGCTAATGAGGAATAAAGTGATTTTTATTCAAATTTGATTTAATATAAAGAAGAAGACACTTTTTACACATTAACTTGAAGAATACATAAACTATTAAACATGGATTATCCTCCACTACCTGGTTTATAACTTTTAGGACAAAATCATTAATAACTATGAACATTAATTGTGGATGTATGAATCAAGAAGGCATCGTAAGATAACAAGCTCAAAATATTGAGCTCAAAAACTACTTAGGCGCCTTATTTTCACACATATTAGCTGATAGTTGGGCGCGTCCGCACATGACGGAAAATTCAGGTGGACTTGCGCCCTAACTACGTCAATATCTTTTAGTATATAAGATTGTAATTTAGATTCAATAAATCAGTAGTAACAGAACATTACTTAGATTCACTTCACAACAACGAAGAGCATAAGAACCTCCTCAGTTGTGAATGTTTCGCCTTTCAAGTGTCGCTACAACCTACTCCTTTGACTTGTGCTGCATCTAGTGATCGTGCAAGTAGTCATCATTCCGTGCAGAATTTACGCCTTTGCACCATCTTCAAGATACTCCTGGGAAGCACCAGTCCAGGAGGTTGTGACTGACCGCCACTTTTTGGCGGCATACGCACACATTAATAATTAACAACATACATACTGTTGTTAGAAGCCTACAACTTTTTCAAATGCAAAGATGACTATCATCAGACTTCTCCTTATAAACTTAAATAACAGTTAATTATAATTCTGGCGTTTACGTACGAAATTCAACAAAATGTACTATTCCTGAGCAAGCATATTAGGTATGCACGACTTCTTCTCACAAGGAAGCCCAAGAAAGCAAAATAAGCACGTCGACACGTCGTAAACTTCACACACAGCTCGGGCACTCCTATCTCCAAAATTCCAACATCTTCCTACTCTAAGCGTCCTTTGCCAGTACTCCTAATCGTATGAAGTACAAGTACTCCAAATAACAGGAGAAGAAAAAGTAAGAATATTGTGTGAAAGAAGTTCAAAACTGTCACCATACATTTTCCAGTCTGCTCTGAAAGTATTTGTTTGAATAATCAGGATGCTGCTAGAGTACAAATGTTTTACGTGCTATTTCTCATCACTTTATTCTTTATTATCCTGGCTTCACTGTAACTATGACAAAAAAGTTAGCACACAATGAAATCTAACCGACTTTTTTAGTCGTTCCTTATATATTTTTTCACGACCTCATATAATTTCCTTAAAAAAAGTTGATTGTGTATGAATATATGAATTTTTTCGAAATAATGAAACATAATTATACAGCTTTTCTTTATTATCCCCGAGATGGTAAAATGTTCATGTTGATGGTATATGCGGTTGAGAAGGCAACCACGAAAAAGATTTCCGATAAATATTTGAAGCGGCGTTTATGTTCGTAGCGTGGTGAGCTTATTGCCGCAGCGACGCGCCGCCTCCACCATCCGCCGCCACCACCGCAATTTCATAGATCCCTTTATATCATGCTTTATTAGGCCATATATGCGAAAGCTGACTATCGTTCCGCATTCATCAATTTAATCGTTAGACAATGCTCGATCATAAAGTATTTAATTACAGGTTCGTAGTTACGGTTATGTTGATTAAAGTTTTTCCCAGTAAATCATAGCCTTGAATAATAGAGCACTAAACATGGTTTATTACAATAAAGATGTTTATTTGTTCGGTATTTCCATTTTTAATAAATGCAGTATACTGAAAATAACATTTTATGTTGTATGAAATAAAATGTTGGAATAAAATGTTGAATAGCAGTACGGTCCTGACGAAGTTTGAAAGTATCAAGAATGGATTCTTTTTCGCACGTATAGTGCGAAAATCTGTAATATCACGCGGTGTAATACCCTCTGCGAGTAGATGGTGAAGGCGCCGGATGGCGATGTTTGTGATGTGCGCGCAGGCGCCCGCTGCTGACTGATAATAATGAAACGACGTGTTTATGCCATTAATAAAACAAGCGTATCGAGGGAGTTATATTATGCATGTTAAGTGCCTCCGTGCCTCTTCGACGCCTTGCTCCTACCCATCCTACTACCCAAACTGCGTCGCTGAAAAGCTTCTCTCTCTCTCTCTCTAACAGTGTATGTAAAGCTATACTTCGTGATATTCTCTCTAAGAAAATTGTGTCTTTTACAAGTGGGACACATGCAAAATTTAACTTTTTGGTATAAAAGGTTTGAATTTTCATATTTCGCAAATGCAATGAATTATTATAAATCTTTTTGATTATGTATACAGGAATTTTAAGTAAATATATTTGTTTCCAGTATTTCCTTATTTTGTTACAAATATTGACCATTCTATATTTTCTTTATTTAGTTCTCTTTTATAGTTATTGCCACGCTTTTAGTTGGAGTTGAGATGGAGGTTATTGTCCATAAGCAAAATATTCTCTCTCTAGGACTTGTCGTATGTCACATACTTTATTTTTATAGCTGCCAATCTCTATTTGCCATTTGATGTGTGTTCACAGACTTCTCACCCTAACGTAAATATACTTCTGCTCTTTATTATAACTATATTTTTTGAATCACACTATACTGGACTTTGAAGTACATAAAAATGGTAAACGTGATTTTACTTGAAGTGATAACTTCTTATCGGAAGGTAAACCGCTTCGTTGCGTAACGGTCACAGAGTAGTCATGTCAGACGATAATGAAATATCGATATTTGTCGAAATCGATATTTCCAAATTTCCGATGTTTTGATATCGAAATATCGTCTTGGAAATATCGATATTATCAATATCGTTCAAATCGAAATTCCACAGGAGCGCCATCTGTATATGGGTTTTAGGACTAATTACAGTTCCCAATAATCTGCAATAATCATTAATTCACGTAGAATCTCGGACCCATACACCGGCTACAGCAGTGTGCCTAACCTGTATCCGTGATTTGTTGTTATTGTTAATCTTATGATAAGAACGAAAATCAATATTTAAAGTAACACTAACAATAACCAATAACCTCCACCATAAATTATAATTGCAATAATATATAAAAGTAGTAGTATTATAATTGTAGTACTAGCAAAAAATCGATGTTGATCTTAATCGGATGATTCCAACAAATACCAATGGATTAAGGATTATTATATAGAACCTAAAATGTGGTACTAAAAAGAAAAAAAAATGCCAATTTTGAACATCTCAAAATACTCCTCAGATGGCGGTTATGTCAATGACATGTCAAAATGATCTTAAAAATTTCGATATCGATATATCGATATTATGGAAAATAAAACTATCGATAAATATTGATAGTTTGAAGCCGACATATCGATATTTATCAATATCGATATGTTTTTGACATGTCTATAACAGAGGTAACGGTGACGGTGCCGGCACAGCGCACAGTAGTCCATTTTCATCAAATTGCGGTAAACTTATTTGTCACAGAAGACTAATTGCCGGGACAATAAGTTCTATACTTATCTATGCGGCATTAGGCTCTGAGATACCTGTAAAACAGGAAATCGCCCTTATATTTAATGCATCGTGCAATTCTAGAAGACTATAATTTAAATAAACCTCTACTGACTATCCAACAAATCCACAAATAATTCACAAGAATTAAATTTGTGAAAATCAATCTCATATTACAGTCCTCGCAATTCTACAACTTGTAGCACTAATAACAGCATAAGGCCAAAAAGAGAATTACAAATGAATCAAACGTCGCGCTGTCGTAAGCAACACGACACTTAAATATTCATGATGCGCGAGATACAAGCAATCGATAATCGCGTATTTACCACACATTGACAACGCGTCGACTATTATCCCTCATTATCCCACTTCCTTGCGGGGGTCGCAACCACACTCACCTGCAAAAGACAAAAAAAAATACAATCGTTAGTTGTACCTGGGTTATTTGCACCCTCCAAAAAATAGTAGAGCGGCGCGAGCAATGCGTAACAAACGAGAAAATGTAATGCGAGACGAATGGCTACAATAAATCGACACATTTCTCGTGTCGTTCTGGATAATTTAGGAGCATTACTCGTTTACTTCTAATGGCGGGAAATTGAGCATTTTAAGACTTTGATAAATGACACCTCTTTAATGTATAAGGGAATGGATGATTATGTTTAATGTTTGAATTCAATCAAATTCATAGGGAAATTGTAATTTTATTGATACAAACGGAATTCAAGTAATCACTATGCACACAGATTAAAATGATATTAATTATGTTTATTCACTTTAACCAGGGAAAGGCTTGTCAAAAAATTACGGAACCCGAGTCTCCGGGTTTTCGGGTATTATCAATCTTCGGGTTTATTCTGTTATGGTTTTGTCTGTGAAAGCAGTGAAAGCGGGTTTAAAATCCGGACAAAAACTCGTTTATAGCGCCTCCTAGAGTAAAATAAAAAGACTATATGCATGAAAGATATTTTATATTCTTGCGCACTCGCGTTGATTTCGGTTTGAGTAACAGAACTTTTCGCATAATCTAATAGTGGAGCGCACTCCTGTCGATTTCGGGTTTGAAAACAGAACTTTTAGAATCACGCAGTAGTGGGGGCGCACTCGCGTCGATTCCGGTTCAAGAAACATAATTTTTAGCATCATCTAGTAGTGAAGCCAAGCCTTGTAATGTCATATGAGGCACCACGGATTGAGAATAGAGGTGACGACAAACATTAGAAGGCGCTGAATGCATAAATTTCAAATTGATTAAAAGAGACCAACATTGCTTGGGTTATGATCACTGCTCTCTGACTCAGCGGTTTGTGTTTCATCAGCTTGGCTAACGGCTTCACTTTTTTGGTTATATTTCGGTTATATTTCGGTTCAGTATAATCTAGGGCTAAATTCCACAACGATACAACTACAGCATGGTACAAATTAATTCAGAGTGCATCGTCATATATGTATATTAACCAAAATGAGATACATTCAAGACTGCATCACACAAGTGTGCTACAGTGCAACGATATGTCCATCTGTTTATGGCCATTTATTTTATAACACATAATTTTACTGCAATATAATTGTACATTTGTTAACGCGTTTACGATAATACATGTATATTGAAATCAAGTATGCATTTTGTTTTTATTGTGAGGTATATAACCTAAATATAAAAAATATGGAACGTTGGAATACTATATTTATTATTCCCTCCCGATTCTCAGACCATGCCGTTAGTTGGCACCACAATCCAAAGAGGGCAAATTTAAGCCGCACATTTGTATGGGTGATTCCTATCTTAATACAGATTATCTATGAGTGGAGCGCACTCGCATCGATTTCGGGAATGAAAACATTGAACATGGAATATTGAACAAATGAATTATTGACACATTTTTTAAATATAACTTGACCCATATTAATCTCAAATTTAACACTTTTAAGATTCCCGAATACAATTGCCCTAAAGCATTTCCCAAAGTTGAGTATGCTCATCGGAGTGTCTCACGTTTTGCCGAGAATACAATAAGATTTTATATACGTTTGTGCGGTAGAGAAAATGCATTACAACCAATTTTTATAACCTATCACATCCTAGTTATAGTTCTCTATGAAAATTAAGATTTGATAAATATAAAAACATACTTTATTCTCGAATCCATCATTAGCAACTAAGTTTCCTGACAAATTTAATATTTATTAAAGCAAAGATGATTAGCTCATCAGAATTGATTAAAATGAAAATGTTTATTGGCCTACAGTGAGGCGGCAAGTGGAAGCGGCTAGTCAACAGCGAATGAGCCACTCGTAGTTTTACTTTACTCGCAATTCTGTTGGCGTCGACGGAGAAAATTGCTTCTTTCGTAATTACTAAATTACAATTACGCCAGTTGCAGCTGCAGCTACAGCCCTCATCCAACCTCCACCCAGCTACAACATTGCAGCATCAACAGCACTACACATCACATCAAGCGCAATATCAACAACAACAACCACGATAACGCACATATCAACATTAAAAGTTAATATCACTTAACTTCTAACATTGCATTCTTTACCAGAGGTCCATATTGGCAGCATGCAATTTCGGCAAACACCATTTGCAACTCTTACAATTTCGCTCTGTGGGTTGCAACGCGTCAGCACAAGCGTGGCTACTTCAATCAATCAATATATAATACACGTGGGGAGCGCATACTTTGTAACTGCACGTCTCTACAGCGAGCCGGGGATTGGGAAAAAACGAAACTTTTGACATTCGCCCCGGGTAGTTCGAGCAATCAGTATTTCCCGTCACATTTTCGAGCTCCAACGGGGCGCACACTCGACCTCGTTATACGAATCGTCGCAAACGCCCAGCTGCAATCACCAAAGCCGATACCTCAACTTCCATCAACTTTCTCCGAAGGCCCACATCGTTGATGTCGGCGCCAGCAATTTGTTTCCAATTAGGCGTTGCGCTGTGTGTGATGTTGGCTGCCTATCGCTGTCCTAATAGTTTGCGCTACCCAACCCACATCGACGAGGTAAAAATCCTACCACCCTCTGCACTTGCCTGTCATGATGGTTGAATGATTGATGTCTTACTTTGTGTACGCAACAAGCCGACGCGGACAACAGGCAATCACATACGTATCTCTGTTATTACACATTGTGACATGGCTCAACTCAACCTACAATCACGCCACCGACTAGAAAATAGCATTAAAAATTTACATCACAATTTAACATACATTATCAGGAAATCAAAGTTATTTCCCATGATTTGAGAAAGTTTTGTTCATTTTTTAAAAGCTAAAGTTTAAAATACATTGAAATTGAAGAAAATTGCGTTTGATTTACGAGTGTTTAACTTTTTATGCGCTTTCAAGTTTTCCAACTGTCGTCACACGTTTGCCATTTAAACCATACAAACCGTTTCAAACTCGTCCAACATTCCTGAACAAAACTTTACTTCTTTGTTCTATAAACTCCACAAACGCACTGTATATTATTACGTTTATTACGTGCTATATTGGCCATTGTTGCCATATCTCTTCAGCGTTGCTTAGAGTAAAATTTTTCTTATTTTCGTAAATCTTCCCGGCCTTCCAGCCCCCGATGGAGGTAATTTTGTGGAATTTTTGCCGACTTCATTTATTTTTCAAGTCGCCCCCCAATTGCGCAGTAAGAGCAACCAGTTGTGTAAGGCCGTGCGCACAATTTGTACGCAAACAAATTCCGCGCACAGCACGTTAGTTATTGCTGCTGCTAGGCGTCGACATTAAAATGTAATTCATTTTTGTTGTGCCCAGCGCGTAGGTGTCATTAGCACACACCAGCAAACATAGTACTCCATGCAAAAATGTTATTTATTACCGTTCAGCCTCCAGCAAAGTTGGTTACGTTTGTGTTTACTAATATCTTCGCCATCTGTCGGTTAAATGAATGATCATCAATTATACGTATAGAAATATAGGGAAATGTGTTCTACAAAGTTAGCTACCCAACATTTGTATAGTATGATGGTGTTAGGAAAATGTAAATGGCGAAAAGTGGATAAAGATGGCGTTGTTGCTGTAAAATTTTTATGAATAATGTTATAGTCTTATATTGAGGAACACATTAAGTTATATATGAGCAGTTAGTATTTAATAGTTGGTGACAATGTTGCTAAAACTAAAGATTATTAGGAATCAGTAAGACTCTAGAAATGTTGCAACTATGAAGATATTTAATCATAGTAATGTATTTCATTGTTTATATTACAATAGGTAGTAGCAACGATAGTAGCAACGAACAGCAGAGAATCAATGTTGTAGCCATTTATTCGCAATGTAAATATTTTTCATGTTGGAAATAATTTCGATAATTTTAAATATCTTTAGACATAGAAATGTACTTCTTCTAGGTCTCTTATTTTCACACTTTTCATACTTTTTCCTTCTTCTTTCTACATGTTTAGCCTTCGTAGAAAACCCAAAACTTTGTCACAGCTCTCGCTTTCATTCCTATTCACTCTTACTTACTCTTACCTACTCTACTCTCTTTTACCTATCGCTATCGAAGGGTACATACTCAGCCATTTCACTCATTCAGTTCACCATTTCAGTCATTTCCCTTTGGCGACGCACAGTGGCCAAAAACGGTCATTTTTCGCCACAATCCATTCGCACTCATAGCGAGCGACGGCACCCGTTTTTTTTGCAATTTTCGAGGAGTACGTTTGCTCAAGATTTTTCATACTAAATATGTAGCTATAGAGATGAAATAAACAACAAAATGATCCCTAAATCTTTTAGATTCTCATGGTATCAAACTTATTTCAATCCCTTTACAATAAAACTCCTTCTTATTACTGTTAAAATGAGCCGGTTTAGGAAAATTTGAATCTGAACTTCATAAGGGTGTTTCGCCCTTATCCGTCAATGGAACAATATGACACATATATCAGTTTATTCCCCATTTTATGTACTTTAACATGGTAGTAATAATTTTCTAATAGGTTTGGTGCAGCTATCGATTTTACCTTGTTTTATAACAAATTTTATGCATTTATCAGTTATTTTCATACAAATCAACACAAATTCTCTTTATATCTTGTACATAGTGTAAAGGGATTGAAATAAGTTTATTACCATGGGAATTTAGAAGAGTTGAGGATCAGTTTTGTGTTTGTTTCATCTTCATTGCTTCATATTTAGTATGAAAAATCTTGACCAAAATTGCTCTTCGAAAATTACATGAAGAACATTACAAAATGCATTGTGGCGCACAAGGGTCGTTTTTGGCCACTGTGCGTCGCCCCGCGTTAATAAGAATTGTTTTAGACTTATTCTACACGTCTACCAATGTTCATTTAAATCGGCGTAGTCGCACCTTGACCCTCTCACTGTTAATCTGAAGGACACCTAAGTCTAGTGGCGGTGCAAGCGCCGCCTTTTAACTCAGCAGATTCCTTAGGTGTCGTTTTTATAGGACAGGAGAACCTTTTTGAAGATCTAAATTAAATTTCCATATATTGATGATAGTAGTAGCTCATGAGCGAGCAATACCCTTAGCAGGATTATTTATGTAAACTTTCCTGCTTTTGTATTAGTTGTTCCTGACTCTCTGGGTTTGTCAGGAACAGACATGCGAGTCATAAGTTCGTCATGACTTCCAAAGAATATAACACTGCCATAGAATAATATCTGCACCAATCAAAGCGTTCGTATCACTTAAAGTAATATAAAGTAGGAATTGCATTATTTCTCAGTTGCTTCGTTGCTACTATCCATCAACAGATGGCGTTAGGTAGCTGTAGGTGGCGTTGGTGCAATAAAAGAATTATTAGGGAATCAGCAGTGTCTTAGGAAGTCTTTTTAATATGTGTCGCCATGAATAACACGTGTGCCAACAATAAATTTCTCCATATTTAGTTCGTCGTGCTAGGGTGCTAGGGTTCAGCGAGAAAATAATATTACACTTTTCGCGGCGTGGGTGTTCGTGCACGAGTTGTCGCAGCACCTCACGGCCTTTTGTTGCCGAACTGCAGCTGAGCGAGCGCACTGCAGGCAGCAAGCCGCAGCAGTCCACGCATTCACACAATTTGCTTGCACACGTAACACACAAGGAGACATTGTTTTATTGCACGTCATCCCCAATGTCTCCGGCAAACAATATATACCGTGCACTGCATCATGCGCATACGAAGAAAACAAACTACGTCGACCTGGTGTTATTAAACCACAACGCAGCGCAAGACGAGCGGCTTACCATGCTAGAAGCGAGATTAAATAGCAAATAGTGGATGGAATAAAACACGTCCGCTTTGCACTAGTGTTGAGTAAGTTAAATCAAGTTTAACACGATGTAAACTAGCCGAGGAGCGACGAAGATTTATAAACATTCAAATACAGAATGGAAATAATATTATTCGTGTTATAAACATTTTTTTTGTTTTTGTTATACTTTATTACGTTGCAAAGTTGTTAGTGGCAGTTTCCAAATATGAATGAGTTTCACAAGAGAGACATAAACAAATATGTCATTGCTGTCAAATAAAAATGTCAACCGTCACACAATTTTCCTACTTGTTTTTAAGTTGTTGCCTTTGCGTGCGAAATTTCGCACGTGTGTATATGAATAGTGTTCGTGTTAAGACGCTGAATGTAGCAATAAATTGCTACACGTCGACGCAGACATGTTCGTCGCTTGTCTTCGGATGGTGAACAAATTGAAGTCCAGTCTCCAGGGAGCCAACTGCGCCATCTTCGGGACCTTCCTCCTCACATACGTGTAACAACCACCTCGCTCACATCTCCACCCCTACATCACATATACGCATCTCTCGCTAGCGATGGAACGAAGGCTCTGGGGAATTGGGAAATTTTTGGCCCGAAATGATTTCGCCATTCGGTAGCGCGAAAGCGACACGTAAATATGATGTCGTAAAATTTTGACTTGACAGCCTTCGCTTGGGTGGAGAGTGGAAAACAGGGGAATTTCGTTGGTGGGGGAGGACGAAACGAAGGGATGATAAATCCGAATGGATATTGATGAGTTTAACTTTATGTGCGCGTCGTAAAACTCGAGATTTCGGCAGCGCACGGCAGCGCACACCCCAACAACTTTTACCTTCCTCGTGTACCTTTTCATTCTGGCGCTAGGCGACCGAAGAAAAGGCGAAGATGAGCAAAACGACTGTCGTTGTGCCAGGCATACGGAGCGCATCTCGTATGTTATGGTATCTTTTTTTAGGTTGGGGCATTTCACAAGGAAGTCGATGCAAGCAGAAGGTGGAAAATGGAGTACAGTTGGTAGCAAATTCGTAAAAACTCAATCGATTGGACCATTTAGCGACTAAGAGCAATAAAAATTGACTTGTTTCAAGTCATTTATGTTTCTTGGGATCCTGTTTCATAGATGGCACATGAACATACCTTTAATTTACCTAAACCAGTGCTTTTTAGCGTGGAGCATTTGCCAAAGGGCGGTCAATTCGAAAATTGACTCAGCTAGTAAAAGGGGGAATGTAAATTTGACTCGCGTTCCGGTGAAGGTGAAAATACGACTCTAGATCCGGACACATAAAATGATATAATAATTTTCGGAAGAATGAGGCAAGGCATAAAAAAGGTTGGGAAATACTCACTAACCCAAACTAAGACTCGTAGAGTAGTGAGTTTTATTAAGTTTTCAGTATTGAGGTAGACTCCTGTTGAGTTGGTTGCATAGAGTGAACGGAGCTTGTAGCGACAATTGACGTAGAGTCGAGCCAATCGTAAAACGGGATAGCTGAAGGAACTAAGCATCAAATAACCTTTTAAGTCAGGTCCCGCGCATCATTGGGAGCTGTTTTAAACATTTGTTTACATTTTACATTGTTTTAATTAAAACCGCGACTATCGCGTGACAACCCCTCAGAAATACATAACCATATCCCTCTGAACCGTCCACGTTTTTCCGTAAGAGGATAATAATCATGGTCTGTTGTACTGAGGGACTGCGACTGAGGTAGTGACGTTACAACTTCATTACAAACTCAAATCGCATTTTTCTCCAGAGTCCATTATGCAACATTGTTTAAGTAAGACGATACAAGCAGAAAATACAATGAGATTATAAACAATGAACAAAAACTCTAAATCCATATTGTTCCATTTATTACAATGCTAAAGTTGCTTATTGTGTCTTCTTTGATAGCAAATGGTCATCTCTTTAATGGCGTCTTATATAAAATGATGTTGACCTATATCTTCTGATTCTCTGAGAAACACTTTTTAATTTCATTGTCATCATCTAGTTGAAGGGATCTGTCTTCAACTAGACGATGGCAAATTATCATCAAATGTAATTTATCTAGAATAAATCCTCGAATTTCCAATTAAAGTATGATTATATTAGATGTCGCTGCTAGATGCAGCTAGGCTGTGTTTGGCGCAGCGCACCAGACGACATCAAAAGGTGTTTAGATGTCAATTTAATTTTAATCTGAGCGCAAGCGACGCACCCGGCGGCTGGAAGGCGGCAACACTTGAGGATTGTATTAAACGGGAGAGGTGGTGACGGAACAAAGATGGCGTACGCTGAGGTTGGGTGCAGGAGGTGACTACGTAGGAAGGTGAACGCTTACAAAAGTGGCACTTGTGTCGCTCGGCGCCACGTTGCGCCTCTCGCCTCACGCCATTTAATAGTTAATTCCATTATGAAGAACGACGAGCGAAAGCCAATTTCGGCGGAGAAATAAGAACACGAATCCGCGTCGAATAGAAAGGTGGTGTTTCTACCGCCGCCGGCTAAGGCGGTGCCGCACTAGTTTTCGGGAGGCAGCAGATGAATAAGGAACCGATGAAATTACCTATTCGCGATGCTAAGCTAAGCAAATATTAAAACGGGTGGCAAAAGGAGAGCTGGCAAAGGAATAACTTCGTCCCTTTTCCACATCACGTCCTTTTCTTCTTTACCTTGCAAACCGCCAACTCTTGTCATCATTCCCTTGCCGGTGCCTTTTGGGACCCATCCTTGAACGCGTTATCCTTCGATGATCCTTGGATTTGGCATTTTTACCAATCTTTCAATATTTCAGTGGGTTTAGTTTAACAGCACAGCGTGATCCAGAGAATTTTTGGGACTTCTTTCCGTTGGCTAACCGTGCGTGTTACGAAACGCACAGTAGAGTAATGTCATCTCCTCGTCGGTGTCGTATATTTAAATCTATAATTCATTCGATGTCTACGATGTCGTGAATGTCTTGCATGTCGACGAGTCCTTTTCAGATCCCTGAATCGTGGAAAGTTTACGCTTTTCTTCCAGTCAGCAGGCAGCGCCAGCGTGCGAAAGCAGCCGAGGAAAGATGTCTCCTCAAGAGGTAATAAAAATTCTGATAAATCATCAGAAATTCCAAAAATCTAATAGTCGCTTAGCTGCCGGGGACGTTGTATGGAAATTGGCGAGACGTGAATTTGCCATAAAATCTCGGAGATAAGCAGGAACGGTTTACTAAGAAAATGGACCAGATAGCAATTCAATACTTCAAAATATCGGAAAATAAATGGATTCGATTTTACCGTACCGTACAGAAAAGCTATCCAATAAGCATAAAATTATCCAATAAAAACTTACACAGCATAAAATAAGCACGTAGAGCAATTGCTTAGATAACCGCAAAACCATCAAACCCACCCTAGAAATAATCCCCGCAATTGCTCATTCTCTTTGAGAATCAAACCATGCGTAGGGTAACAACATAAAACGCCTCCATTGATGGAATGATACGCCGTGAAACAGCGGAGAGCTGGCCAGAGGAGAGATAACCGATGTCCCAGACATAACGTCATGTCATCCGAACCCCTAGGGGCGCGACGCGGAAATAAAGTGCATTAGAACGCACAAAGAATAGGCAAAAGAACGCAAAGAAAAGATGCATTTGCAGTCGCCATCCGCACACTTTAACCCCGACTACGATTTGAAAAGTTTTCCGAAAGGGATGTTTACCCTCGACTAACCTCGTCTCTATGCGTCGCCCCGTCCCTAAAGCCCCGAAACAAACTATCCCCAAAGCTTCCAACTTTCACAATCCTGTTGGATATCTGGACTGAAGTGCGTGTGGCCCATGCATGAATACAGTGTGCGAACCATCCCTTTCCTGTTTTCGTTAAATTTACAAGAAAATATGATTCGGGATATACGCGAGGGAGGACCAGGGGGTTAACTCTGCTTGGTTACGAGAGCAGGACATTTAGACGTCAATAACATGGCGCAAACATGACTTGCACGGATTCTCCCCTACATATGTTTGCGCTCGAATCGAGTCAAAAATATGTTAAAATAATGCCCCGCAGACTTTGCAAACATTTCCTACCCGCCGCGCCGCTGGTATTTCCTACCTATCTATCCGCTGTGCAGACGAAGAAAGGAAAAACGACGCCGAAAGACCTATATGCCTGTCGGCGGCTATCCATCAGACCATGAAATATGGTAGATGGACGTCCATTATCTTGTCCTACCTCCCACTCACGCCTGCATTCACTAAGAGTGAGCGTGGTCTATGTGTGCGTATTGAAAGTAATTGAAAGCAAGTGATGCATGTAGAGGATGTTGAAGTAGATGGGGCCGAATATTGACACTAGCGTATGGGTGGACCAGACAGTTGTCCTGACGTCTGTCCTTTCAATCCATCCCTAACATATATGCGCCGGCAAAAAGGAACGCAGAATAATCAAAAATGAAGAAAAAAACATACTTCCCTGTGGTATGAAAATGTTATTCTACGCTCGACCGTCTGAATTCGAAATTGAATTCGAGGATTGAGTGCAAATGGATGCGCTGCATGTCCATTAGATTCTTTTGTTGGCCTTTCATACAGTACGTTCCAATAGAAATTCAATTTATAACTACCTATCCATTCAAGTCTCACCAACTGAAAGTCAGCAAACTTAACCTAACCTGATTTACCCCAACATGGAACAAGTATGACGAAGATAAAGACTAATCCGGAGCCACAATATAGTAAGAATTCCTTGGTGGTTCATTACTCCTGAGACAGTCAACTACAATGTCCAAAGTATCTCGCTCATCCTTCTTGTCCTCGTTCCATCGCAACGCCCTGATGTGATGTCTAAAATCCACCAGCCACTAGAAAAATGTCTCAATTCGTGCGTTTCGACACCAGCGGTCATTTATAGCTGTCGCCTGCGGTAATTTAGCCCGGCACTCATCCCTACTCACCCGCCAGTGCCTGTGTTTGGAAGCACGGGATGAAAAGGTTAGGTAACAACATTTAACAAGATTCCAACCCTCGACGTAGGGTGGCAAATGAGAGTGTTGAGGTTGTGTATGTGTGCATGTGAGCGGGGGTGTTCAGTGTGGGCATGTGGGACGACGTGGACAATTGGCACGAGCATAAATATTAAGAGCACAGATTGCCTTTGGGAGTTTATTAACTTTATTACCTCGCAGGCAGGCGGCAAGTGGCGGCTAATGGGTAGCGGTCGATGGGTGTGGGGGGAGGGCGGCAGTGGTTACTATCGGCCCCACTGTGCCATCGAATGCATTTTATTACCCGGAGGCAGCCGTACGAAACAGCACACAGCCTATCTCACCAAAAGCCCCTAAACATCCCACACACCCACAAAGGTTGTAGTGATGAGCACCCTCAAAAAGATCACTCCGGAAGACATGCCTAATTACGGATATAAATAACAAACTAAAAAGAAACTTTTCCTTTGTCTCACTTTAGAATGGAAGGCTCCGAGCTTCAAGCTATTTTCTAAATATTACATTTTATAATTCATAATTTTCTATAGCACTTTTCTATAGTTTTTTTCAACGAAGCGCAACGCTAATTGCATACTTTGACGTGAATGGGTGGCGCTATAGACAGAGCACCATCTTCTATTGTGGAAAAGCAACTGTTCCCAATTCAAACTCATTTTTAATTGACAATTAACCATCACTTTACAAGTTGTGTACTGCGCTGTATTCAATTGTATTGTTGATGAGGTGCTCAAACTCAAGTCCCATTCGTTCCAAACTGCATTCGAGCAGTGTTCCTTTCCCCATACTCCCGCATTGCTCGCGAGCATCCAATTCAATTGTGAACGACGTTGATGTGTACGCAATGTTGTTTTTCCGTTTTGCGGCTTTTTTTTTCTGAGCGTATGCATTCATGCAAGAGCTGCACAACGTGTCGACGAAGGACGCGCCAGCCTCGACATTAACAGCCTCGGTTTCAATTCGTCCGCCATCGGATTTTATTCGCATCGTCTATCGATTTTATCATCAACGCGTCTGTGTTTTTCCCGAAAAGCCCCAGCTCTGCGAAGACCATATCAAACTGTGTGGTGAATGCATGTGTCAGATACTATACAAATCAATTCAATACTAAACATACGCCAAAACCGATTGAAAAACACACAAATTGTTACAAATACGATGAATGATCATGTCACAAAGTTTTTGTAAAATGAATGTAATCTATTAAAATAAAACAAAAAAATCTGAAAAATCTCAAAAAGAGTTATTTTAAGTTTCAGTTTGATCGCTTATTATGATGGTGTGATGGTTATTCGATGCTTTTGTTTTCTGCTAACCTCAGCACCTTTGACTGCACAATTGCAACCTATTTTCTGCGAAAGCCAAGATTGCTTTAGGTTTACGATCTTAGTACCTTCTCCTTCCTGGTTAGCACTTGATTGTGTTTACTTTGCGTAACCAACTGCACCAATCACGAAGGAGTTTTAGGTTTTATATTTTATTCCAGTCGTGGATTGCCTTTGTGTTCTCACTCTCTGTTAACAGTGGGTAGTTTTATATTATTGTTAGACAATAGTTTCGATCGTATTCCTTTTTTACTCTTCTTAGTGCTCCTGGTATTAAACAGTTAGCCACGTAAAATTTAGATTACAACACATTTCCATCGGCACGTTTTCATGCCGTTTCATTTATTTTTTTTAGGTTCGCATTGCATACCCCATCGTTTTCTCGCCTTCCTTCACACCACCTTCCCGACCTCCCTCTCGAAACATTCCTTGGCTGTTTGGCATTTGATGTTTGCAGTCCATTCCGTGCCCGCTGCGTTCATTTCGTTTCCCGATGCCGTTGGCTTGGCATTTATCCGCTACCACTTTACCGCCGGTGGCGTGGTGATGCCAATCCAAGTCGCTGCTAGTTTTGCTGCTTCCCTGGACATACCCCAATTCCACACAACCGAAACCAACCGCACGGACGCTGAGGTGCGTCCGTGTTTATTTTGTGCACCTTTTACCTTTCGTCCCGCCCGCCACGCCGAATTGTCGGCGAAACGTTGGCGTTTGTGCGTCTGTTCGGCGAAATCAAGTAGGTCTTAAACTCACGGCAACCAGACGAGCGCCCCCCAAGCAGTGTGCACCACCAAGCAGCGCAGCGTATTGAACACATTTAGTTAAATAAACGACGGCGTTGAGTGCGCCAGAACCGTAGGTAACGCAACAATACGCAACAAAGCAGGAAACCGACGACTTTCAACGAGTTGTTGAGTTGGGAATTCAGAATTCGTCGGAGTGTTTGTAGCGTATTACGTTGGCTCGGCTAAGTGTAGGCTTCACTCTTGACGAGCAATGGTTGTGCAACCCGCCACGCATTCGAAAGATTGGCAAAGTGCTGAAACGAGGTTGAGAAGCAGCAGAACACGTACGGTTTGTATGTGCGTGTTCGATGGGTTTGTTTTTTTTTGTGCCTGCACGAAGAACACAATAAGGGTGTGTTTTTATGTCCCACTCATCCCGGCACGCCTGGATGCCTTCCCGACATATAGGCTACCAAATAAACACGGCGCCACTCGAATAAGTAAATGAATAAATAAGCAGTTGAATTTGAATTATAGTGCATTTGATATTTTAATGCAATGATCTCTAATAATAATGTATATATTGTATAGGCTATCAACCCTGACGTTTTTCCGCCGTGTTTGTATTTTTTTTTGTATATTTACAATTTTTATGAGTTTTGTTGTGTGTTGAGTGTAGAGACTTGAAAGTTGAGGGTTGAATGTTGAGTGTTGAATGTTTGGTGTTGTATGTGTTTGTGGTAAGTTGTGGGTTAGGTTAGGTTAGGTTAATATTCATCCACGACACGTGCAAGGTGTGGTTCGCAAGAGAGAGGATGGAAAGTTTGGATGGGAGACGAGTTCAGAAAGTGTGTGCTATGTGAGGAGGGATGGGATACGTGG
>JAODAC010000181.1:0-40576 GCA_027575185.1 Mimaenictus wilsoni | reverse complement strand
CTCCTGATTGCTGCGCCTTCTATGGCGATTGGCAGGGGCGGAATGGCTAATAGCGCTGTCAATGCAGCAGTAGGGGTTGTGTATCTCGCCCCCGTAATTCCAAGGCAGACAAGTCTTTGGAGCTTTTGTAGCTTCCGTGTCGTTGCCTTTTCCTTAGTTTTCTGCCACCATATTACGCTGGCATAAATAATAATTGGAGCAATCGCCATGACATACAACCAGTATATCATACGTGGTTGCAGTCCCCAATTATTTTCAAAAATTTTCCGACATGCCCAGAATGCAGAATGCAGTTGAGCTTGGCATCCACGGTGACGCCTAGATACTTAACTGCCCTGGAATACGCTATCGTCTCCCCTTTCAGACTAGGAGGACATAGGTCCGTTTTCCTTTTCCGTGCGAAAGCGACGATAATTTTTTTTGCCGTGTTGATGTTGAACCCATCACTTTGGCACCATTTGTAGAGCTTGTTTAATGCTCTCTAGGTGAGGAAAGATAACATGGTATCATATTTCCCTTTTATGATGATGGCTACGTCATTTGCATAACCAATTGTCTTATACCCGGCCTACGTCAGGGCATCTAGCAGGTCGTCAACCACCAAACACCATAGAAGAGGTGAGAGAACATCCCCTTGAGGGCACCCCCTGCTAGTGATGACGGATACTCATATTCCCTGCAGGTCGACAGTGATTTGTCTTCCAGTTAGCATGGACTCGATCCAGTTACTGGTATGCTCGTCTCTGCCTTTCTTAGTGCAGGCCCTTTTCACTGCGATGTGCGTTGTGTTGTCAAACGCTCCTTCGATGTCAGCGAAAATGCACACTGCTGTTTCCTTCGCCTCGAGCAACCATTCTAGGTCAGACACGAGGTGAAATAGGGCATCTTCGGTGGATTTGCCCGGCTGGTAAGCAAATTGTAGAGAATTGAGTGGATTTTCCTTCAGGTAAATCTGCTTGATGTAATTATCCACCACTTTTCCATAGTCTTGAATATGAAGGAGGTAACGCTAATTGATCTATAAGATTTAGCCTCCTCTGGGGGGCGTTTGCCGGCCATTGGTATGAATATAACTCTAGCCTCCTTCCAGGACTCCGGAGTATGAGCGAGTCGGTAGCACGCCCTGTAGAGTTGTAACAGTTTTGGGGCGATATAGTCCGCTCCCTGCTAAAGCATGATTGGGACGATACCGTCGCAACCTGGGGCCTTGTATGGACTGAGCGTCCTTATGGCCCAGTCTATCTTCTCAAGACAGAAGATTCTATTTGCGGCGACACCGCTTCCCGGTAATCCCCTCGGGAGGTTTTGTAGCTGTCGGGTTTTACCATCAGGTAATGATCCCGGAAAATGGGTCGAGATTAGGATCTCAACACTTTTTTGAGCCCATTTGGCCTCTTTAGCAGGCCTATTTTGTTGGAGCGGTCGTGCGAGAGAAATTTTCTGAGCCTTGCTGCCGGTCCAATTTCTTGGATACCCGCACAGAATTTGTCCCAGGATGCCCTTTTCGCCTTCCTAAGCTCCTTATTTTACTCTGTTAGAGATGCGCGGTACGGGGCCCAATTCCCGCATCGTTTCGCATTGTTGAAGGCTTTCCTGGCCGTCCTCTGGCAGTCCATTGAGTGTATGATTCCACCATGGGACTTCTTTTGAGGATTTTCTTCTAATCACAGGAGAGTTTTCCTCGTAGGCACCTATTATGGTGTCCGTCAACCGAGTCGCAGCAGTGTCTAGCTCGTCCCTGGTTACGTTCTTGTCCCACCCCCCCCGCCCAAGCCAACAATTTATATTACTTAAGATTATTTTTATATGAATTTAGGACAATTAATTTATAATTAATTATTATTTTTTTCAAATTCTTAATTGTAGCTTTCCGCTTCAAAAAGGAAGTGGCGACATATTTTTTTAAATTTGAATAGGTTCTTAACGAATATGAATACATCATCATTCGTATTGCGGTTGGTTTATTAGTTCATTAAGAACTATTGCAATGATGCTGTCTCATGTGAGGATCTTCAATTCCTGCAAAGCTGTCAAGCATCCAATAATCATAAACCGGCTACGGTGAGGCTTTTACTCTGCGAAGTGTACATTCATGCGGCAACACTGTACATCTGTCATTTCATAGTGACACGCACGTTTTCCACGCAAGTAGGCAACCCAACAATCATATTTTTTATTATTTTGCTTTGTTGGTTGTATTTATAAAATGTATTCGCGTATATAAGAACGTATAAATGTATCCACACTTTGGACACATACAATTTTAACTATTTTAATTTTTCGCATCATTTTTGAAGTAAAATTTAACTCGTAATTGAATTTCTACATAACCAAATGTATGATGGCGTTTTCAGTAGGTAGAACGTTGTATAAGTGACAAGTCCATCCAGCTAGTTCGCCGAGCGAACATCGCATGACACCGAAATTCGGTTAATATGCGCACTGTCAATCGACACAGCGATTTAATTGTCATCCGAACACGGAAAATCATTTTGCACTTTAACGTAGACGCGTATACCACCATCGATTGCACCTCATCCCGCTGTAATATAAACATTTCTACGAATTAACTAATTTTAATCAAATTGAATATGCACTAAAATATTTTAATAAATTGCCAAAGTTAAGCTATAAAACGAAACATGTTTTATATAAAAAAAGGAATGAGGAAAGAAAGATTAATGTAAGCATTGCTACAGTATTGCAAAAATGTCGAATGCATGTTTGCATTCTGCGTGAGTGGAACACCTAGGGACAGAAATGTAGCATCATTTCGTTCGACATCCTCTGATGCGATTTCGCAGTGGTCGCGGATCATTCCGTACGCGTGTGCGCATTAAAACGCGAATGTCGTGCTCAGCACGTCGTTCGGCGTGTTTTTCTTCATCTTAATCAATTCCTGCGAGCCGATGGCGTATTAAGGACCTCATCGATTTTGCACTGCGAGCATATTTCAATGCGGAATGCACGGCGTGATGTCGACACGAATCGTAATGTTGCAAATGCGATACATTAACTCTTTATTTCAATACACGGCATATGTGAATCAATTTTTAACGCAAATTATAGTATATGTTAGAGTAATATGCATAAATATGTATATCTATATATACATACTAATTATTATATAAATGATTTAATCTTTAAATGATATTATTACGAATATACTCATATGAAAAATATATTGCCATGATTTTGATTTTTTATAATACACAAACAATTGTACCTACATTTCTTCGCTTGGCGCGAAATATCCATTTGTCAATTCAAAGCGATATTTTTTCTAATTTAAATCTGTTATGAAATATTATAATTATAATTACAATAAATCGGAACTGGATCGATTTTTTGTTAAAGAATTCGCATTTTTCGTTTTTCGCAAACTTTTTTGCATCTACCAAAGTATGACGAATGTCATTCGACATATTTATTTGCTTCATTTTCTAAGGAAGACAGAATTGATGTGATCTCTGAGAACCACATGCCAAAATAATTGCTAATAAGCAGTGAAGAGCAGATAGTATTTAAAAACTCAAAATTTTGAACACTCGGATACTAATCATTAATATAATAGCAAACTTAAGGCAAGTTAAACAATAAGTTTAAGTTGCCTTGTTTCCTTCAATAAATATTTCTCAGCCTCGTCATCGCACTCCACTATGGAACATATCGTTGGTTGTTGCTAATAACCGTCAGTCTGCGCCAATGGTCACCTGGTCGTCCGGATATCACATGATGCTAGATGTGTCCTATACTGATGCGGAGAGCATGAGCCAGCGATTTTGAGCCTAGCAACAAGGTCGTAGTGGCATATACCAATTGATATGTGTACTAGACAATCTGAGGCACGTGTCAGGGACCAAAGTTACGAAACATGGCTACTACTCTGTACTCATTTTTAGGGATTACCGCAACAACTGACAAGTTAAACTCGATGATGTTTATACTTAACATATCCTTTATCAAAAAAATCTATAGTTTTCTTCTCTAGGGACGGGATAGCAATAATTAACAGAAGAAATGGAAATCAAAATGGTTCCTTGATATTTACGTTTTTATTTTGCGATAAACACTGAAGCTCATTCTAGCCGTTTGTATCTGGCTAAGTAAGAATTTAGAAGAGGAAAATGATTTAGAAGGGTCAGATTAGGAACTTCACCACAATAAACTATATGAAGCAGGATTTAATGTAATCTACCGGGATTCGATCATGGGTCCGTATATTCAATAGCCTCCACTGATTCACATGTCTAGGCTTTCATAAACCTCCTGGTGCCAGTTAACTTTTTGCCGTTACTTCACGGGGGTATTATCAAAAACAGTGCATGTATTCGGTTTACGAAACATATATTTTTCTATTCTACCGGGTGAGTTTGTTAACGTGTAAACTTCAAATATCTCGAGAAATATGCCCTCAACAAAAAAATTAAACGTAATCAAAAAGTAACCAATCCATAGGGCAAAAGTGATCATGGTATACTCAGCCCCCAACTCCACCCCAAGGGGTGGGGTGGGGGTAACTTTGAAATTTTAAATGGGTACCCCTATTTTTAATGCAGATTCAAAATGTACGCCTAAAGTAAGTAAGATTTGTTTGAAACATTCTTTCGTAGTTGCTTCTGTAAGGGATAAAAATTAATTTTATGGATTTATGTAATGATCGGACTAATTTTTTTTCTTGGCGAAGTCCACAGTTAATTATTACAGATTTACCTGGTAATGATTGCAAAAAATACTCAAAATGATGTCAGTCGATTTCAGTGCATGTACTAGTAACCCTCGCTTAACGCTGTATTAATAAAACAAGGTTCTGCATATCGCGGTTAATGATTAGATTAAACCATTCGATCGCCAGAATCAAAAACGTGTTCTTTAAAGACCGCGTACTGGAGTTGGGGGGGCTGAGTATACCACAATCACTTTTCTCCCATGACATTTGGATTTGATTACCTACAATTTTTTCGTATAGGGCTTATTTCGCGAGATATTTGAAGTTTTCTCGTTAAAAAACTCACCCGGTATAAAAGCAGAAATATAGTTTCTCTTCTTTACGTTTACTACTATTACAACCCGTTTACTTCTATTTTTCTATATGTGGAAAGAGTTCTACACGCACATGTATATCCTGCAAATTAAAAAAGTGACAATTCACTCTATTACCTTACTATTACCTTCAAATTTCCATTTTAAAATCTGTTGAATGATTGACTATTCAACAAGTTATTAAACGTGCATTGGATTAATTGAGAGAGACAATGATAATGGTCTTACCAGATTCTCTTCGAACCCTCATAATCGGGTGTAGCATTATCATCTACTTTTTCTGTAGTAAATCTATCTATAGACATGAACTGTGAACCCCGGTGAAGGATGTTAACTGTTATTCGCAAACAATTTTAAAGTGTAAAGAGTGGTAGGCAATGTGAATTGTTTCAGCTAGAGTCTGCCGACCTTGTCCGGAGTTGGCCGAGAGACTTTGCCATCGACTTACTGCTCCTTCAATCATAAATTGTATACAAACAATTTTATGACAGTATTCCTTGTTTCCACATTGTGCCACCCCAAAGACCTGAACCCCTTGCACCTGATAAAGTCACATTTTTTGTTTTTTGCCCAAAAACACCAGTTGCTACCATTATTGTACTGGAACGACTTAAACAGAAATCTGCCAGCTAATCTGCGTTATAACCAGGTTTCATTAGACCATTAAATATATAGACGTAAAATTAAATATCAGAATGAAATAGTATTAATCAAACACGTTATGAATAGATCGCAGTAATTTAACATTTTTATTAGCTTTTCCCAACAGATTTATAACGAACAATCCGTAATTATGTACGTGCCATTAGCAAAGCAAGATTCCGAGTTTGTGCGCATGTCGCGTTCTCAGATGGCAATTAAAATTACATAAGTCTCCGGCGTTATACGCGAGAAACGCGGACGATTCCTGCCGCAGTGACGACGATTTACATTCGCACATAATGCATATTATATTATTGCGATGAAGCGAGTGCTCAGGTCGGACGGTAAATCAATTTTATTTATTATGCATGTATATCGCATCGCGTCCGTCCGATGCCGACAAGTTCGCGGAACCTAAGCCGCATGAAAATTGCTCTCTATTAAATAAATACAGGGCCCAACCGTAGAAATAATTAGAAAATATTAATAGCACGTTCAGCTGGTGTATTCACATGCATTTTTCGCGCGGTAGGAAGCCGAAAACTGGTTAATATAACGGTGGCCTCCTGCTGGCTCTTATTGCGCGCGAAATTGAGGAAGTGCACTAACGAAATTCACCTCCAAAAACCTGCAACATGCAACCTGCATTAATTGTTTGTATCTTTCGCACACGATCAGGTAATTGCAAATAAAAATATGTATTATCTGATAAGTTTAAGCAAGTTTTAGTGGAATTAATTTATTATTGATTTGTAGAGGGGGATTTTTACACGGTAATTTGCGGTGATAAAAATTTGTTTACGACTATTATTATTGGAGATAGAAATATACGGCTATAAAAGAGAGAATTTAAATTGAACAGGTTATCAAATTGCATCTTGTTTGCCACTTGATTGTCTGGTTAATGTTGTAAAATCACTAATGCATAACGTGTAAATTATTGGACATTGTAAGTATGTTTCTATTACGTAAGCTTCCTGAAGTTTGCATTGAAAATATTTGAACAAGAATTATCCAGTTTAAAAGTCATTAAAATGTTTTTATTCATTTGAATGTGTGATTTTTACTAAAACACATTTATTTTGATCATTTTAATGATATTTAAGAAGATGATGTTTCACACCAGATATTTCTTGAGGTTGTGGTTCAAATTCAGTAGAATGTCTTCTTTTCTCCTGCAATTAATGCAATTTGAGATTTATCTTGCCCTGTAATAGTTCTTCGAGTCTTGCAAACAAAACAAGTTCAAATATCTCAAAATAAAGCTCGTAGGTCCACCACCAAAATTACATTATATACTAAATCCTGTTATCTGAACCGGATTTTTCAAGGTTTCTGATTCTAAATAGGTAAAGAGCCTTCTTTTCTCTTTTATATAATGTAATTCGGATTTCATATCTTTATTTAGCTATCCGTTATCTTAATATGCCAAGGATAGTTTCGCTGTAGTCCTTCTCTTTCGATTGAGATATTATCGTCTTCTAGTTTACATCTGATGGGCTTCTTGCAGATCACCAGGTATTGTGTCTTTTTTGTGTTGATCAATTTGTTTAGGTCTTTCGCTTATTGCGTGCAGCAGGATATAATTACCGCTTCATCAGCCTAGCAGATGATATTGCAGATAATATATAATCACATGAAAAGTGAGACGAAAGCATACTATTAGTATATAGCGATATAAGTGTGGAAATCCCTGCTTTGGGCACGCTGTTAGAGCAAGGGCACCAACATATGCGCATACACAAACACACGAGTATCGTTCGGTTTTCGTATGTTATATAAACTGTCTAGCGTCTTCTTCATATATAGGTTTTATTTATAGGAGGCCATGACGACTAAAACAGAACTACGTGCGTTAATGCATTTCATTAGTACATTGTTGTGACCACCACATCATGATTTAAAGCGTCTTTCTGTTAACCGCATGCCGTGTGCGGAAAGGCCTTTCGGTGTATACATTATACTATATTGTACAACGAGCAAGTAAGACAAGAGCAATTTTCTGGTATCGGTCGGTCTGCTGACAACATTTACAGGTTACTGGCAGGCATTGGCTCACGAATCGGGTGTGCGCAACGCCTCAGCTATAAAACTACTATTAACTCATTAGATAGCTTGTTTGCCATCTACGACATCTACCAGTATTGTTAGCGCTAGGTTGTGTATATCATAACTTAATCAAAATCGTGAATATAACATACATATTACAAAACAGGAGTAGAAAAAAAATGCTTGATATTCTTTGAAATGAGGAATTTAAACGGGTTGGTTAAGAAGAAATTTTAAACAGGATTCTTGCAATTTATTAAAAATAATCTTTGTGATTCCATGATTATCTAGGTATTTAAGATACTCATCCTGCAAAAATATAATTAACCATACTTCCTCTAAACCATTTTACTTTAATCCTATTGTCAACATTTCATTGAAAAATTGTTGACGTTTTCTTGTAATTATTAATGTAATTCGATAATGGGTTCACCAATTTTTGTGCAGCAGGGAGAAATACCAAGCTTGAAGAAGTTGGCCATGAATTGGTTCTTCGAAATGGTTAGTGTTTTAAATAAATTATAATGCGGTAATTGTTTGGATTCCTATTAAATTTCGCTTCATAGCATATCTTTGCTATGCAGGAAGCGGCCACCTATATCTTTGCAATGTTCTTCGATCTACTCGACATGTTCTTCACAATATGCTGTAGAGAAACTGCATTAGCGGAAGAGTTTTCGAAAATCTTACCTAACATCATGATTATAATATGTAAACTGCATATGTTTAAAAAATTTGAAAATGAATTCCGAAATTCCGAAAATTGTGTAAAAAGTTAATGTTATTCTATTGTGTTTATTTGGCCCTGTTATTTGTTTCGACAATGTTTCAAACGCATAACTCCCCACCCGGAATCTTGGCATTTTGTTTTTTATCAATTTTTTCGCAAGGAATTTTATATTTCTCATCCCTCCGACTTCCAAAAACGCCTTTCATATGCGAATACTTGTCAACGACGGACAAAATGGTTGGTCCCGTGACTATCCACATTCGGTGGGTTTCACTGTACTATGAAATAGAAGATTGTTTTGCTATAGCTTGTTAATATTGGCGTTGGTAGGATTATGTTTCAAGAAACTAATGTACAAGACGACTATTCTAGAATATTAAAGAAACATGCTTTCCTATTAATCGTGTTTTGTGTACTTTGAAATGGAAATATTTTAGCAAGAATTTCATCAAGTTGGAAAGAAATTAAGAAGGTGGCATTGCAATTTGTGAAAATTAAACAAATTAAACACGCCAATTTACTCGGGCTTTTGCCAGCAAGAACCAAGAAACGTGCATTTCCATGCTGCATTCGACAAAAGCAGACCCCTGGTAACATCTTCATCCCCGTTTGGTGCTCCTGCTGTTGCAACTGCTGGCTGCTGGTGGTGGTAATACTGAAAGAGCCAGGGACCAGTTTGCAGTCCGAGTAGGGCACACAACAAGACAATAAGCGCGCACGTTTTCGTCTGGGCGGTATTCCGTCCAAAATGTTTATGAAACGCGCTGCCGCTGCGAAATACAATTTAGATAGGAATTGTGTTATGGGTGAGGCGGTGGCATGGTGTGGCATGGCATGGCGTGGCGGCGGCAGCCCGCTCGGAATGCGCACAATTCCAGCGCAACGCGCGGCGTTTATTGGTGAGTTGCGAGCTGGGCGCGATTCCTTATCCGCGACGCTCCGGCGAAAACGTGATGAGATCATTTAAATCCGGGCGAAAAGTGGCAGAGCCGGGCGACGATGGCATGCCATTGGCGCTCTGTACGGCCGGGCGAAAGACCATGGGATACGTCGATGTCACGACGCGCGCAAAATATTCGCATGCACACGCCAAGCCAAACGCAAAAAAACACATGCACACCATAAAACAATGCATTCTCCTCGAACGTATTTTGCGAACCGGCGACTGCTTGCGTTTACATTTACATATTCAATTTGTGAAACACTTTGTATATACCTATTGCACTTGCCAAAAAAATTCCTGATCTTTCTTCATTTGTATATGAATATATTATGTTTTTCTTACTTTTTCCAAGAGAAGAGGAGTATCAACAATCGTCAGTTTTATACCTATTAAATTATAATAAAAATTGGATTGCTAAAAATTCAATAATTGAAATATATAATGTTTTTATGTTTTATGTCATTGTTGCTATCTTCACATCGACCAAATTATGAATTTTCAACAAATTACTCGAAGAAAGAGGGTAAAGCTAAATATGTTTGTGAGTCAATAAGAAATGAAGATCTTTGAATGAGTTGGCAAGCAAAAAAATGACGCGGTTCGCGGCAGGAAGCCGGGTCGCAGCCAGCGGGTGTCCTGTACGGCAACTTTGACGGCGATACTGCGTCGATTACCGCACCTTCCTCTCTTGATTTACGTGGCGCGTAAACAACGCCACGCTTTGCTATCAATATCAACAGTCGATGATATTTATCCCGCTTTGGCAGAAGGCGCAGCAGTCCTCCATCGAGATTTACGCCCGGTTGCCTACGTTCGGGGCGCACAATGGCGACATGCGCACACAACTCAATCAAGCTCGCGCCGAGCCGGCTCCTAATTAACCAACAAAAAGTTATGCGTCGGTTTGGGCCTTGCGTCGCACAAAAGAACCACTTGCGAAAAAGGTGCGCGCGCGAATATTTCAGACGCGTGCAGACGCAGACAGGCGCAACTGCGAGCGGACGGCATTAGCGCTAAATGCAAATGTTAAACGGTGAATGCTAAATGTTAATATGCAAATTGGGTTGCATGCAAATGTGCGACGCTTCCAGGAGCGGAACACACCGCACGAAATGTGGCTTCAATGCAATTTTTCTTGAATCTTGTTCAACAATGCTCACCTTTGTACCTTTTAAAATAATCCATTCATCATTTGAAATGTAATTACATATTGAATATAACAACTAATGTGTTTTAGGAGTTTATATGTTGGTTAATAACAAAAATATTAGTACTTTGAAAATTTAGCGCGTTATTTTAGGCAAGAAACTTTGGGTTACGATCTTCAGGATAAATCTCCTTCGGTACATTTTTTTTACATTTTCCCATTAAAATTAATTTGTATTGAGAGTTCATGATAATCATGTTGTGTATTTGTTTGTTTTGTGGAATTTGCTTGGTTTGAAAGGAAAAATATTGTGACGTCGGCGAATGTTATCTTTTTGGGTGCTTCATAATGCAACATTAGAGAACGTTAAAACGTTTTATGGCTATCAACCTTGCAGAAGGCCTTTTGTCAGTTTTCGAAAGGACGCTTGGGACTTCAAGGACTTCAATTAGTTATCATTTGCACCTATCTATGTATACCAAAAATACTTTTTACCGTAACGCGAAAATGCCACCCCACACAACAATTAGGTAGGTTCATACGTGAGGTATTTTCATCCCGATGTAAAACCCATTGTAAAGAATGGCGATATTTATGTTTCATTAGTGAGTTGTTCGTATACTAAAATTAGTCTTGTTCTAAACTTGATAGACATAGCTCCGATACACGAATTAACTCCCACGTGAAAGTGCCCCGATCAAGTGTCGCGTATCTAAGTCGAAAGGCATATAAATAATCCATATATGGACTCCAATCCCCTCATTCAGGAGCGAGTAAATTCACCGCGGTAAAATCACCGTTACCAAAACTCCGTTGCCTGTGAATTTCCTACGAAAATTCACCGAGCGAAAATGCATCGATAGGAAAATCTACGATATATTTTCCACAAGTTTGGGAACTCCATATCCACTAATGTCTCAATGTGCAATAGAAGATGCACATGGTGCGTGTCAAGGATGAACTTATTCAGCAAACAAAAGTATTAAGCGTATCCAACATTAAATTAAATTAAATTAAATTAAATGGTTTTCATCGAAGAAATATATTAACGGAGAAACGCTCAATTAATTTTCGATTTTACAGGTAAAAATATCTTGCATATCTTGATATACAAAGTATATTTTAAACAAGCGATTAATAATCATAATGGGTAAGTGAGACGTTTCAAATCCCCCCCCCTCCTTTTTGTGCAAGTTGCAAGTTAAAATAATCATATTCATATGATATCGTATTATCGTAATGAAAACTGACCAACTGTGACATATTAATATACCGAATATTTTCTTGCACCTGTTTGTCACCGAACTAAGCGTTAAGTAATTAATTGCTTAGCATTTTCTCTGCATATTAAATCATGCGACACATTAGTTTTTTATCAAGCTGTGAATGTGAAGCATTAGAGAGAGAACAAATGTGGTTCATCAAAGATATGTTGGGCCTCGAAAGATCCACTCCCAGGTATATTGTAATGCAAGAGATAGGGAGAAGGTCTGTTAAATGGGAGTCGGTTAGCAGGGTTGTAAGGCTTGAGGAGAGAGTGAGTAGAATGGAAAACGGAAGATTGGTGAAGGATATATGGAAATGGTGTGCTAGTAGAGGGGTGAGTGGGTGGAGGGTGGACAGAAGGAACGAGTATGAACATGTGGGTTTGTCAGAATTAGTGGTAGAAGAAATATTGCGGGAAGGGGGACCGTTAGAATGGATGGTGCGTGAAAGGGGTCGAGAGGTGGAAGAACAGGTGCGCCAGCAGAACATAGGTAACAGCTCGTATAACCCCGCGTACAGGCTAATACAGGTCATCGGGCAGAAGCCAAAGTATATCACCAAGCAAAGAATGAGCGCCGACGACAAACGGGTTATGGCCAGGGCAAGGTGTGCGAGTGAGAAACAAGGAAGAAAGGTGTGGATGGGGAACGAATACATGGAATGTGTGTTATGTCGAAGTGGGGTAGATACCTGGGAGCATCTGTGTGTCTGCGAAGGGCTGAATGGTTTGGGATGTACGAGGGGGAACGTAAGGGAGTGGTTGGGAGAGGGAGGGGAGAGTATCACAATACTGTGGCAAATTGTGAAGGAGAAATGGAAACGGAGGAGAGGGATGACCAAATAGGGAGGGTGGGATGAAATACCACGGAGGCGAAGCATATGTAGAGGTTCCGAAAAACTGGGTATTTTCAAGAAGCATGATAGTTGCACATGTGCTTAATTTACTTTATTTTGTCTTATTGTTATGAAGTCTATTGGCGGCAAAATGTAAAATGGTGTAAAAGATAAATGCCAATAAAGGTCCCACTACTACTAGTTTTCGAATCATTGGTGATGAAACTTTTGTGTTATTAATTGCGTTGGATTCCTTTACAATAATGGGAACTAATAATCAGAGAAGGCTAGAGAAATTGTTGCTTGAGCGGCATTTGATTTGTAAACATCGCGAAATTTAGTAAAAGGTATTATAAATGCGTGTCTTATAAAAACAATATATACACTGTTTTTTGGCCAATTATTAGTCCATTTTACCTATTGCTCAAAACGAAAACAAATAATAAAGCTTAGTAAATAGATCAAGTAAGCCTCTGTTTTTTGCCTCAATATTTTATTTATGGAAATATGCTCGGAAGGACCTTGGAACCGGGACAATGCAAATTTTAACGTTTGCCATGGCGTCTAAAAAAATCGCGGTGTCGTGCGTAAATAGGCAGAAACGTACAGTGTCCATTTGATTGATATTTTCATGAAGGATGTGTACGTGAATAGACTGTGTAACCAAAGCGTCTTAGGTAAAGTATAGTTACGGGCGCAAACGAGTGCTTCACAGCTTTTCACCGTGCTTAACTTTTGTTCGTATATAATATGCAGTTTTCTGCCCTTGTTACGTAATTAGGTTTGATTGTACACTAGTCAGAACAAATAGAACCCCCATTTGATTTCACTTTGATTCACACTAAAGACTCCTATGAAGCAATGGAGCAGTGTACAATGGCACTCGAACCAAATGTTTAACAATAATTTTCTTGGAATCTATCCGATAGTGAATCCTAAGATTTTCACCATATTTTTTCGAAAGTCTTGAGTGGATTCTCCTGGTGAGCATAATGTAAATTTCAATATTTTTTCGGCCATCTTTAATAGAATAGAAAGAATTCATAATTTGGCAGATTTCAACGCAATCTAAGAGTAAATCTAAAGTTTTTAATGTGAACTGCTACAAGTATAATTTTAAGGCAAGACTTTAGAGTTCCTGTTATTGCCATCTTAACAGTTGTTACATTACAAGTTCACCAATTATGAATTTGTATTTTTCGAATGAAATAGAAAGGAAGGGAAATCTGCCATGGAGGTTTGCCATGCAAACATAAAACAATTTGGAATGCTTAATATATTCGGTTGGTCATTTGTCATTCCTGTTTTATCCATTATCCCCGGATTACTTATTTACTAATTTCCAGTGATACCCTTCAGTTCCCAAAAAGAAGTCCTTCCCATTTATGCTAGGTTGAGCCCAAAGGGGACACTTAATATGAAACTTCCGCCAAAAGCACAAAGAGACCCTCTCTCCATTTACCAATGTGACCCGAACGTCCCTTCATTATTCTGATTGTGGATGATTTTGACCGATCCTTGGAACATTTAGCAAATGGTTCATACCACAATTTGCTGGTGTATTTTAAAGTATGTGTGTCCAATATTCTTAGGCTCTTATCACACAAGGTGCGTAAATATGTGGCTATAGAACCTAAACTTCTCGGAACAATATATTATTATTATTATCAACCTTTATTTGGCAAATTCTTTGGTCCTTTCCCAACTTCTTCACATTGCTACTTTAAGTATATACCATATAATATATACCATATAGTATATTTAAGTATATATATTGCGGTCGAAGTGTACATTCCAGTCAATGTATACATTGACTAGCCAATGCATACATTCACTTCCCATTTCAGTCAAAGCGTTCACTCACTATAGGAATGAACACTTTAACAAATGAATGCATGCAATACCTAGATAATGTATGAAGTTACTAACCCACTACAGTCAAAGCGTTAATTGATGAATTTTAAAGTAAAATTTAGTACGAACTTTTTTTTTTAATTAAATTTTGAAAAATGAAACAGATGGAAGAAGTAACTCAGAAAACACATTTAAATAGATAAATATTTTGTTTTTAACAATACAATAACAATTTTAAACAATACACTATGCAATATAAAATTTAATGAAACATAAATAAATATACATTCTATATAAAAGGAAATAAAAATTTAAAACATAAAAATACTAACTAAAATATACTAACTAAATAAAAATCTAACAGAGAAAGAAAAAAAGTGCAACACAAAATAAACAATTATATATAAATAAGAAAAACACGTTATTAGTTTGAACAATTTAAACTTTCATGGCATGGCATAACGGAATTGCGGTATGTTTTTTCTTTAAGGCATGCACATCTATTTGTTGTGCTCTTTGTATTACATTGGCATTTAGAAAATCCCTGTCCGGCACGTATCGACTGTTTGGTTGCAATAGTTCGTAATATAATCCTTTTAAAATTCCATTGCGTGCTCCAATTTGAAAATAGTCATCTTCCGTTTCGTTCCCAATATTGCACGAGAATCTCCCCGTCCTCTATCAACTTCCGTTATCTTAATTCTTACTGTCATTCCTATCTTCGCCGGAGGATGCGAAGCATCAGAAATTAATTTCATGCACGTAGCATGCTCATGTAAGTTTTCTTTGAACCCTGCAAATATCGCACATTTTATTACGTTTCAAATTAACTAAAATGTCACATCCATCACATTTTCATAGGGTCTCATTCATTAGTTTTGCATATTTATATTTATGACTAAAAATAATTGATAATTATTTATTACTCTGGACACATATAAATTAAACAATTCACATACCAAGAACCCCAAACGGAAAAACACCAAACAACAAACGGTGCAAACAGCCCTACAACCTACAGCACGAATAAAGAGGTTAGTTAGGTTTGCAGTTTCCTAGTGGATTTGACTCACTTTGACTAGAGGCAGTCCGTAAATGCATACATCCACTAGTAAATGCATTCATTTCGATTATAACGAATACTTTAACTACGGATCTCAGCAAATGTATACATTGGCTAGTATATGTATACATTAACTAAATGAATGCTTTAACTGAAACATTTACATATACCAACGGTACAAATGTACAAACTAGAAACTATAACTAAACAAATAAACTATAAAAAATATAACCACACAACCTACCAGCCGCAATGAAGAGAGAAACAACAAAAAAGATAAAAGTCAGCAACCCCTGTCGCCATCTCTCTACTACCCAGCCGTCCTTTTTCTTTCATTTTCTTTCAGTATGTCCTAAACTCTAGCCACTCTCAGACATACTGCTCATCCCTTATTCATTCCAACGCATTCCAACGCTAGGTGCTCCTAGGTATCATGTCCTACTCCGCACACTCAAACTTTCTGTACCCTTCTCCCATCCAGATCTTTCTCTCTGCCTATTCCGATCCACATCTAGGCCTGGCCATTATTCGCTTTTCACCAACCGTTTTTTCTTGGCACTCGGAACAATATAATATATTGGTCAAACAAGCATCCAATTGTGAAAAGCTCCTTCAACTTTCTATGTAAACCTAACCTAATCTACGTCATATACATTGGGTTATTTAATCCGAACAGGTGAGTCCTCGTCATATCTATTGCTTCACATATTACTTGTACCTCATGTTACCAAAACATTATTTTATTTTATAAATTTAAATCTATTATAATACGATAACGATATGTATTATAATATTACAATACTTTCTGTCGGTGTCCATATCATCAATGTTTAAATTCTTGCTTTAATAATAAATAAATCATTCGAGAGAGAGAGTCAGCATGTAACAAATACTAATTATATGAAGACTATAAAATCTGAGGAATTTTATGGGATTTTATGTGCGTTTTGCATGAAAATACGCTTTGGCATCATAAAACAGTTCCAATAAATGAAATAACATTAGATAACGTGCAATTCAAGTTCAAGTTCAACGCTGTTGAATAATTCATGGCCCGCAAGCCGAGAGCAGAGCAACATGTGCTGATAATACTGGTATTAAATTGTATTTATTAATTAAATGTTGCGAATAGGATTTGCAGCAAGTAATATAACAAAGATTTACAATGATTACCACAATAATATCGACTGCGTCAATAAAAATATGTACATTAATGAATAAATAATTTAATCACGCATAGGTAAAACATATTTTGTTGTTGTTGTGTATGTGAGATTCTTGTAAGGTGCTAATGAAAAAATATCTCAGAGGTTAATGTATTTAAAGAAGATCGTTTTATTAATATAATTGTAACTTGGCATGTATAGCCCTTTTTCTACATAATAATAATCGCAACAATTTCCAAAACAAGTTCCTGAAAAGAAAACGAAATTACTTGCATTAATTAAGTAGAGTTTCTTCATATAATGTGCGAATAAAATAAAATATACATTTTAAAATCAGTAGGAAGTTAACGTGACTCATTTAACACATATGTTGCCTGCGTTGGAAGTATCTACATCTAATGATTATTACAGCACCGTTGTTGTTTTTCTATTTTGCACAAGCGGAAAATAAACATAATTATTATTACACAATTGGGAAAACCAGTGCGTTTTTACATCGATTATCGCGAATTAAATATAGCAACGCAACAAAAGCATTATGACATATTGTTTACGTACAATGAATGCATTCTATGGGTTTTAGAATATTTGCAGTCTATAAATATGTTATAGATTATTGCGTAACTTCACAGGCCATAGTATGGCATTTACCTTTTTTGTTAATTGATTAATTTCAAAATTTTGTTTTTACAGAAAAATAAATACGAAATTGACCATTTGTCGGAGGTTTGGATACTAACTTCACACTGGCTATATTCTTTATTTAAAATGATTTAACTATCTTTATTTAATGATTTAATTATCGATATTTTTGATATATGGCAAAATATGCTGATATTTCAGATAGTAATATATAAATAACGTGACAATACCATATATCCGGAGAAATAGATATTTTTTGCGCCACCTGTGGACAAGCATATACAACTTTCCTACCGTTGAGCCACATATACATTCGATTCGGAAGGACATAGCTAAATACTTAAAACAATGAATACTATTTATTGAATTATTTTAATGATGCAATTAATGAAACCTTGTATATATTTTTAAAATTTGCCTCTAGATGGCGTCAGGCTTTCCCTGCTACTTTTGATACCTTTATGTATCGATAACGTGGAGATATCATGAACAGAAAAATAAATGCATAAGCATAAGCTCGACACAACTTTCTTATAATCGTCGGGCCACATTTTATATAACATCACCATAGGAAAGTAACATATCTGAACACTTAAAGCAATGAGTACTATTTATTGTAAATGAATTATTTCATTGATGTATGCAATTAATGAATCTTTATACATAGTTTGAGAAGTTGCCAGTAGATGGCACCAGGCATTTCTCGCTACTCTGGATACATATAAGTATCGATACTTTGTTTCGATCGAATCGATACCAAAATCTGCATCCATTCTTTCAATTGTCGATATTTTTGATACATAGAAGTATTGATAAATTTGAAGAAATAAAACTCGTGCTTAGATTAAATGTCATAAAATAAGTACATTCATAATGTAAAGTAGCGTTTTTTAGACATCAAATTATTGGCCTATTATTATGGTATAATGAGGAAAGACTATAGTATAATGTTTCATAAAGAGCAATTTCTGCATTGTAGGAGTATTACTTTACTTGCATTCGGCAGTTATCTGATAATATTCGATCATGCGTTGCAACTTTGATATACGAGCCAGGATATATTCACTCAGTCCAATTAGAATCCGTCAATAATGGGCATCTCTTCGCATTATGCGATGAAGGATTCCATTCAAAACCGGACGCTGCAACGACTCTCTCCTGTTTCCCAGCTGGAGAGCGCAAGCACAATAACACCAGATCCAATTCGCGCGGGGTCATAATTAACAGTTTCAGCAATTCTGCGGCATCAGAGCGCAAGATCGTGCGCAAACAGGACCGTATCGCATTCGCAAGACAACAGAGCGCGTTTTTGGCTGCTGAAGGACGATGGAATTTGGGACAATGGCCGAGGTATGTACGTGCAATGGGGGTCTTGCAATGTGTGCACGTGTGCAATAGTGGCTGCGCATCTCGACTAATCCGTCGCTGTCGATGCGGAAATTGTTTGCTCGCAATGTTTGCGTGCATCTCCCCGGCGTGCATCTCCACTGCGCCGGCCGCATATTTGCCGCATTGCTGTGCGAGATTTCCGAACGCGATTTACGTCCGCGCGCACTCGCTTACACGCGCATTTCAGGTGGTGGGCGGGTGGCGGTGGTAGCGGCTGTTGAGGGGGCGGTTGGCGGCGAGGCGCAGGCAAGGCGATCCGGTGCGACGTTATTCCCGAATGCGGTGCGGTGCGGCATCGTAACTCGTAACTAAACTCGTATCATCGCTCCAACTGTCTAACTATCCCGAAAACACGAGCTGCCGCCTCACCCGCCACGCCGACGCCGAAGCCGCCACCCTCTCGAACGCCCATGCATCGCGGCATCCTTCGATCACCTCTCCTACCTTTCGTGTTTGTTTGCGCGACCGCTGCCAGCGCATACATTATCTAATATTCCCGGAATGCAAAAGTAATTCGTTTTGCATTAATTAAATTTTACCTGGCCATACTTATATTTGATAGAACATTATAACCTATGATTGGCCTAAAAAATACGCATGGAATATGTATACCAACATCTCGACAATAATTGAATTAACAATTTAACTCAATACATCAATTTACGTTGGTCAAGCTGAATTGTATTGGATGAAATTTAGAAATATGAGAAACTACCTCCGATTTCCTCCAGTTAGCAAATCTAGGTTTTGTCAAGTCAGCATTAGGTTAAAATAGATAGGTATAGGTAAAATGACTACTATGCCTTTATTGCATAAACATTTGCTACTTACATTTTTGACATTGCTGCAAATTATCTTCTTTACTTGCTCATTCGTGACCATCAATCAATTACCTCACGGATAAGCAACCCGCCACTCAAAGTCAAATTTTATTATTTACTATTCCTGGTTAGGAAACAGTTTAATGTCGATATACACTCTCCTTTATGTGATGCTATTAACAAAATATTCGGGTTAGGCAGGCACCTACATATGGCATTCTTTTGTCACATTAATAAATTGAACGCTCGGCTAAAAGTGTTGTTATTTTGGCAGTTTTGAAAAGAATTTTATTTTGGTCAGCTCTTGTAAACATGCTCTATTTCTGATATTCATCGAAATATGTTTAAGATTGCCGTGGATGTATGTTTCATTCTTTTTTGGATTGCCCTGAGTGATAGCTAATTTTCGATCAGTGGCATAAAATTTCATATTACTCTACGAAACTTGCATTTTGGTACCACTCGAAAAAATACAATATTTTTGATTTGGGGAAGGCACCAATCCTTGGTTATATATTTTTTTACTGGTTTTGTTTCATATTCATGGCTATAAGAATGGTTTGTTTCTAACAAATTCCGACTATATATACGTTTCAATGATACCAAATACGATATTATTGTTTTGAGGAAGACACCCTTACTATAAAGAATTGTTTTGATGTGTTTTTCATTATCATTGCATACTGAATGGCTTATTTGGCTTGCTTCGAACTGGCATTAGTTTTTACTCATCTTGTTGTAAGGCAGGCTATTGCGCCTGAAATGGATTAAAGAAACAGGTCCATTTACTAAATCGGAAGAGAATTACATTCAAACATAAATGAACGATTTGAAGACAAATGTAAGCCAAATATATTGTGAATGGCATTACCTGAAATATGGTGATCTTGGGCGTATATAGACCCTAAAACTGTTTTGGTATTAACCAGGAAAAGCAATTTTTGACGCAAAAGAAAAAAATGACGTAAATAGACTTTTTAAAATGTACTAAAATGTGCTAGGGTTGGTGCAAGGAGTAAGAGGTCTCCCATTTGAGACTTGCTCACGAAAAATTTCTTCATTATACTGGTCTGGTCACAGAGAACTGGTTACTCGCCCTTGAGGTACGTGGTTGGCATTTAAGTTGTTAGCCAAAACTTTACAAATTTTCACACTCACACCCACACAAATTTACATGAAGTTTCTGGGGATCCATACCTTCCCTTTGCACTCGAGCGATGACTCTAACTCACCATTTGGTTCGCAGTTGCAACTCGATTGTTGATTACTCCACTTCGTTCGTTGCGCTAACTTTAATACTTCTTCTAATATAAAAAAATATATCTTTTCGAACAGAGATTAGCATTTCACATCTGAAGTACGTTCATATCGTGCACGTGGCGAAAGGTTAATGTAAGCCCATACTTTCGTTTATTATGGGCTCAGTAAAAATATTAGTAAAAATTTCCAGAAGAAAAGATATATTTTTCGGAGATTTCAAAGACTGAAAAGGCACTTACTGTAAGCTTTTATCTGTATGGATAGCTCACTTCATATCAAATGTACCTCACTGTTTTCTCTTCGCAACTTCTAGGTTTGTCGATTGATTTCCTTGTACATTCATTTGTAATATGAAATCACTGGTAAATTTAGGAAAATATCATAGTTTAATGATTGAGCAATGATTGATTCCATTGATCCCAAAGTCGAGAAATTACCTCTTTATTTAACCCATTTCTAATAAGTACCGAACATTATTACAATGAATTTCAGATAAGTCACATTATATATTGTATGTTACATAGAAAAAATCAAAAGAATTTCCAATTGTTAAAATTATTTCTCATTCTCTATGCTATTTTATTCTCCAATAAGCAGAAATGACATGTTTTGCAGTAATTAACTTATACCAGAGTATACTTGCAAATTAATGGAAAAATATGCTAGGCAAAAAACAATGTCATCCGAGAGGAATGTGCAACCCAACACCCAGACAAGAGGCGGATTATCTACTTAACCTAATTCAGGCAATTTCTCGCAGCCTCTCGGCGCTTTCGCTGATGCTATCCAAAGTCGGGAGACACAGCAGGGAGGTCGATGTCGACCGCTTGGGATACTCCTTCACGCTCGCAAATTGAGGAGATAAATTGCACTCCTCTTCGCCATCGCTCCGTCCGCCTCCACTGCCACCATCGCCGCTATCCGTGGATGCATCCACACAGCATACACCGCGGCAGGAGTTACGGTCCATCCCGAAACGAGCACCCCGGCATTCTTGCAGATAGACTATCGTCAACTTAATATGGAACCTGACGGGCATCGTGCCGCGCGTCCAATCGGTATGACGATGTTAAACCCTCTGAACTGGCCCCGACCGACCCACCGGTGCTCTGCTCACGGGGTTGGAAAACGCCAAGGGCGTCAACCCTTGCCTGCGAGGGCCGAAGTCGACGAGTGCATCATAGCCTAATTCCAGCGCTGGTGCTGCATGAAGCCGCGGTAATCTTGCCATTCCGCCCACCCTCGTCCCCAACCCGAAGCCACTTCAGTCCTGCGGGTTGGGAGAGGCTAAAGAGCTTTGAGCCTGGGCCCAATCACCATCTCTTAGCGCCGCTTCTGCTTTCGCTCCTCAGCAGCAAACACCCACATGCATACACATACATTTACTTATTCTGACGCATCTCTTCCCTCTACGTGGATGTGCTACAATGCCTGATAGGGACGAGAAAAGCCAGATAGTTTAGAGTTACGGCATCTGCAGTATAAGGCTGTCGCGCCGCCGTGCCCGTTGAGGTACCAACATAAGTCCAATACCGACCAGCCACTGACTGCCACCCTCCCGAACACCAACCATTCTTTGACTAACTTTAGAGTTTGGATTTAGAACCGGACAGGATTAGAACGCAGCCTGCAGATAGTGCAACGTTTCCCAAATTAATCATGCATCCTTTATTTTATAAATCCAATACACTTTAATCTACTATTGCGTTTTTATATTTCTTTTGTAGTAAATTATTGTAAAGTTAGTTTAGGGCTGTAAATTGTGTCTTTTTTTCTTTCAATTTTTAGATAGGTTAGGTTTGATACGCTCTTGTTTAGGTTTTTTGTTAAGATGGGTTAAGTTTGCTAAAATAAAAGTAAAGAATAATCGAATTAAGTTATATTACGTTAACATGTTTTAGATTAAGTTATATTGCGTTAAGGTTTTATTATAAAAGGGTAGGTTCGTCTTAAGATTGGGTTCACTATTGTTGTTGAAAAACGTAGAAGATAATTGTTTTCAATTATGGAACACAAGGATAGCGATAGAGAGTCGTTTCACATGCCCCACGCAAATTAACTCGAACCTAATCTCTTTACCGCATCCAGCGTCGAAATTATGGGCACGCTAAAGCATTTAATTTCTTCATAAACTACGAGAAGATATTCGCCTTGCTTGTGTTGAGCCAAATTGCTCGTTTCATTCGTATTTGCAGTTTGCATAGCCTACGGAATAAATTTTCCAGATCTACAAAAGCTATAAAAACGTGCTCATATAGAGAGTTATTCTAAAATGTGTAATGCATAGAAAACTGTTTGGCAGATAGCACAGACGGAAAACCGAGATGGTTTCAAGCTACAGAAGCTATCAGCAGTTAAAATCAATGGCGCGAAATATCCCCAAACCACCTCACACTCTAGGAAAACACAAGAAAATCCAGGCGACGCCCACTTATGCAATTTGGTGTCTCCGACTGCAATCCGGATAGACGGAAGAGGAAGGAGGCCATGAGGTAATGGTTGGTGTAGTGCTTTCGGTGGTAATTCCTACGGGATAGAGTGAATCTTGGGGCGTCCTGAGCGATATCGTCGTTCTGCATGCGAATTCATATGAGTAAATGTAGCGTGGACTATGCTCTTCTCTCTATTCTACTTTCCAGTCTCTAGAACAGTGTTTCCACAACTTTTGATGCATGTGTACCTCTTCCTTTGTGAAAATCTATCTGGTCCTAGGTCAGAACATCTTTACGCAGGCCTAGAGATTGGTTCTGTGAAGTTTGGTGAGTGGTTAAATCTGGAGGGTATAGGATAGACTCGAAGCATTGAAGAATTGGAATACTCTAACAATAAGCCGGAACCATTATGAATGCTTTACAAAGGCTGAAAACTTTGAAAACTACTGGTTTAAACTTTCATCGAAATTCCAAAAGACGCATTTCAAAAAAGCTAGCTAAATGTACAAGTAAAATAGGTAAAACGCGGTGGTGTGTACTTACACTTGTCTTACTATCAGGAACCCATCTTCAAAGTTGGCGGTAATAAACGAGAGCAGAGTTAAACACGACTCTACTTAGCCTCCTCTCGAAACAAGGAGCTGAAATCGAAGATAGTGGCTTACACGCTACATAAGCCAATGCGTTTCCTCCTCATGCGCCGTTGTCTTCTAATTTCTGCTTGTTCTTGCGTCGAGCGATGCGCAATCTTAACTTAATTACGCTCGTTGCGCTATGATTGCGATAGCCGTGTTGTGGTGCAGGCGCGCCTGTGCGCTATTGGGACGCATTGTTTTCCCATCGAAGTAATGCATCGGATTAGCCGCCGGATTTTTCTGCGCGCAAAACCAGCGAATCGCGTAAACGAGCTGCGCAAAAATACAGAGTGAAGATATGCCACAAGACGCCCGAACAAACTACCAACGGAACCGACCTTCCAATACCATTGAGCAGAGAAACTAGCTCAAGATATGGCTTCAACAGCAGTTTGCCGCTTGTATCATCAGATAAGGAGACACTAAACACCCGGGAACTGAACAATAATCAGGAAATTCGTGCAAAGTTCCCGCTGAAAAAAGCAGAGTCGTGAAGTAACAAAGAGACGATGATAGTCTATTAAATTGACATTGAACTACAAATCGTAAATATATCTTACACAAGGTGAAGTGGGGTAAGGTAATTGTTGTTTGTTTTTGTGGACAACGAGAAAGTTTTACAATATCAAGACTATTTTCTTCATTTATCTTTTAACAATGAAAAACATAGTATGAAAAATAACCTTGGCTTATCATATCTGAGCCAAGAACCGCGGATATTGCTGTTGTGAACTTCAATATCTTGCGATTCGAATCTCGTTCTAGGCATATTATATTTATTCATTAAATTATATTTATGAATATCACTATAATTCGTTAATCCAAAGTAGGCCAGTTACATTTATTATATAATAAATTTATTATATAATAAAAATATAAAAACTGTGGCTAATATAAGTAAAATCATAAAATATCATACGTGAAGCGAGAAAATATCCAACTTTATTTTTGGGCCCTGCCGAAATATTCATTTTACAAATTTAATGTCAAATATTTGCGAATGATACTGTAAAATGTTCGCAAACATGTATAGCAAGGTTGTGAGCTATGAGTAATATTAATAAAATTGAAATATGTGAGAAGATGCACAAGCAGCCTGCGGTTCTCGATGTTGTTGTTTGTTGCTGCGTTGTTATGCTTGTTGGTTCGCCGGTTTTGCTCTCCTTGGGGTTTCCCATTCGTTCGAATCCGCGTCGGTTGAGATAGGTCGATGGGGTTATACTAGAATACAGGAAAACCGCACGCAGAACTCGTGCCGGTCGTGATTGAAAATCCAAGTAAGTGAAACATGCAAACGTATGTATACCTGGAGACAATTCACAGGTGAACAAATAGATCAGAGCTTCTATATATTAAAGCAATATGTTATAATTATAAAAGAAATGTTAGGCTACCTTGAACGTTGCTTGCTTTCTTACGCCTAGTATCTGCACTTTCTTGATAACAGTTTTCCTCGGCTGGTAATGTTAAATATGATTGCAAACTCGCCTTGCGGCCATTATTGTGCGCCGTTGTGCGAGACGCCTGCATACTTAAAGCGTTTTGGGTTTTGCACGTGCAAATATCGTGCACCGACCTGCAACGTAGTGTCGGTAAAAACGTATCGGAGGCGCGCTAGATTTATCGTCCTTATATATCGCGCACGGCGCTCCATGGACCCTCTCCGACTCACTTCTTCTACGTTTTTTTTTTTCAGTTTCTTTAATCAACGAGGCGAAATTTGTTTTGCTTCGTCACGAATACTGCTACCAACATACCAGCCCAACGTTTAGCAGATAATTGTTAATATATCAAACTACATATTTTATTAAAGATGCAGTGCAGTGGAATAACAGTAATAAAAATAAAAGTTATACGTTTATGTAGGAAATTTTACTGAGGAGTATTTTGGAAACCAAATATTTCGGTGTAATAAAATTATTTGACAGCCTATAGACCACTAATATGGTCTCATATATGTACTTTCTTATATTTGTGTTTACATTGTTTGTATTTAGGACACGGGTTGAGCAGCCCGATGATCAACGGGTCGATGGCGTTATGACTTTAGATTGATCTTCACCCTTCTTTCTGTTTTTGTGTTAACAAAACATTTTCTTTGCAGTAAAATGCAAAAATGATCTTTTTGTGAATGTGAATCGGGAATGGCAAATATGTGGGTAAAATAGCTTTCGACTATATTGCAAAAATCATGCAGTGGCATACTTTTCATTAAAGAGAATAAAGAGGGAATAAAATTATAATAGCATCTTTAACTGTTTATTTTTTAATAGATTTTTGTGGTATTGTTCTGCGATCATTTTATTTTTTTATTTGTGTGAGTTTACCGAGCACCAACTGCTATGGTAATTAGCTTTATTCAATTAATTTGCAATGAAATTAGATATATCAGACGCTAATACTATTGATAAGACAATGAATTCACTTTACTATATATGCCCACCGAGAATCAAAATCAAATTTAAAATCCATATATAAAATTGTAATCAAACTTCGTTTTACCTTCAAGAAAATTATAAACGTGGGCCGAGAAGTATAGAAATAGTAGTATTTTTTTATTATTATAATCGGGACTGGCTCATAACCACTTTAGGACATAATTAAGGGTTTTTGAAAAATTAAATGATGCCTTTCGATACTGGTGCAACTGTCATTAAAATTGATAAATCGAAGTAGTAGTAGTAGTCGGACATTTATTGGCATTCATCTTTCACACCATTTTACATTTTACCGTCAATAGACTTCATAAAATAAATAAATAAAACAAAAATATAATCCATAACAATATGACAAAATAAAGTAAATAAAGTACATGTGCAACTATCATGATTTGTGAAAATACTCAGGTTTTCGAAAACTACCCATGCTTCGCCATCCGTGGTATTTCATCCCACCCTCCCTATTTGGTCATCCCTCTCCTCAGTTTCCATTTCTCCTTCACAACTTGGCTCAGTATTGTGACACTCTCCCCTCCCTCTCCCAAACACTCCCTTACCCTTCCCCCTCTTACATCCCAAACCATTCACCCCTTCGCAGACATACAGATGCTCCCAGGTATCCACCCCACCTCGACATAACACACATTCCGTATATTCGTTCCCCATCCACACCTTTCTTCTTTGTTCCTCACTCCCAGACCTTGTCCTGGCCATAACCCGTTTGTCGTCGGCGCTCATTCTTTGCTTGGTTATATATTTTGGCTTCTGCCCGATGACCTGTATTAGCCTGTACGCGGGCTGTCAACTATAACATTAACCTATAACATTCAATTAAACAAAACATTGAACTTCACATAACATAATAGTTCAAACTAAATAGTTACTATACTATAGCTACTATACCACCACTTTGAAAGATTAAATTTTTTGAAAGTTTAGAATTTAGCACACACACACACACACACACAATATATCAAAATATCAAAATATCATAAAAAAACATACAAATAAAAATAAAACAAAAAGACCCACAGAGACATTAAATTATGTGATATTATTATTATTGTTATTATTATATTTTGCCTTATCTATTCATATAGTTTTCATATTTTATCTTAAAATGAAAAGAATATCCGAAATAACTGATTATCGGGGTTATACGTTAAATAAAATTGAACTGAATTTGAAGATATTAGGTCAATTATATCGTCAACACTTCATTGAGATAATAGGTACATATACGTCTCACAGCCAGATAGTGAATCCAGATGGAAACGCTCAAACCAATTAAGGTACATAATTTTATACTTTTATGGGCACATAACTAGATTTTATACGGTCATCAATAAAACGCGCTGGTAGTTAAAGTTTATCATCTTCAGCGAATGTATAATACAGCGTCTACCTGTACACAGCACGTCCAAAGTTTCACCCGCAAGTCATGCCACACGTCAGCGCGTTTCTATATGATCTCATATGTATGTGTGCGGTGTGGTGAGCAGGAGCGCATCTTGTCCTGCAAGGTTTGTCTGCGTGCCCGTCTTCTTCGCGGTCGCATGCCAGTGGCTGAGCATTATGTCTACGGCAGGTCGTATGTGGTATATATATGTTGACCGGTATGAGTGTTCATGCACGTGGAGCAAACGTACACTGCCTCCGCCACCGCCGCCGTCGCCGTCATTGTGTCGCTCTGCTCGCGTGTGTCGCGAACCACCATCGACGTTAATGTCCTCCGGAGCGTGGAAGCTGGCCACCGCGGCAAAAACGTGCCGATCGTAAACCGCGCAGAAGCAGAGCATGCCACATGGCATTAAACAAATACAAAGAAAAACATGGAAATCAAAAGAGATTTGCTGACTTGGATATTTTTATATTTAAAAAATGGTAGAGGCGCCAGGAAAAAAAGTTATAATAAAGAGAATTTGATATGCTTTGAAGTTGTCGTGTTAAAGTTATTATGATGAAGTGTTTGTTACATTTTCACAGACTTGCACTGGAAATTCCTAATTCCGTTTGATTTGATATTGCTCTCTTGTTTTAATGAGGCAGGCAAGTACTGAGTGCTGGTACGTCCCAAGTCGGAAGTTTTCACTAGATTCAGGGTAAGTTGCAGGAATGCGTATCAGAGACAGTAATTTCCAGGAAACATGAACACTTTATAACTTTGTTTTTCATGATAAACACTGCGACCTCATTGGTATATTATAATTCTTGTGAGTCAGGGAAGAACTGGTGTCTTTTAGGTGAATTTAGAAAGGCTCGGATACTTGCTTTTTAGAGAGGTTTAGACATTATTATCCTCAATTTTAAGCCTATAATGCCCAAAGTTCATACCAGAAAATCATATGAATAATTGTTGGACTCTAAAACAATATATTATAAATAACTCAATAAATTATAAATATAAAATATAAATATTTGAAATAATGAAGAACTTTTCGTAATATACATCGCAGGGATAATGCAGATGTAGAAAGACGTCAAACGAAACATAGCTCGTGGCAAAATACGAACTTTTAGTCAGTTGAATATTGACCAATTCTAAGGAATCGATACCACAGAAAATGCAGCATAATCTGTCCACTCTTTTCAAGTGCAACATTACACTGCACATAACTAGTTTTCTGGACATCATGTCTTAGACCTTACGAGAGGGTTGAATCACCCGAGTTCTGAGGAGTACTGAACATACTGAGCTCAGTCGTGCTTTAGCTCTGGTGAATGAATGAATCTAACTTTGCAAATACGCTTTACGTTGACACATTCGCTACAAAACCAAACACCCCAACATTGAAGTAAGCGAAGGCATTGCTGATACATGACAAAGATAAGGCAAGATCAGGAGGTATCTCTGACACGGACATTTGTCAGAAAAGAGGGCAAATAATAATATAACGAAGAATAAGGAATAATGTACTTCAAATTATTTCATTAAAAACCCAAAAATGTTCATAAATTGCATAATATAAATATGCATTCAAAATGTTATGATAAATGATCGTTTTTAAATTTTATAGAACGTCAAACTTGCAATATTTTTGTAAATGAAGGAAATGGTGGAGGTGCCAGTCATACTTCCACACAAAAATATACATAATTTTCATTTAATTTTGTATTACTCTGATCCATTAACAAATCTTCAACGAAAAACTATATTAAATTTTCTAAAAATTGCAAGTGTCTTATAAAAGTAGTTTTCGAATTGATAGTTATAAATTTTAGGCAATGTATGAATTGCAATTTTTAGATGTGTGTACAATTGATACCCTCTATCTTTAACGGTGATTCCACTGGAAACTTTTTCCAGTCCCCAATAAAATTTTCAATCGAAACAGCGGCGCACAAATACACACGCTGTAAATTGCGAATCGATAATGCGCATATTCGTCACTTGCCTTTACGACATCGGTCGGCGCGGCGTGGGCAAAAGCGGCGAATTGTTCGTATCACCTCTTGAATGTTTGACGTGGGCGTCGCTTTTCGTGCCGCATAAACTTTTCACATGCGACTCGTATGGCGCCCCAGTCACACTAATTTTCTATGGGCCAACACACTCGATAGCTGATGGTGGCGGTGTCGGTGCGGTGGTGACGGGCGGCGGTGGGGCAGCTTTTGCACGTTTTGTACTCGCTGACCAACTGCATCGGCATTATGCATGCGAGGCGTCATCGTCACTTTGCGCGTATGCCATCCGAATTTCGATAAATTATATACCTGCTCGCTTGGCCATTTGACGGCTGCATTAGGTCATTGAATATGCTGCTCCAATTCGGTGTCACTCAATCTCGACCTCGCACAAATAGAATACTGGATAAATTTGTATACAAAAATAGCTTTTATATACAGTTTAGAAGAATTAAAAACGAAATTTTATTTAAAAATTAGGCTAATATTTTCTTTACATTTCATTACATTGAGTAAGATGCACAATTAGTAGTTTTGCAAAATCATCAATTTTTGATGCTTTATTGCTATACCTATTTTCATAGATGTAGGTAAAGTTTATGGTCTATCATTTGTGAATGTTGAAATTATTTCAGATATACGAAATATCAGCGCGGCAATATCACTGTGGTAAATTCACAGCCATAAAAATCACGGCTAGTAAATTCACCGCTAGTAAAATTACCGCGCGTCAACTCACCGCTAAATAAACATATTTACTCGAATTATGACGTAATGACTCATATCCGAGATATGCATGTAATTTAAGAGGGTCGTGTAGGTCCTCTTGAATGAGGAACTAAAACGTGAAATTCAAATGATGTTCTAAATTATTTCTTAATCTATATATCATAGCATGTTAATTCTTAAACTAATCGATTCCTCATTAAATATATTTAGATTTCATATATAAATTTACACCTAAAGGTCGGGTAATTATTAAAAAAAAAGTATGTAAAAATGTCTTTTCCAAAAAAACTTCGAGTTTTCGGTATTTCATTATTTTTTAAATATTTCCCGTATCCCTAGAACTATAAATCATGCACCGATCGATTCATCGTGAAAATTTCTTCAAACTCATGAGACAGTTATTCATTTGATTACTTTGAACCGATATTATAACTCATGAAAGTTGAATATAATAACGGCAACGATTTCATTGACAAAAAAATTACTTGATATTACTTCTTCTAAAATTTCACTTGTATTTATATTTACCTTTCTCGAAAATATAGAAATCATATACCAGTCGACCCAGAATGAAATATACCACTATCTCCTGCAATAGTATCTGTAGTAGATATTTAGAAAACTTGTCATAGATCATTGAAGTTGCGCTAATATTGTTAACATCGTCGATATCAAAAAATGACATCCTAAACATTCCACGTTTATTCTCATTTCCTTTATTTCCAGAATTAAATTAATTCTGGCTCTAATTGATTCAGCGTGAAAATGCTTAAAGTAATTTTCACGCTGAACCAATTAACTCAATTCAAGGCACAGTTTTTCATTTAATTTTAATAACGATGACGATGAAGTTCACACTTTTATTTATATTTGCCCCATTTCAATGTATACATATATTAATCAATTCAAAATTAAATTTGTCACTAACTACCGTATCGGAAATACGGCTAGTTCGCATAATGCAGCAATGGAGAAGAAGGAAGTCCTATTGAAGGGATTCGTTATTTCGGTTGCGTATTACGCAACGCAAGGGTTTACCCTTCAATAAGAACTTATTCTTAAACAAAAACATAAATGAAGAAATAGGAAAATTTCCTTCCCTTTAACAAGTAAACGGAAAAATTAGTAACTATACAAAAGTGAGTTTATGTGTTTGTAACTTTATTTGTTGCGTAGAGTGAGAAAATCCGCATGGAAAACCCAAAAAGCAGGTCATAAAGCGTCTGGTAGATGAATTGGGTCAGCGGTGCGACCCACATACACCGCCGGCGACCGACATCCCCGAGACTGGAGCAAGAGCACGACTTTGCTTCCGCTCCCTGCTACGCATCCTTCCACAACCCGTCGCTTTCCTTGTTGGCTCACGAAACCGCCAGTAGAGGGGATGTGTATGAAATCTCGAAGACATGCCATCGCTCTTTCTCTAGCCTATTGATGAACCCAATTCAGTTCACTCTAGCCGGAGGAGTGGGGTAGCGGCGTTCGATCTGACGCGTCTGTGGAACAGGCAAACGTAGCCTGCCGCGAGTGAGGGAAACTGCAAGGATGCAACTTGAGGTTGGTAAGTGACGCCACCAAAAGCAGCGGGATGGAGGATGGTGGGGATATATTCAGGCAGTCAGGCACGATCTGAGTGAAAACGAGAGATGTTTCAACAGGGGTAAGAGGAGCGTAGACGTGCACGAAAATCCTCCGTGCTTTCGGCGTTGTTTGTCCCGAACGTCCTGCTGCTCTTACGCACACACACGCAACGCCAAAAAGTGCCACGGAAGCGCCACAGACAAAACACTATCGATCCGCAAACTGCCAACCGACGCAGGAAAAGAAGTTTTCCAACACGGGTTTTTCCGTCAACATACTTAAACGAACAACCGATCTCTATACGTATCTATGTATATCTGTATATGTACATCGATCGCACAGAAATTCGCTACACGATTTCAAATAACAATCTTATAGAAAATTTATTTACGTATTATATGGAATTTTCGGAAGACTTTCATGGAAAATTCCACATAAAGCGCTGGCGAGGTAAAAAGGAGGACATTGATCGATGGTGCGTCTTCCGGAAACGCGTTCGGGGGACGTCTTAACGCTTCACTGCCGTCGAAGTGCACGCGAGAACAAAAACGCATCAATTCATAAACCGACCTCAAACTAACACCATCATCAGTAGCGCCTCGTTTATATGGATTCCGGTAATTCTTCCAAAAATCTTCTCATTTGTAATTTCTCAAGATTTTCAATTTTTTGATCAGAAAAATATATTCTAAAATATTGATTTCAATCCAAGGTGTTTACGAAATAGACTATATTTACTTTAAAATTAGCTGACTCGCAACCGAACGAAACTAATAGAAAGAATATGATTTAAACTTTGATTTAAACATTTAAAAATTCAAAAATCTCAAAAACTATAGGCAAACGCTTAATTTGATTAGAATAACTTTGGTTTCAAAATATGTCGAAATTATCTAGAACAATAAAAATATGCCTATCAACCATTTAATGACCTAATTTTGACGACAAACACACATGTGAGAAATATATTCGTTTCTTGCACATCTTGGTAGCTTAACGGGTAGCACCACGTCGTATCACGTCAGCGGACGGATTCGAGTTCTCGACACGGGCACCTCTTTGAGTATGAATTAGACCTGTCAGATATTGGAGAAATATCGATATTTGTCGAAATTGATATTTCCAATTTTCCTATATCGAAATATCGTCTTGAAAATATCGATATTATCAATATCGATCAAATAGAAATTCTACAGAAGCGCGATCTGTAAATGGGTTTCAGAACTAATTATAATTCCCGACAATCATTAATTCATATGGAATCTCGGACTCATACAGCGGAGTTACTAGCCATCCTTGATTTTTTGATGCTAAAATGAAACTATAAAATTATAAAAACTTATTGTTAATCTTATGATAACGACGAAAATCGATATTTATATTAATATTGACAATAATTCATATAGGATCTAACAATCTTTCCACCAATAATACAATTCCCACAGTAATAATTACAATAATACCTAAAAATAGATAGTAATCTACTAGTTGTGATGGACCCTGGTGTGGCAAGTCTTTACAACAATTCACAGTTAAATTGTGATGTGGTTTGTTTAAGTTTAAATCATGTTAAACAGTTGTCAGTTAAATCACTGACATGTCAAAACGTTGTCAACAATTTCGATATCGATATTATGGAAAATGCAATTTTCGAAAAATATTGAAATTTTGAAACCGATATATCAATATTTTTCAATACCGATATTATTTACATGACATACACACCCATTCACCCACATGTGCAATGACAATGTACACACAAGTGTGTATACATCAAATTCAAGAACATAGATCTGCACCACGGCACCAAGCGTACAAAACAACACCGAAGTTACAACACAACTCACAACACCATAACAAACAACAACACAATACATACAATAACAAAGCATGAAAAACTTGTAAAAATATATGTATACAAGTCGGAAGGACCACAATTGGTCAATAGACTCAAAAATGTAAGCTTTTTTCTAATCTTGTTGTATAATGTACTCATTTCAGTATCGTTTTTAACAAGAAATTATTATTTTCACACATTATTGTCGAAGAAAAAGGGAAGTGTACACCTCGCATGGAATGCGCTTTCTCCTACTCCTGAGGAACGAGTTAACATATTATACCATGAGCATGTATAATATTTTTATTCTTTTCTTGAGTTTAGTTATTATTATTATTATTTCATATCATATTGTTCTCTTCAAATTTATGAATATCCCCTATTGAAAAATTGGCATAATACTTTAGGATTAAAATTTTCTAACAACAGTTATCCTATCAGCTCGCGCTAATATTTTAACATGGCATATTCTTTGTCGCCCTTCCAAATTTAGGTACGATGCGGCACTGACCTTCAATCATTTCATTCCCCATCTTGCCTCCTTCTCCTGCAACATCATATTGACGCAGGTCTTTGGTTATACCAAAATTGAAGTGCTGAGTCATGCCAAACGCACGAATAACATTGGCACATCGCGTGATGCGCCAACTTTCATCTCGTCCTTATCTTGCCACAAGGTTCCTTTTCAATTTCATCATTAAATGCACCGCCACTGACGTGGCCTTTGTTCGCGCAAAGGAAAAACGTACTCGACCGGCGCGGCGTGCGTGCAAATCCTTCGTCCTGTTTCCCTCCCAACTCACCCCCTTTCTCTCTTCACCATCGCCTTTTTATTCGCTCGCATGCGCGACGCCGCAAAGAAAGTAACTTTATTTATAATACTTACGTCCTGAACATGATCATGCGCGTGCGGCTCTATCTAGACAAATGCATACGTGTTGGTGCAAGTGTGTGTCTGTCGATGTGTAGCTGCAGAAACTGCAGGAACATCGGAGTCGCATGCACGTGAAAGATTTATGCCGATTTTTATTGCCGACATTGAATCGCGCGCGCTAAGAGAAAAACGCGCATTTGTTATTCGTGTTTACGTTCGCCAGCAGGACGATAACAATTTTAAGGTTTGGGTTATTTTCGAGTCTTAGATTTGTGCGAAAAACAACGCGAGAAACGTGAGCGAAAATGTTGTTCAACTTATGTCTCTCTTTGTTTTCGGTTTAACCTTTTCTAATTGTAGTTCTTAAATTTTCAGGTTTCGTTAATAATTTTAAGATTTGAAATCTTTGGCTTTACAAAACTGTCTCAAAAATATAATCTGATTATAAGATGTCAATCCCATAAAGTTTTGGAAGTATCCTGCATCTACAAGATGAATATCTAATTCAAAGGGTTATGTTTCATAACATTATAACTACTGACTTAAACAAAATTGGATATGAATAATTTTCGTTGTAAAATTACCTAAAATATCAAAATATTATAATAATATAATGACTAACGGAACGATTATAAATTTATGACCTGATTATATTTAACTCCTAATATTTTTCCCTAAAAAAACTAAAATGTATTCGACAATATTTATATACCACTTGAGCCGTTTTTTCTCGATTTTTTCTGTGATATTGTTTAGATCTGGTCCGAGTCTCGAACGTGAATTTTGAAATTTTTGGTATACGTAAAATTTTCTGCTGCAAGAGTGGTGGAATCGTTGCAGGAGCGCCGTTGTCGCAAGCGCATCGCATGTGCGATGCATACGAATCGCGACTTAGACAAATCTGCGGTCGGATGAAATGTTGCAACGACGTCTCGCACAGTAGCAGCAGCCGTGGTGCAGGAGCACACGATGCACGCCGCAGGAATCGTAAAAGAGTGTCGCGCCTGCACGCCGTTTGCTCAACGACGCACATTTCCACCAACGACGCCGCGAAAAGCGCAGCGCAAAAATATCACAATGATTCGCCTGCCCGCCAACTCCCCCTTCCTTAAGAGCCAAACTTGGGAAAGTGTTGGCGCGAAATTTTTACCCAAGACTTTTCGGATATGTCTGCCGTGCTCCGCACGTTGGCTGGTGATAGTCATGGTAGCCATGGCAATAGCAGCGAGGGAAGTGCGCAGTAATCGCGGCGAGACACAACAAATGCAAGCAAAAAATTGCAGCGCTGGTGGATTTTAACTTGTCGCACATTTGCTGGCGCTTGTTGTCTTCGACGCTACCGCATGGGAAGCTTTTGCGAATTTATGTTTTTATCATATTTACAGCGAGCACACCGAATTCGAGAAGTCATGCGGCGAAATTGCGTCTACTATCGCCGATAGCGCAGCGATAGCTAAGTTATGCATAACATGCGCACCCTTTTATAATCCCATGGATAGTGCTTCTATTTATATTCACGATGAATAAACATTGATGTACGTACTACTGTTGCCTAAATAAAGAGAATGAAACATGTTATAGAATGTTAAGCATCGGATAGCATGATAATTATAATAATATATAATTAATATGATTATAATACATAATAATATATTATTATTTATATAATAATATAATATAATTAATATATGTTTGTGTTTCTTACAAGGGGCGTGCACGAATTGTCCGGCTTAGATTTGAATGCTTCTTCAAAGAAACTACGTTGTTGATGGTGTTTTGTTCAAGCACGTCCGGTGGTTCCTTCTCTATGTTAACGAGAGGTCGCAAATCGGGCAGGTTAGACTTGCTAGTGGTAACATGTGCAGCGCAGATGCCTTCGCAGTGCTGTGCGTAAGGGTATCATTTGGTGGCATACCTTATAGATGTTAAGAGGAAGCGAGTGTGTAGGCCCGGTGTGTCCGGATTGGCCGAGGGTAGGCGAGAAGAGTGGATGTACGAGGTAGAGATGAATGGTTTGGGAAGTTGGAGGAGTGCACTTCAATCGAGGTGTATAATATTTATGTAAATAAAGTTTTCTCACAATCTATACTTTGACGTGTCAACTTCTTTCCGCAGCTCAATCCTTACTGTCAATGAACGGGTAGTGCGGGTCCTACTAAAATAAAAGATATGCGTCGATAGGCTGGTTGAAGTTGCTGTTCGCAACAGTAAAAAACATATCATTGATTTCATAACACATGTACTCAATTTACCACCGTTTCCTGTCTTCCCAGTCTCCCAGGTGTAAATTTCGCTCCATATTGTTTTCTCCATTCCGCCAGCCCATGTTATTTTTGGTCACCTGCGCTTTCTTCTCTTCATGGGGGTCCATTCCATTGTTTTTTCGGTAGTCGATCTGGCCCCATTCTCTGCACCATTTGAGCTATCATTCTTGAACGTCTTCTACCAACTAGCTGGCTTTCTGCATGATATCTAGGATGTGTATGTTTCTGACTTTATTTAGTTTAGATTTCCTGGCCAAGGGAAGGTGTTATTTGTCATCTGACAGGACTCGCATCCCTGCAAGACTATACTTTTTAGAATAAAGTTAAACATTATTCCGTTGGTTGCATATATTCTTCGCCCATAATATTGGATTTAGTGTTTAAATCACATGGTGGCCTTTCTTTATGTAAAGAATAGATGGCCAGACCATCTGTCTCCATTTATTCAAAGTTATTTCAAGGTTTAAAAAGTGAATATTTGTGTAGGATTCCCCGAGACGTATCTGTGGGATCCTGTCGTATGCCATCTTTAGTTCAAGAATTATCGGGTGAAATTCTCTCATTGTAGCAACTTTTTTTTCCGAGATCTTGTTTATTGCGAAGATTCCATCCATGCAGGCGTGTCAAGTTTTATAAATTTCAAAAAAGCTCCCTTATTATAGTTAACAGAGTACCGCGCAGACAACTGCGCCATAAAGTCGATATTACAAGGTTGGATCTAAAAGCAATATATACCTTATTACTAGATCGAAATTTCATTTAAGGCGAATAATTCATACACGTTCCTTATCAGTCTTGAAGCTGGTTCATTTCTTTAATTCCATTTCTCTAACAATACTTTCAAAGATGGAAAGACAACTGAGCCTGTTGGCCTCACACTTACCTTTTAAAGGAAAATGTACAGGGATTACATTAATTTATTGCAAAACAAATATCTTGTTTTAATTGCTCATTTGACCGATAAAAACTAGACAACTTCTCAAACGCCCGGCCTTTTTTTAGGCAATTTCCTCAAAGGTACCTAAATATCCCACGGAACGCGTCAGAGAACCTTAATAATTTGACAAATAATATTTATTTTGCTATCTATTGACTTCAAAACTCTGATCCGAGTTTTAAATTCCAGCACATTCTTCTGTTATAATCTTTAAAGTGTCGCAATTCCTTTAATTTATTTGTTACCAATCGCCTTAACACCATCGCATCCGGCGCGTTACATTCGAAGCGATTGTTGCTATGGGACAGCAGATATTATTCATTAAGTAGAGTGCCGCTGCGATTCGAGATTTTTGGCGTTTGCAAAACATAAATTCCATTTAAATTTTATGTCGATGGTGTCGGGCGCGTAATAATGCCAGCGCGGTGCATGTGCATTGCGCACTCCGAACGCACGTCCCCGCGAAAATGTTAAAAGGGCATAAATCCTTATTTGAATTTATGACGCCGTAAGAGAATTGAAATCGTCCGGGAATTGCGCTCGGCCGTAAACTCGCCGATGCCTGGAATAGTCCTCAGCGTCATCCTTACCATCCAACACAAGCTGGATGAAGAAACCTAAAAAACAGTTTCGCACAAAAATGGTTGAAGAAATTTGAATAGTTTTTCAACGGCGAAAAAAGATATTAAATAAATTTCACAACTTCTATTGAATATATTATAATTCTATAATTTGGTATTTTTTTGTGAAGTGAAATATTTTAACATTGGTTAATTGTTTTCTATTTGTTTATTAGTCCCATACAACTTTGTGTCTTTGTTTGCATTAATAGAAAAAAAATGTATATATTTTAATGGCTATCAACCCTAAAGTTTTTCCGTCGTGTTTGTACATATATATTTGCATGTTTACAATTTTGTGTTTACAAATTGTGTTGTTTCTGTTGTTGTAGTATTTGTTGTGTGGTAGTAGTTGTGTGTTGTATGTTGAGTGTTGAATGTTGAGGGTAGAATGTTGAGTGTTGAATGTTTTTAGTGTTGTAAGTGTTTGTGGTAAGTTGTGGGTGAATAATATTCACCCGGTGGATTGCCCACCTCGGGGAATCGAACTCCGTACTCCTACGTGGTAAGCGGAAATGCTACCACTAGGCTGCCCAAGTGGGCGCATTAATATATTTATTTGGAAAACGTCATTTTTTGTAGATTTCTCCACTTACATTTTTGTTTCCAACAAAAGTGTTTTTCCTTTTCTTTCTTCCTTTGACCACTTAGTAATTAATCTGCCCTTTTATAGACATATTTTCACATATATGTTTGACATTAATCCGTGTACTCGTAATCAAATTTTAATATTATACCTTATGCAAATCTTAATATAAGAAGCGATATTATTATTAAATAATAAATTAAATAAATTAATTTAGTTGTCAAGATAAATGAAACACGTCATCCCTCATACTTAAGAGTTTCTGGTTCATAATTCTGTCGCGATTCAGACTAGGCAAACATTTCAATTGCAAAGTTGCGAGCATATTTCCGTATTGTCCATTCAACAATACGTATGTGACACTTTGGCGCAATTTCAGCGAGCTTCCCATAACGAAGCGACAGCCTTTTCATCTTGCGGATGCGCCGCGGATGCAATCATTGACGGACGTTTTGCGTTAACTTTCCATTAAATTGCTATTATCGCAACGCGTCTCGCAACGTGCAGTCGCGGTGCGAAATTCGCAATTTATGACATACACGGTGTTCTTATCACACATTTAATGCGATCTGATACATCCACATTCAAAACGAAATAAATATGCATTTTTGTAAACATTTGTGTGTATAGTATTTTTGTTACTATTGTAATTTTAAAAGATTATTAGAAGATGGAAAAGGGAATCTTCTAATAAAGTGAAACGTAGTGTATAATGTTTATAGTCATCATGTTGAACGCATTGTCCGAGGAATCACGGCGCAACATCCACGTAGAGCATTCCGTTTTAATCCGTCCAGTATAAGATGCACTCCGCTCTTCACGGTGCATCTTCGTGCATCTCGTGCGTTTCTTGATCGAATGCGTAGCGAGTGTAAACGCAATACGATGCGTTACCAAGGTGGAGTGTGACAAAAGCAGAAAATGTGTACAAAATTCGCACTGGGAGTTGTAAAACACCACAAAGGTATACAAATTACTTTAAAAACTACTTCCTCTCAAACCTTTTCCATCAACTTTTTTTTTCTAAAGAAATTCGTTTATTTGCATGAAAAGTATCTAGCTTGAAATTTTTTTCTTGAAACAGATACTTACATATAATCTGTATACTAATAACTTTATTCCGATGACTTGAAATTACTAGGCTCGTCGAATATGTTATATATTCAAGAAATTAAACTATTTTTTTATAACTAACATCTGTCTATTCACAAATTTGTTCGATTGATTAATTATATTTCTAGTTTCTCATTAAAAAACTACTAATTGCAATATAATCGAATGATTCGGCCGTCAGAGTTTGGTAAAACATGATATTAAATGTTGGTGAATGAATTATGGCAAATGTATGTTTTACAGGTTTATTACAAATATTGTACAACGTACGTTTCG
>JAODAC010000170.1:23818-40593 GCA_027575185.1 Mimaenictus wilsoni | reverse complement strand
GAGGATGGTGTAATAAAAACACCGAAACCGGTCAAAAATTGAAATTTAATAAAGATATAAAGAAGTAATACAAAACATCACTACCTATTAAAATAAGTGTTTCCAATATTTAAAAAAGTACATGAGCATGTTTCTAAAATATTTACAAAATTATTTTGTAATCACAAATAAACATACCGGTCCTACAGATTCCTATGATTCGATTATATTATATTATATAATGTACATATATGATATACATGTCTATCAAGTGGATAAACAAGTTAGAAGGGGAAGAAATATCGATATTTATTTTTATCGATCTTTCCTATTTACGATATATCGATATTCAAATATCAAATTATCGATATTGCTGATATCTATATTGAATAAATAAATAAATATAATGAACATAAAATAAATAAATGAATTGAAGTGATACCTTTTTTTGCGTAGATACCTTTTTTAAGGCAGGCAGGCCGTCGAAACTTGCCTAACCTTACCAAAGTTAATATCATGAATATATATTACAATGTTAATTAAACTTATTTGAGCCTTGTGGAATTGCGCATTATCTAAGCTCATAATTTAGCTCATAATTTTTAGGCGATTTCTTTGACAATCGTTGTGAAACATGATTTTTATAAAGATAGGTTGGAATATTAAATATAGTCTACCCAAAACATTTACCTTTTTCCATTTTAACAATTTCTAACAATGGCAACTTAAATATATTTATAAATAATTATATTCTCAATGTCAGTACATAAATATTTCAAATCTTCAGTTCGTTTTATATGTTGTCATAAAATATCGGTCCTCTTACAAACCCCGGTTATTGGAAACATGTTTAAGTAGGCTTATATTAAAATATCAGTCTGTTTCGCTCAATACTCGACGATCATGTTGCGGTTGTTTATTTACTCACGCGCTACTACCACAGAAACCACCAATCAACCGACACAACCTTCATCCGCCCTTTATCATCTTTTCCAAGTAGTGCTTTTGCGTGATTTTCCGTAAAAATCACATGAGTAAAAGTACGCTTCGTGTCCGCGTCGTACAGTGGTTGACGTCATCCGCGCAGGTTCAGCCAAGCCAGTGAAAGCAGAACTTCTTTTCGGCGGAGTCCGCGTCTGACTTAAGTCACCTCGCCTCGCGCTTCCATACGTTTGTGCAAAGGTTTTCATAAGCTCTGTGCCCTAATCAACGCACGGATTAATATAATCACACCTGTGCTGAAAAGTGTGGAAAATGTAACTCTTGAGATTGCAAGTGCAAGACATTGGTCGACATCAACAGGTGAACCAGTGCTTGGATATGAGGGATTTGAATCAATCCTAGGGGCGCCCCGGAAGCCGCGGTGGTCCACCAAGATGTCCCGGTGGAAAAAATGAACGATGTCGATAGTCTGGTCAGTATATCTTCAGCTTGTTTGCATACATTTTCGCTCGTGTGTCCGCGACTAGCATACAAAACATGGCATTCCGTTGAGGTTGACATGTAAGTAGGTTAGTAACACATATTTGTCTTCGCTGAAGACGACTCTTTACGATCAGCGTCGTTCGTCTGTGATTTTTGTCTTGCACAACTCTTTTGCAAAACGAATTGTCAAAAACATCCAATAAAGACGAACATAGATAGGATATATTTATTTATAATTGATTTCGAAAACGCAACAATTGTAGGAGCATAATTTCTTCGAAGAAATCCCACGCTTTTCTTCTACAATTTGATGCGCTGATGAGTTGAGCCTTCATTACCATTGTTTTGCTGATTGTTTAGATTGTTCGTCGACTTTCGGAGTGCAATTCACACGCCTTAGGCGTCCAATAAGATATTTCCTAACCATGTATGAAACCTCTAATTAACATCTACTTTAAATATATGTATTTATTCACCAAAAAGTTGTTTTATTTCATTTTATTGATTGCAAAAGTGTAAACTTTCATTAGTGTGCTGATTAAAATCACAGATGGCGTTAGATGTACATATGTTAACTATTATTGCGCTTGCGTATGTATCGGTGGCTTACGCGTTGTTTAGCGTCACAATTGAAATATCAGCACAGTCGATGCTCATTTTTAACAATAATAAACGTTTAACGAGTTAACAACTACGTCACACTGCATTGTTTCGCTTATTGAGTGCGACCAATCTGTTACTGTGAAGGCAGTATGACGTAGGTTGAGTCGCGAAAACAATAACATTCGTAAATTATTTGATAAAAGAACTGCTTTAATGTTGCACCAAGTAGCATTTGTTTGACGCCTAACGTTTTAAGAGGACATGCATTAAAAGTTGTTACGACTGACGTGTTTCGGCGGGTCGTAAAAGCGTGCTGGGTCACGTAAATATTTCATAAATTGTTCAAATTGCCGACTGGGGCCGTGACACCTGTGCGTCGCACCTTTATCATGTTGCACGTCATTGGAATTTCATTTATGCAATCGTCACAAACATTTTCTACGTTATTCGGTATTACGTTTAGAGTTTTTGGTTGGGCATATGCTATAAGTTGAAGGCAAAGAAAATTGTTTGTTGTGAAAAAGGCGAACACAATGTTTTTAAATTTGTAAAAGATCGTAAAAGACTCGTGGTTGGTTGATACATTTTTAAACATGACGACGGACGGCATGTTCAAGGCGGGAATGATATTAACTGTGCGGTCAGTCGTAAAGGGATGGCGAGTGGCGAATACGCCGTTGAAATATTCTCGGAATGCGGAACACGAACGGAATTCTACGATATGGGTTTCAAGTCACCACCTCTAACCTGATACTCTCTGGAATTTATAACAATGCGCCCTTGAATGTGGAAAATGCCTTTCATAAATTGGCACACATATATTCTGTTGCTAACCCAGATTTTTTGTTCATTGTAGATAACACTTTAAATTAGGTAAATTTTAAGCTGATATTTGTTATGTGCTTCCCAGGCCCCACAGCGTGGCAATTTGATTGTTAATGGGGGGCAATTGGACTAGTGATGTCAAAAATGTTCTATGAAAATAATGGTTTGCCTATGGTACATGGATGAGTAACTTACGGGCTGTCGAACACATTTATGTGACTAGCGAAGCATTCTATGCTAAAGCCCCATTTGAGACGTGGGGGGGGGGCATAAGTAGAACTTCTAATTGTTATACTAGACTTAAATTTATAGATATAGATACAATAGCCTTATAATAGTTAGTATACAAATAAGATTGAGCAATGAAAATTTATATTATTCTATACATTATCAAATATTTAAAAAGTGACAATATCTAAGCCCTCTTGAGGGTATCAGGGACCACCTGAAACAAAGTTTACTTTGCGCTGGAACAATGCGAATCCCCTTTGGACGCTAGGAGGGTGTCATAAGAAGTTTCGAATTATATAGAGACTCAATTCAATCAAGTCGGTTGCTTGGTATTTCGAATAGTTCATATTTTCAATATGACTTTATTATGGATTTTTCATGAAACATTGGGGCCGATAAAAAATCAATGGCTGTAACGCCATGAGAGAGTCAGTCAATCCTTCATTATTATGCCTTCTCAATTTTACTTATCATTAAATATGTTTGTCCGATGTTTCGTTGTGGAAAGTTAATTTAAGTGAATGGGATCTAATTGCTATCCTCTATCAACTTGCAAAATATATTTCTGAAAAAAAAAACTAAATTACCGGATGTAATTAAAAATCCTACCATAATTCAAAAAATGTGTTTGCCATTTATTTACTCCCGACATAATTTCCAATTGCACATTATCGTTAAGTTAAGGCTGTATTTTATTTCAAATTTGGCAAGGAATTCAATTACAACTTTTCCGGGGAACCTCAAGCTTAGCTATCGCTTATAAAATTTACTTCTTGATATGGATCACCTACCTCAATAGCCATTTGCACTTTTAAGTAAGGGCTAGTTGTTCTCTGACCTAACAAATCCTAATTTTGTATCCAAAAAACTTAATGTATCGAATTAAATATACTTTTGTCTCAATTTCAAAATGGATCCCTTGTAAACATCCCTTGTAAATTGTTCAGTATATAAGTTGTAGTCCATATAATTCAAGATAGAACTTTTTGTTAATCCAAATTTGGCATGAAATAATCTCAATTGTACATTTTCGAGGTAGGCTACATCCAGCCATAAACTTTAGTTTTTGTCGGCATAATTCCCGTTTACACCACTCGCAAATACTAGTTATTTCTGTTCCTACAATGAATGTATTTAGAGCAAGTGTTAATGACAAAAATGTGCTATTTTCACAGTTCGGATACATTTTCAATCCAAAACTTTACAAAATTGCATAAAATTCCATATTTTGCGTCGCAGAGTAGAACATTGATGCAAGCTCGCAAGTGGTATGAGTTGCGATGAGAGTGCGATGACATGTGCGAATAAGGCAGGATGTGCAACATACAGCCTGCGGGTGGAATGCAGGCTGCATACTGATTTTATTCGCTTGCGCGGCCTACCAAATATTAAAAGTTTTCTCTTTACATTATATGATCAATTTCTAATATATATGTGATGTGATCTGAATATTATTTTAGTTGTATTCGAATTTTAATATAAAATAATTTAACTAATATTTTATGAAATTCTTGTCTATATAAATAATTGTTATATTTAAGGAAAAGATGCAAGTGAAAATATATTGAAAAACATTAGTGTTACATTATTAATATCTACATTTTATTAAATTAAATCTTGTCTAAATGGATCATGAAGGCAATAAAGAGATAGTTTTGTTTGTAAAAAAACGTCTGCTTAAAAAATATGATAAGAAAAGTCCAAATATTTATAGTATATCATGAAACTAATAATTTACCAAGTTCTGTTTACGTAGATGACACAAGAAAATTCGATTTTATTCAAGAAAAGAGGACTTTCAACAAAGCAGATAAATATGGTTGCTTTTGAAAGTGTCGATTTATTTCCTAAATATATAAAAAATATAAGTAGTACGAGAAATTATTAAGAGGAAGGAATTGTTAGTTAGTTAAGTTAGGAAATGCAATGTAACAAGAATTGTAGTTTATTAAAGTAATATGGAAAAGTTTAGATCGTATAAATCAAAGTTGTTCAACGTTTTTTCATATAGGATCGATTAAAATAATTTCCAATGTTCCGCCATTGACACAAATTTATAGCTGTCCACAAAGAAAAATTGTTCGGAAATACATAAAACCCACGAAGACTGATGATCTACCTAAAATCACACCGCGATCGACGGGTTGTACTACTGTACACATTCATTGTTTATTTTCTATCCAATATTCTATTAAATATGGTCTATATCCAACTGAATGATGGCGCAAAGAATGGTTATATTTATAAAAAGAAAACAATTAACATAGATTCTTGTTATTGATTACTACAATTACTGACTACTAACAATAAGTTTTGATCCAATTGCTTGATTTTGGAAGTGAACTTCTTTACGGAGGACAAATCGCTTCTCAGATTCTCTGCATCATATTTGCGTGAATTCTGGTCCACACTTTGAAGTAAATATGTGGGAGCCTGATACAACCCGGATGTTTGTAGTACGCTGAATTTGGGGCCGTTTTCGAAGATTGTGATATGAAATAAAGTTAGTACGTCATTGGATCTTATCAAGTCACTTCTCTTTACCATAAAATTAACCGAATAAGATAAGCATATCCCAAATTTTACAAAATTAATATTTAATGGATCAACTTACAAGGGGGCGGCGTTCGCGCATTGTCTGCCCGTAACAAAATAATATTTTTTACAAAAGAAATATTTCAGCGTAATCTGATCATCGTAGTTTATAGTAGTTCCAATGAATAGTTTCGACTATATTGATAAAAATGTCCGAACGGGTAGAGACCAACCGCCGGCGATGAAATGACCGGTTGGTTTCCTGCGACGGAGTGCGTTTGAACGGCAGGACGTCCCGAGCCACGGCATTCGTGTGGCGGCGTTCGACCCATGTGCAACTGTGCAGTGGCTTGATGGTGGTTCTCAATCGTACTCGTACGGTAGTCGGACGTTGGCGTGCATTATTTATTTATTTCACGCAGGCATTCGTCTCCCGGGACGCGCTCAAAGCACGCCAGGCTAGAAGGAAGGGAGCACATTAAATCCTAGACACTGCAAATCTCTTCCAAACGAAGCGTGTGTGAAATCAGTGCAACCGAATCAAAGCTATCAACAATAACAAACATTTTATCTTTATAAGAAAATAAGAGACACGTGTTTTATCCCTATTTTGTTAAACATTTTAGACCGCGAATAAGTGCGTGTTGAACAGAGTGTATTTCTATAGTGTCACTGCACCCATCAAGCGTAATTAATTGTCTCCTCGTTTGAGGTGCATCAATGTATTGATCGTGCTGGTGATCCGTGGTCGAGTTTTCGGGGGCCTATACCAATGTGTTCTACATTTTCTACAATCAAAGTTTACACGTTTCGCTAGTGTGACCTATTGGAAGCTATTTTTCTTTGCTGAGATTTCGCAAGTGTGGCATTTTACGAGTACACTCATCGAGGTGCGCGTGTTGCGAGGGTGATTCACACGAAAAGGGGTGCGCGAATCGATCGGCGGGTGCGTGCGTTGGAGGGATTCGATCATGTTATTGCCCACGACCACCACGCTCGCGATCAACGCCAAGGATTACGCGACGAGTCTGGCGGACGGTGGAAGGCGGCGTACGTTATTTGTTCGCAGCAAGTGCCGCAGTCTCAGTCCCAACAATCCCGTCTGCAACGGGAATAACGCGTATCACAAGTCGCGAAATAGTTACGGTTCGCCGGTGCGAGGTATGCGATTTTATTTTGGGCAGCGATGCGGCCTGCGAACTGGTAAACCGAAGTCGGCTGGTACCACCAAATGGTACATCAAGGTATTGCATTTTTTATTACACTTAACACTTTATTGAGGAGTTGTTGATCCCCGTTCGTAGAATCTGCTTTTATGGAAAAAATAAAAGGGTTTGAGTCGCAAATAACTCAGAAATTGTATCAGAATAGAATATAAAAATCTGCGGAACCACACAATAACATACTAATATTTTGTTTTGTTAAACTGCTATTCCTTACTATGGGGTTATTAAACTTACACGTAATAACAATGTTGGATGTCACTTTCAATAAAAAGAGATAAAACGAATTTGCCAACTCTCTATTATAAACCACTTAAATATTATAAACAATTATATCTGTTTTTACCTCGCAAACAGATTGGTACTTATATGGGGGACGTTTAAATGGAATTAGAATAATAACCGTGTGTAATATGTATGTGACACCAATGAAATATTCGTTCAAGGAAAACTGATACTAACATACGCTGATAGTCGTTTTTTGTCGCAATTGTGATTTTCCTATAATTCACAACACTTCCAAGTAAACACCTGTTTCATCAGCGCACCCACTAATCATAGCTGTTTGTTGTAAATTGTCTAATTGCAAGGAGTGTCGCCGATGAGGTCGTGGGTGACCCAATCGTTGTTTAACGATGGTACCATTAACTTCGATCTATATATTTGTAACTAACGCAATTTAGCAACTTTATGGCGTGACTCACCGTCGTTATTTTTCACTTGGAATTTTTCATCGGGTTTCACGCCGCGCACGCATTGGCAAACAGAAATTGTTTGTGGAAATGAAATGTGAGGTGAAAAACATGTCATTTTCAAGGATTTCTCTCGGATTTTCCAGTGAATTTCCACATTCCTTCAATTATTTATAGCGATGCGTATAATGATTTTAGAGATAATTATCTTGATGCTGGTTATAATTATTTTTACAAGTTTTTACTATAATAAACAATAAAATTGTAAAGCTTTGTTCTCGGTTTATTTGATGTGATCTAATTTAGGATCATTTGTTTACGTGTGGTTAAAGACATTGTACTTTACAGTAGCGTGAATCATGCATGCTAGTTCACTATCATGAAACTATTTTATTGTGATACTTTTAGAATGCTGCAATTATCCATTTCGAGTACAAGCAGTATTATCAATCAATAGTTGTGGATTCCAATGTTGTTTCGCTACCAGTTTGTTCCAAAACTCAATTATTTTCAGCCTTGGCGTTTTCCATCGATTCCCGGAAATGCGCGCTTCCAGTTTCATATAGTATATTATCATATGTTATTATTTAAATGTGAGTTTAGATTGCGTGTATTGGTGTTGACAAAATGATGCGCCAACGCAAACGCGTTGTAATCAGACGCCGCAATTGGACGCGAAATTATAAAGTGCAATTGTCACGGAATGGTACTAATTATGAAAAAAACAAACAAACCGATTTAAAATGCGCACCAAATTTACGCATTATTGATAATGACCAGAAGGCGTATAAAAAAGACACTATCAACAAGCGATGTGTAAACAAGTGAAAACAAATACGTGTTTGGACACAGGAGTTCTGGACACGTGCGTTCAATTGTCTCGAGATCGCCTCTATAAATACTGCAAACAAGTTAACTTTGTGCACGCGCTCTAAGCACACAAAGAAAATATTTCACGACACGTAATAGTAAACGACGCTTTGTTGCTTTTCTATTGTCTTCGATTATGTCTTGCAACATGAAAAGGGCGTTCTGAAAAGATGTTTAAACTTTAATGCTGGGGTCCCATGTGCGCCCGAGTGTGACTTCACATCCTGTCACAAGTTGCTGACGATCGAGCATTATCTCTTTTCGCTTCGGATTTGGTGCTTCCTTTATTTATGTGATTTTCGCGTTTGTTTCAGCAGCCTACATGGCGTCTCTGGGGCGAGGAGAAGTCGGACGGCGCACTGTACACCGTTTACCTGAAGAAAGTGCGCTACCACCGACCGACCCGATCACTGTCGCAGTCCGCTGGCCATTCGGACTCCGAAGACGAGATCTCGCATCTCGAATGGGAGACGGTGCGAGTGCGTTTTGTGAAGGCAGGTACCCTCAAACGATTGGTGGAGGCGCTTGCTACCGACGATGGCGAGCTGGAGACCACCTACATCAATGTCTTCCTCGCCACATACCGTAGCTTTTCCACTCCGAAGGAAGTCCTGCGGTTGTTGTTACAGCGCTATGAAGAGTTGTCGACGCCTGTAGAGAACGGGCGTGGGGATCAACATGAACAACATAGAAAGTAAGTTGTAAAGCTTTATTATATTTGGTTTGCAGTTTTAGAAAAAATATGATAACTGCTACAATATCTTTAACAAGCTGCTAAAAGATGTCTCCATGGATGTTTTCGATAACGTTACATATTGATACTTTACTTGATTTCTTTGGTTCATAGGCGTTATGCGTTTATTGAGCAGTAAATTAAGAACATGTGCCGGTGTAATATTAAACAACAATTCCAATTACTCTGAACACAAAGGTCAGAAGAAATAGAACTGATGTGCAAATTATTTGATTAAGCAAATATGCGCTATTTGTCATCCCTATCACGAATTTATGCTTTGATGATTGCGTTTAATTTCAAATTTCTTTGGATTCTTAGTCAACGTGTTAATATGAATTGGTTGGACTAACATTTTATTGTCATTAATCGTAGATTATTCTATTTTATAGGACCCTTATATCAGCACTTCATGTTTGGTTGGATAGTTATCCGGAAGATTTTAAGGAAGCTCCCAACCATCCGGCCCTTAGACAACTCGTTACATTCTGCGAAAACTACCTGCCGGCGACGGAGTTGGAAGCGAAAGTCCGCCATAGAATTGACCGATACAGTCGTGAGCAGCCACCCAAACTCAACGACTCATTGCTGATACCACCTGCCACGCTTGCTCTACGCACGGTGCTACCTGGATGGAAGTGTTACCGGTTGCCCGAGATACCTGTCAAGCATTTCGCGGAACAACTTACACGAATGGACGTCGAACTGTTCAAGAAGTTAGTACCACATCAGTGCCTAGGTGCCGTTTGGTCCCGGCGTGACAAAAGTCGTTCCCACGAGGCTGCCACGGTTTTGGCCACTGTTAATCAATTTAATGCAGTGTCCTTCCGCGTCATATCCTCCATCTTGGTAGAGCCAGGACTCAAACCGCTCGACCGCGCAGCTATCATCACATGTTGGATAGATGTAGCGCAAGAGTTACGCGTACTGAAAAACTTCTCCAGTTTAAAAGCAATCATAAGCGGATTACAGAGTAATCCAATCTATCGACTGCAGAAAACATGGGCGGTGATGAACAAAGAGAAGTTGGAGGTGTTCGATGAATTGGCGAGAATTTTCAGCGAGGATAACAACCAGTGGACGCAGCGGGAATTATTAATGCGTGAGGGCACTGCTAAGTTCGCTGATACAGTTGGAGAGAATGACAAACAACTGCAAAAAGTATTTCAACGACAGAATAACCATAGTGCCAATATTAGTTTCGGTACTATCCCGTATTTGGGCACGTTTCTGACAGATTTAACAATGATTGATACTGCAATCCCAGATAGCATTGCTGATGGTTTGATCAATTTCGATAAGCGGCGGAAGGAATTTGAAGTTTTGGCACAAATCAAACTACTGCAGGGTGCAGCCAATGCGTATCACCTATCCGAAGACATTGTTTTCGACCGATGGTTTGATAGTATACTGATACTCGATGATCGTGAGGCTTATCAGCTGAGTTGTCAAATTGAACCGTCCAACAATAACGTGACCAAGCACAAGAAGAAAACATCAGGTCATCAGAAGAACGACTCCATAGCGTCGAATTCAAGCAGTAACAGTTCACAGTTCTATTGTGACATTGATTCGACACCTAGCTCACCACATAATAGCATTGAACGCAAACTCAGTCCTTCACAGATGTCCAACAGTAGTTCCAGTTCATCTCTTCCGAGTCTGGACGCATCACTAACGAGCTCACATTCTGGAAATGGTAAACTCTCTGTTCCGATGATGCCAGGGATGAGTCCAATTAGTCCGAATCACTCGCAGAAGTCCAGCCCGGATTTCTATGTGATTAAGGTCACATTTGAAACGGACAGCGTAGAGACAGATGGAATTGTCCTCTATAAAAGTATCATGCTCAGTAATAACGAGAGGACGCCTCAAGTCATTAAGAACGCTATGTATAAATTAAGTTTGGAGGGCTCACCGGATGACTATACACTTGCGCAGGTGTTACCTGAGAAGGAAATGGTTCTGCCGCAGAACGCCAACGTCTATTACGCGGTTAACACGGCTTTTAATTTGAATTTTATTTTGAGGCATAAAACTAGCACGAAAGGTGCTGCGACCATTGCAGGCGCGGATAAAGGTCGAGGCAAATCGAAATAGTTCGCTTATTTGCACACATTTGAAGTGTCCAACTTGTAACAGAACCAAACCCAGTTCACAACATGGTGCTAGATATATATTTTTAAATTTCAAACTTGTTTTTATATTGCGAGCCGGAAACAATTAGGCAATTTTTATCGATCAATTAATTTATTAACGGCATAACGGCGCTGTACTTACTAACAAATTGTTTGTGCAAGAAACGAATATATAACAGCTGTGATAACTCCAGAAGAATGCGTCGATTTTCATACGAATTGCGAGCGAAACAATTACGAACTAATCTGAACATATAATACTCGTCAGGTATTTAATTAGTATCATGAATCTTATTGACAAGTCTCATAGCATGTATTTATACAAATATTATAGACATTGTATAAATTGTATTTTATTTGATTGCATGTAGTGTAAGTAAGCACATCACCAATTATTGTTTTTAAACGAAATGTAATTCTAGGCAATTTTTATATCTATATACAAGAGATACAATTTTACTTAGCGAATTAAATTGAAATGGAATTGTGTAATTATGTACGTGGAAAGAATCTCTGGAATGTAGTTCATATCAGGTACTTTTTTATGTTAAGTGTAACACAAAATAAATTATTTTTTGGTTAATACATACATGTATAAACTTTTATTTATATTTGTTTAAATAATTTTCCAGTTTTAAAGGACTATATAAAATAAAGGAGAAAAATGGAAAAAAATCAAATGATCCCGTACGCACTCTATGAATCCATAATTGTATCCTCAGTATTCTTCAACCATTCTGTACCATTAATTCCCTTATATTTACAATTGAACCCTGATGAATCTCGTAAATCCCTTAGAGACAATTAAGTATATATCAAATTTTACGTTTTGAAGTCAACATATATTCAATAGTAAATTATGGTATTTTGATTGACAACAAATTCTATTTAATCTGCACACAAACAAATGCGAAGAAATTGGTCAACAAGAGTAATTCTTTTCTACCTCGTCTGATCGGATCTCTGGATTGAATTGACCATAAAATCGTTAAACCAATAAATCGACTTGTCCTAGATTGTGCTGCCGGCCTCTACCATCTTATCAACACAATTACTATCTGTTTATCAGAATGCTCGTCTCTTCCGTATATAGTAGTAGTAGGTTCTTATAAGAAATCATAGAAGTTAATAAAGCACAGTGTTAAATAGTCGCTGGACAACACCGAAAATAAATTGTTAATAATTATCAATCATATTCAACAAATACTTATAATCAGTAAGGTTTTTTTTCTGCTACACATATAATATATTCAGAATTTTACCAGCATCATGTGGGCGTTTTTAGAGTATTGACACCATGACCTCATTTTGAACTTCCATGATCCTCCCATTCTTAATTCAAGTATTACATTTTAATATTTTCGTCAAATATACCATATTACTTAACGAATGAGTCATTAATAAGTTTAGTTTAATTATATAAGATTATGTCTCCTTAGAATAAATTTAATTCAATTTAGTAGTTGAAAATAGATACAAACTTGTTTGTTATTAGCAAACAATAGTAACAATTGCCGGTATAATGTCTGCACAAAAGCAGATTATGGAAATCCCTTCAAATTTACATCCGCGAGTGCTCGGCATATATTCGCACAACATGCGCAATTTATGTTGCACAAATAAATGTGGCACAGTTTATTCTCCAACGCCATGACAATTTCATCGCGCACTTTGCTTCCACGAAGAGAGAGTGGCCGGGGCGGTACAAACTGGCCGTAAACAATTTAAAGAAGAGTGTGGCGGGTCTTTGGGTTTGTCCACATTCAATATCACAAGTCCTAAAGACCGAAAGTTGAATTAGTATCACCACAACTGGCACACCGATCGTTTCGAGATTTTGGAACTTCAAAAGAAATAGAAACTAACCAATTTTCATAAATTTACGCATTCACGAAAATGTATAATAAACTCCTACAAATTCTAACAATATCGTTAGTAATTTCAGGTTCGTTATGTATTTACTTGACGAATGAGACAAAGCATAATTCAAAAAATGAAGAAAATCCAGCTTACTGGACCGAAAGTGGTATTTGGGGTCCTATGTTGGAGGATTGGACTCTATCAAGCAATCGGTATGTTGAAACTTTCTTTGGTATTATTAAATGAAAGTAAGTGATATCCTGTTTTCACTTTTGGACTATGACAGTTTTCGCAGGTAACAATATCAAACACAAATTTGCCAAATACAATAATAATATATAAATAATTATCAACAAGACTAATGATTTGACATTCGATCAGAATGACTAGAAATAATTCTTATTATTTACAGTGAAAGTCGTGTAATGCAATTCTACAGCCCAGTGCAAGTATCAGTCCAACGCAGCGATAAATTTATCGAAATTCCATTAGAACGTGCTGATACCACCAAAGACAAACTCGAAAAACCCGTCGATGATAAAGAGTCGAAAATCGCGCTTAGTTCCTCCTTGAATGGCGTCCCAAAACCAAATAACCCACCAAAAATCGTCAATAATGGTAACAAAAAACCCCCAACGCGACAGGTGACCGAAACCGACTTGTATCTCCTAGGAGCAATCGAGAAGCTTGTCTATCGTGTGGATTTCATGGAGAAACGTCTTCGGCGAGTTGAAGAAATGATGTACTTTATGATGGCCGGTAATCGGATGGACACAGGTAATCGTATTTATTTTAATACAACATGATTTAGAATTTTATTATTAACATATTAATAATTTAACTTTTTAATATATTAAACTTTGCGACACTAACAATAAACGCGAAATTAGTAACGAATGACCAATGTAATTCTGAAGACCAGAGTAATGGCGAGGCAATAACTTCTTGTTTGAATCCTCCAATTCGAACTAGTTTACCCTTATGCGTTGAAATTTGAACATCGGGGAACATCGATATTCGCGAAGTCAGCAGTCCTCGTTCGTTCTCGATATTAATCGGTAACATGCGTATACTCCACTTTACCTAGATTATCAAAATTAATGTTTAAACAAATGTAATTTTGTTATAGAAACGTGTGCTGATAACTTTACCCGTGTGAACCACAATTGTTACTTCTTTGGAAATAGTGCAGGGAGAGAGGCTGATTGGAAGGCTGCGAGTAAACATTGCCACAAGATGGGCGCCGTACTCGTCGAACTGGAATCCATCGAAGAGAACCAGGATATTGTAACTTTTATTCAAACCAACCCACAACTACGAGGTAATTTATAATATAAATTGTTAATAAAAGGATGTCAAAACGCATCGGTATTAATGCTTTGGTTCACATAATTTAAGTATTTGAAGAAACTGCCATCTATTGCTTAAGGGAATTTGCATTTCCATCAAAAACAAAAGCATCGATAGCAAAAGAGATCGGATCTTTCTGAAATAATGCCTAATTCTTATATTACAAACATATAGACAATATTTACACTTCCCCCATCTCAGGTTAAACAAATATTTATTTCGATAGGTAAAGATTTCTGGACGAGCGGTTTAAATCCGGGCCTGTTATGGATCTGGAGTGGTAGTGCACGACCGGTAGCGACCACCGACAAAAATAAAAAGCCCACGATGCTCATCGCCGGCGACGGCCGCTGCCTCAGACTCGCGTACGATCACCAGTTACGCTCCTACGTTTACAGAGGCACCGACTGCTCCGTTCGCTATCACTACATCTGCGAGAAACCAGAGGCGAAATCTAGCAATGAGTTGCGTCGTTTGGGAAGAATGCGCGACATTCTCACAGAAAGCGACGATCACAATTAAACAGAAAATACAGTCCTATAGTTTTTCATATTTTATACATACTAGCATGTAATAACTTATTTCGAGTTCTAGATTAGTTTTTAGTATAATACAAACTTGAAACAATAAAACTATTTAAAATGAATTAAACATAATGTGCAAATTCCTTTAGTTTCCCCAAATCACGATAGAGCATGCTGGTGGAAAGTCGCATTCTATGATCCTCATCCTCACTCTCTACCGAATTGTAGGCGTCCAATCCATCAATATCCTTCTCAAACTCTCCAAGGCGTTCTTCTATTAACGTCTGGCAATGGAGGATGTGCTCAAGGAGATTCACACGACAATCGTCGGTTTCAATCGGCGCCTCCGGCTGTGGAATATTCGATTGAACTTTCATACCGTCATCAATAGATTCATCGGCAAGAGAAGCTGTCTCTTCTTTAATGTCTTCTTCTTTCTTGACTGCTTTCTCAGGCAACGTGTCCTTTTCCCATGGTTTTGACCAGAGGTATAACTTTGGATGATTCTTCATTCTGTATAAAATTTAGTTAATTTTAACCTTACGAATGATACAGAACAGAAAATATTAACAAAAACGCCCGATTATTGAATTTCATGTTTTACAAACTTGTAAAAAACTTGTGCTTGCTCCTTTTGTAGAAATCGTTTTTTTTTTCAATGCAGTTTTTGCTACTAACTGACAATTGCATACTACATTTAAAATATTTTCCGATCTGATGTCAGTTGTAAGTTTCATTTCTGATAATTTCGTAGTGGCCTAATATGAAGTAGCAATACTAAACACAAATCAGGTAAAACTTACTCAGCGATTTTAATCTTTTGCTTCAATGTGTGCATGTAGTCCTTCAACTCCAGGAGCCCACCGCTGATGTCGTGTGACGTTTTCAGCTGTTCAAAGCGCTTGAGATTCGCATCATCATCGCGGCAGTGATAGCTGCCCGTTGGCAATCGTCCATACTTAAGCCAATCCTGATCGTGGCGATATTTCATACTAGCGCGCTGGCCCTGAGGATTGAGGCATGTGAAGCACACGTATTTCTCCGGCACCTCCGTCTCGCGATATATGTTATTGCAATGCGCGTGCTGCCAGCACATACAAATCTCGCACTGGATCATTAGCCCGTCCTCCTCGGTAACGCCGCACGTGCAGTGAATGATTTCTTCCTTTCGCATGTGTTCGATTTTTATTACTTTCCCATCTACGGCACATACAACACAGACGCCTTCTGTTGTTACTTGTTCAATTGTAACTGTGACTTTTTGATGGTTAGATCAAGTTATAAGGTAGTAAATTGGAAATTGCAATATGCAAAAAAATGCACTTGATTATTGATCAGGAATAGATTAGATAATATAATACTCAAGTGTATGATAGATGTCAAATTTGGCTAAACTTTTGGACAGTTTACAAGAGATATGCAATAAATTTAGGGTGTATTAACACAGACAATCGATTCAAAAATGCACGCAAGGCTCGAATAATCATTCCAAAATTAATCAAATGCACTGTATTAGTATATTACCGAAGAATTAGGATTTGTTGATGATAATTACGTTCCGAACGTCCTGTTTGAAAAGTACTATTGGGAACTTGTTAAGTTGTATGACATATTGCTTTTATTTATAAAGGCTTTTTGGAGATGTAATATTAATTGCGTTGACTTGTTAAGAGAAAATGGGACAATAGGTGGACACGAAACTACTATACGAGATTGCAGATTTTCGTTATTCGTCGAATCGAACATTCGAATCCTCTCCAATTTCAAAGCGAAGCATATATTTTACA
>JAODAC010000170.1:0-23718 GCA_027575185.1 Mimaenictus wilsoni | reverse complement strand
AGATTGCAGATTTTCGTTATTCGTCGAATCGAACATTCGAATCCTCTCCAATTTCAAAGCGAAGCATATATTTTACACAAATACAGATAATATTCGAAGGGTAATTTAAATTAAAAACACTTTCTAAAACCGATATGTTATGAATTATAATCGCTTAACTACATTCAACGTTACTTAACAGGAGTGATTTATCTATAAACGACGTCCACAACGCGCTATATCGAATATTTCACGAACAGAATGAAAATGTAACAAACTAATCTTACCTTCACCAATTATATGATCCAAATTTCCATGATTTATGGATATATCATGTTCACCCATTTCCATTCCATCCATTTCGTGATAATCCTCATGTTCTTGCACCAGCACCTTGCGTTTCTTATTCTCTCTTGCATCAACAGGATCCTCTTTCGGTTCTTTTTTCACAGGTGGAATAGTTTTCAAGCCACTTTTTGTCGTAACCACAAGTGACTTCAAATCAGGCCCAATCCCCAAATCAGCATTTTGAATATCACGTACCTTATTATCGCTATGTGAAAATAATGGCTGATTACTAGGCTCCGAACCGATATCCGAAATACCACCACCTGTCGCCAACAAACGTTTAATCTCCGCATCCTTTTGGTCGACTTCCTGCCCAGCCACCAAATCATCCGGTGTAAACGATCCCCGTTTGGAAGTCTCCGATACTCTGGATGGAGATGCACTTTCAAACTCTTCGCCATGTAGACGTTGATATACCAAATCCAAAACATTCGGCGTCGACTCCAAAAACTTGGTATACTCAGGATGGTAATGTTTCACATGCATCTGCACCAAATTTTCGCGGCGAAAATTTTTCTTGCAACCGTCAATCGGGCATGTAAACACACCATCAACTTGAACAATTTTGAGCGCGTCACTTTTCGGCGGTGGTGGAGTATTCACAATTTCTCGCTCAAGTACATCAAGTGACTTCCTGTCTGGTGCTGGTTTCCTAGCAGTATGCCGCGGAACCAAAGCAAAATCGAGCCTGTATTCCCAGTAGTTGAATTCGGGATGATCTTGAATATATCGATTTATATCAGCCGGTCCTCGCAGTTTCTTGTCTTCGTCACTATTTTACAAGCAGATAATTAGTCTGTAGTTCAAACAGCAACAATAATCTACTAACGTGACGATAACGCTGAAGTATTTGCCTCCATCTCGTTGCACCACATGCTTCGTCCATTTTTCAGGCAAATTCGGATCCGGAACAACGATTGATTCGCGAGAACATACCTTTGATGTTAAAATCGACGGGACACCAACAGGGACGCCATTCTCGAAACTAAATTTGTAAGAACAAACCTTAAATGATTTCTATTCTAACCTAAATTAGAATAAACTCCTGCGCAATTAATACTTACTCTGGATACCATATATCCTTTTCATACTTTAATCCTGTTTCATCCGTTGAAGAGCCGTCATCGGTACCTAATGTCGAATCCAACTGAGGCATCTTCTTCGTGCGTTTTTTATTCAAGACCGAATCGACATTCATTTTGCGCTTCTTCGAGCGGCGCGCCTCCTTGGAGCTTTTAATCGGCATGAAGAGCGACTTCGTCATTTGCCTGGCTTTGACTGTCTCGACGAAACCATCATCGAACGTCACCACATATGTTTCTGCAAAATAATAAATTAGCGTTAACATAGAAAAGAATAGAAAGTACAATAAGAGTTTCACTTCGCTGAACAATAACGTTTTAAACAGAGACGGCTTATTATTTTTTGCGCGTGCATTTGACCACCACTTTTTACATTCTAATCCTATATGTAGTACATATATGATACTCTTTGAAATTATTTATTCAAGAAAATGTTTAACTTCAAGTTTTATTAAGTTATCATGCTTATACAATTTCAATAAAACCTTTTTCTAATGAAGTTTGAAGAAATTTCAGATTTAACTACTGCGATTAGTCGGACCTGACAATTGCCGAAAATTTGTTTTAATATTATAAGCTTATGAATTATTAATTTTAGAATCTATAAAATAGTCCCATATCAAGCTAAGAAATAATTATTAATGTCACGATTATTTATCGAATAAGTAACCCCAGAATGTATATTAAGCAAATTACAAACTGTTATTTTACAAATTATATTACAATTTCCAGAATTGCATTAAAATAATATCCAGTTGTCGGTACGGATAAGTATACTGCCAGTATTTTGATAGCTTACTGTAACTCAGCAACGTGTGTCATACCCCGCATTAGGGATAGCAGTTAGTAGCATTATCTTTAAGCGTCTATTTACATAATCTCTTCTTGAAATATTATAAATATTACTATTCTTCGCATGCACACTTGTGCGTTAGCATGTATAGGCGTAGATGTCCAACCAGACAGTTAACTGGCTAATGACGCGTTTGTATTTGTTTTTTTTTGTTGTTTTTTAAACAAATTAGGGTTTAACTAAATTTGTTGTAAACTTACCATTATCCAAAACTTCCGAAACGGTCGCAGGAAATCGTTTTCCATTATCCCATTGTGCCATACATCGCTCCCCGACCTGATAAGAACTTTCAGCCTTACTTTTACCACCTTCAGTTCCAACTTGTTTGTCTCCATCATCTTCTCCACTAAACGGTGCGCGAATCGATGAACTATTAATACTAATCCATTCGTCATACTTGTTACTATATGTATCAAAATGAACCAAAACTTCGTTCTCTTCGTAATCCACCTCTAAAATCACCGAAGGACACCACTTCTGGTTAATATCCAATGCTTCAATCCTAGTATTAGGCTCAAACGACGATGGTTTTGTGTATGTTTTGATTTTATTTAACTCATTGCTAACTTTAGCAAATTTTCTATCTGGATTTGGGGACATCGCACTGGGTGAAGAATTGTTTGAAAACGTGCTATTCTCCTCTGGAGTACACTTGTCTCTGACCATAATTTTGGATTTGATTATTGACTGATTCGAATGAGTTTCGATTTCGTTATCTGATATTTGCTTGTTCTTAGTTTTTATAAGTCTAGACTTTTTCTTAATTAAAGAATTCACCGAAAAGAGGACTTTCTTCTTCTTTTTCTGTTTTTGTGCAAGGATTTTACCTAGTTTTCGTTTTTTGAGTACTTTAGTATTTGCAACTTTAAGATTTGGTATATCATTACTGTGTTCCCCACTTCCTTGTGTTATCATCGTTGTTTCAGGTTCCAATACAGGGGGAAGATCTGTGGAAGTGCTGTCTTCCGACTCTAAAAGATCTCCTGAACTACCTTTTGTACATGATTCATCAAAGCTTGCTTTTCGAAAGTCTACGTTACTGACAAAATCAGGAGAAATCAACTTTTTCTTCCGAATTCTTTTGTCTTTCTGCTTGGAAGTTTGTTCTTCATCTTTCTTCGGAGCACTCTTGATGCTCCATGGGAATATACTAGGTAAAGCCTTAGGTTTGAGAACAAATTTGGCTTTGTAGTTGCCAAAATCAGCCTTGAGGAAATGTCTCGAACAAACATAGAGAAGGCGCTTCTCCTCTTCAACAATCTTACAGAGCTTACACCATTTCTCTTTCATTACAGGATTCGCAGGTAATTTATGAAAGCTCACACCCAGATCTTCAGGTCGGCTTTCATCAGATTTGCAATCTTTCGCACTACATTTGCGTTTTCCGGTGCCCATTTTTCCGGTTCTTGTTTCAATGGAAGGTAGTTTATAGGTTATTTGCACTTTAATGTGTTTTCTCTGGCTTTTCCGTAAGATTCACGGCTTCATCTGACCATGCAGCAAGGTTCTTAGGTAAAACCATGTACTTGCATGTTATTTTGTAACGCAAACTAGAGATTCAGGGAGATATTGCATAGTTTTGAAGCTTTTTTAATGTAAATTGCGTCATAGCTTGTTTTGATTACTCACATGCTGTCATTTGTCAACTAAGCATGTACAGTTCTACCAACTGTACATTTCTACAAACAAAAGTCGAATTAAAACGGCTTTAGTTGTTACAAAAAAATTCTTAAATTTCACTTTGAGATTGAAATATTTATACGAATTTTATGATAATTCCAACAATTTTAGTTCTTTCTATTTAAAGTTTAAAGTCAATATTATTTAAAGTTGTCAAAAGTGAGAAAAGTTCCTAGATATCCCTAGATAAATTGACGTCAATATACAACAGCGCGCACGACGCTCTTTCCGGTTGTAACTACCGTAGAGACGAGTGCTTGTTCTCTTCGTGAGCTAAGGCCAATTTTCTGAGGCAACTTGCACATTAGAAAAACCTTCGACAATGTCTACTAACGCCGAACTCGCTTGCGTGTATGCCGCTCTCATCTTGGCTGATGACGACGTGAATGTCAGCGTAAGTAAAATCAAAAGTTTCTTTCAACTATAACAACATAACCTTCAAGTCTCATGTTAATACCATGAAATCCACAAATATTTCGATAATTATCAAGCATCCATTAATTTAATAAATAGAGAGATACCCAATATCCTTTATGGAATCATCATTCACTCATCCCTTCAAAGCATTCTTGCAACATTTATTTACATTGTTAATATAACATACTCGTACAGCCATAACCTAACGCAATCGTTTAACTTCCAAATGGGTTTTGAATATTTCAGGGAGACAAACTCGCCACCATCATCAAGGCCGCCGGTGTCAATGTTGAGCCATACTGGCCCGACCTTTTCGCCTCTGCTCTTCAGGGCGTGAAGATCAAGGACCTGATCACCAACATCGGTTCCGGTGTAGGTGGCGCTCCCGCTGGTGGTGCTGCGCCGGCCGCGGCCGCCCCAGCCGCCGGTGCTGCTGCCCCAGCTGCCAAGAAGGAGAAGGAACCCGAACCCGAGGAGTCGGACGATGACATGGGTCTTGGTCTCTTTGACTAGAATAAGTTATTTGTTTCCAACCAGCAGAAAAGTGTAAAAACATCTTTGTATGCAGGACCTGCGTAAGAAATAAAGGTTTTTATATTATTTACAAAGTAGTAGTCATTGATATTTCGTTTTTAATTTAAGTTTGTTCGTTCTATGGCAGGGATCGGTTCACCATGTTCACTTATACATATTTAATGGAACACTTCTGATTATCATGTATGCAGATAATGATTCGACAAGGGAACTATTTTTTAAGAAACTCATTGTGAATATAAAAATATGTAGTTTTTCGCGTAGTTTGTTCTTGGAGAAGTTTTTTTCCAACGAGAGGCGTATGCCCAAAATGGGCAATTTGATTGGCTTTAGTATTTTTCACTACGGCCGATACGGATACCATTCCGTTTCCTCACTAGTGCAGAAAGCGAGTTTCACCTCCTATGAACTTGGGCCATTCGCTGAGGAGTGAACTTCTCGCTCGATTTATTCTCTTTACACAGTGCAGAGGTTTATTCACCAACAAAAACTTTGATGCAAATATTAGAATATAAAGTTAGCTTCAGAAGCTCACGCTTATGTAGGCGTCTCTACAGTAAACATATAAGACAACTAAAATACATAAATCGGGACGAACCATTTTGAGATGTGGATACAATTTTCTCCAGGGGGAGGATTGAGGATGTAATTACCTTGCAATTGGGGTCAGTTACAAGGTGTTTGTAGATATCCGTTACTGCTATATTCGAAAATATTTATGAATTTGCTTCATAGTGAAGAAATATCCACCATTGAACTATATTTAACGCATTATCATTTATAAATCAGCGCACAATTTTTTGTTTATATTTGCTTCTACGATGCTTTGCGTAAGGTTTAAGGAACGTACGTATCAAACTTGCTATCAATTAAACTCGGGTCACTGTTTTATGTGAAAAATATCTGACCATTCCTATAAATTTTAAAAATACTTCATTGAGTTCATAGCATCCATCCAATCTGTTAATTCAAGACAAAATGCTAAAAACGAGCATTAATAATTTTACCCGTTTAAGCGGGCTAAAAGTGGGTATCCTTGGCGTCCCTTTCGAATCTGGTCAAAACAAACCTGGTACAAGTCAGGGTCCTTCCGCCCTAAGACAGGCAGGCCTGCTAAAAGTGCTTCAATCTTCTAAAAAATCTGATGTTAAAGATTACGGCGATGTTTGCATAGATCCAAATGCGGATGCATCCACCACTAATAAAATGAAACGCTTCGCACAGTGCAACAAAGCAGCGCATGCAACATCAACGGCGGTATCTAATGTTCTCAAAGAGGGTCGGATATGCTGTACGATCGGTGGTGATCATCTGATAGGTTTGGGCACCGTGCATGGCCACCTTTTGCATTCAAACAACGTGGCTTTATTGTGGGTGGATGCACATGCCGATATCAATACAAACTGCACGTCGCCAACGGGGAATATGCACGGTATGCCTTTGTCTCTGGTGATAGCCGAGAGCCAAAAATATTGGCAGAAAATGGCGGAAATGTCCTGGTTGCAACGCTGTATTCCAGCGAAAAATATTGCATACATCGGCCTTCGCGACGTTGATATGTACGAACGTTTACTAATCGATAAAATAGGAATCACTGCGTTCGGAATGCGTGACGTTGAACGTTACGGCATCGATAGCATTATCAACATAGCACTGTCGAAGATAGATCCACGTGGTGATCGATCCCTGCATGTGAGCTTCGACATTGATGCATTGGAACCATCGGAAGCACCAAGTACAGGAACACCGGTTCGTGGCGGATTATCGTTACGCGAAGGAATTCACATTATGGAGACAATTAGGGAACGGGGTAATTTGCAGGCAATGGACCTAGTTGAAGTGAATCCTTTGATAGGTGATACTACTGATGTGGACCGCACAACCGAGGCAGCCTTGGAGATTATTTCCGCCGCATTCGTCGGTGGACGCGAGGGTATACGGGATGCTGACATTACAAAAATTCCAACAATTTAACACAATAATCTCATGTATTTGTCGAATTATATATCACACGAAAATAAAACTAATTTGTTAATCTATGTGGGGGTTTCAATGGAGGTAGAATAAACTTTTTGTCAAGGGTAGTATTGGCTGGGGTGATCATTACATTTTCTTCATTTTCCAGAAATTCAACACGTCTTTTTCCAAGAATGCGATTGACTTCAGTACATATGTCTATAAACGAATCACTGCAAAGAAATAGTACATATACGTCAATTATTCATCTTATATACCAGAGGTCGGCAATAATCATCGAGTCACCTACTGATTTTTCAATTGGATATAAATATAAAATGATTTAATGAAAATATCACTGAGCCAATCTTCTCTTTAAATTTTAGATTAATTTTGACCCGTGACCAAAAATGTTACCAACCCCAGCATATGCTATTATTAACATGTACAAATTTATTAATATGGCCACGACATATACTATATCAGTCGGCAACATACTTTCGTTCTGGTATCAAAATCACAATTTGAGAAACAATAAAGAAACGAAGACATACATCGTCGAGAGAAATTCTCTCGAGCATTAATTTTTGGAGTTTCTTTTTTTATAACTATGAATGTGTATCGAAAGTATGTGCTTTGATCCTAAATATAATAAATCTGAAATCAGACTTACATCATTTGACTTTCTAAGACATCACACAATGTCTGTATCATCCAACTGCCGTTGCGTTTATGCCGAAACGATACATAACCAGGTACAGCGGACCAATAATCCAGAATATGTTTCTGCCATGGAATCTGTGACTTTTTCAATGGGACTGGTCCGTCCGTACACAAGTCATCCGACTGAACTGTAAACAATTTATAAAATCCCCGTTATTCTAGATAAGCCTCTACTTACTTTTCAAAAACGAGCTGCCTTGGCATGCCTGAAATATCAAAATTTTCGGTTTATCTTCCAACACCTTTGAATTAATCTTCTGTTTAATGTCATTGACATTAACCGGAATGCTGTTGCATCCAATAATTTGATCTACAAAAATATATGTGGTTTATTCTTAGAAAGTATTAAATACCCACTCACTTTCACGACCATGCGACAACATAATCATGATAAAACTCGAATGATACTCTTTAATTTGATTATGTGTTACGTCTTCGATTGTTTCAAGCATCTGCGTATGCCTTTGGTCCTTTTTGTAGACGATTTCATACCCAAAACGTGAAAAAATATCGCGTAAACGCTCCGAATCTCTTGTGCTACCAAGGCGTTCTTCCAACGCCACATCTGACTTAATCAACAAGTCCTAAACATAGAGAAGTGTTAAAAAATGACAAAATTGTGTAAGCATAATAATTACTGCATATTCTGGTGATTGGTCCTCCCAAAAATGAATGTTTTCGATTATTAACACAATTCCAGGATTGTTTATATCGATCGGGTACACATTTGGCTGGTTTGTGAAGGATAATTTCCTGTGTCTTGCATCCATTAATGTTGATGCAATTGCATATTCATTTCCTGCAGTTGATTTGTCTGTGTTTAACTGACCTCCTCCGCGTAATTTGTCTTGAAAAACAGGTCCCAATTTTAGGTTTTTGAACTTTTCAACATACGTATCCATCTCAAGGACTTTAAAATGCTTGATAAGGTTGTCTAAACTAGTATTAGTAATATATTTAATTTGGAATAAATATGTCAAATTCATTTCCATAAATGTATAACAACACATAGGTTTATTATATGTTGTCTGTAGATCCTTCTTGATCAAGTCAACTAATTCCTTTTCATGCTTAGGTCTCAAATCTTCCATTACTCTGTAGCAGCATTTTCTTATTATATTTATATACACTGAAACGTGAAAATTATGTGGAAGGAAGTGTGTTTTTAACTTGGACTTATCGTAGCCCAGTTCTTCTAAAATTTGATAATTTTGTATAACACAAAGTGCTTCAATTAACTTCTTTGTGGTGTCAATAGATTTTAAGTAATCTGACAGAAACACCATAAATTGTCCTGGATTGTTGCTAGTATTATTCATCACTTTTAACGATTCTTCATAATCATCAATTAAGAGAAACAGAATTGAAATCTGAAACATAATTGTTAATCAAATATAGTAATTATTCAAGATAATCTTACCATTTCATATTGATCTAAAGATTGTAACTTTCTGAAGTCTGCCTTATTAAGTAATTGAATAGGAAAAGAAGGTGTTGTAATTGCAGCATCAACGTAGCTACCCGCTGCACTTTCAGGATGATTTTTCATATTTGCTGTATTTGTTTCTAAAATGCAAGGTTGTATTACTTATTACAACGAGAGTATGTTCAGAGGTTAAATACCTTCCGACTTTGGCTTACTACGAAAGGAATCCAGAATTGTTGTTTCTATATCAGATGAATTCGAAGAGTCACACCCGTCCGTATCGTTCGCCTGACTCGCACTGTTTCCCATTGTTAATTTTGGGAATCCCAACATTCAACAATAAATCGAGCCGTCAACAAAGCGGCAATAACAAAACTATGAAGAATTCAAGTCGAATCGACCAATGTTGACTCATACATCTGGTAAAGCGGAAGAAATTCCCAAAATATGATTTTGTAAATAATTCGCGTACGCTTTTAATATCCTACTACCAGCCTGCGAATAGTCAAGGTCATTCATGCTATCTATGCTGCCAAAGCCGTATATTTACGAAGATACCCGATGTATAATTATTGTAATTAGAGTTGCCATCACGATTTATTCCTACTACAATGTTGCTATTTTTCTTAGAATTTTTATTATATTATTAGAATTTTATTTATTTCATATGATGTAAAAATATAAAGTTCAACAATATAGTAGATTGTGACAGAATGATATGCTATTACGAGGCAGGCCACCAAAAGAGGAAGAAGACAAAACAAAAAAAAAAGACCAAAGAAGACCCTTCCTGTTTGCATGAATATTTTGAAAATTGCGGTATCGAGTTATACCCTGCTCTTGCGTGGGTCCCTTTTTCCAGTGCTCATTTTCTCTGCAGCCAATATATTCTGGCCTCCTCCCCAGAGTTTGTATCCCCTGGTACCATGTTGTAAGAACTTCCAAAAATGTGACCCCACCCAATTTGTTCCACGACTTCCTGTAACCCAACCGTCTCATAAATCTTTCTTCTCTCTCGCCCCCATGCATTCCTCATTCAAAGCTACCTCACCAAATACTCTCATTCGCCACACTCATTCTTCCGGTTTCCTATAATGGAGTCTACATAACTTTATTAGGAACCTTGCTGTATCCAGGCACACCCATTCATATACACCCCACACTTCTACTCCATACATTAAAATTGGCTTCACACATCCATCCCATATTCGCATCTCTACGTCAATATGGATAAACATAATAGATACATATACATAATAAGATATATTATACTTTATAAAAAATCCATTAGTAATTCATGTCTTCTAAGTTATAAAAAGCAGTCAATTTGCAGAATAATTGAGAAAAACTTGAGACAATCACACTCATTTCTGTTTATATTGAATGTAGCTATTTGCAATTTTTTGGCTTAATAAATGGTTTCTAAATTATGAAAAGAAAAACATATTTCTATAAAATCTAATGCTAAATGAAACATCGCAATCTACAGCAAACTAAACTAAATCTAGATTAGCGAAATCCTAATTTTACAGGTTGTATAGTTGTCATCGCCCAGGGGCTGTGTAATACAATTCTGATGCAGTAGAATCCATGGCACCAAGGATTCAAAATCAGTACACGTTAATCATAATCCAGATAAGAATAAAAATCCAATATTAACATTTGGGCATCAATGGAGGAAGAACAAATTGCTGGCCGAGCGTGCTACGATATTGCGGAATCATAATATTCTTCTCATTATTATGAAATGATGCAATTTTATTTCCCAATCTCCTGTTAACCTCGGTACAAATATCAGCAAATGATGGACTGTAAAGAATATAATATTGAATATTTCTCGTCCAATGCATATATAAAGAATAAATGATTATTTGTGCGAAAACTTACATGGATGCTTCTTCCAAAACATCACACAATTCTTGTATCATCCAAGTGCCCTTCATTGGGTCTCGAAATGAAACTGTATCCGCCACTGCCGCCCAATATTCAAAAATATGTTTTTGCCACGGATATTTCGAAAATTTTAAATTAGTTGGTCCATCAGTACGTAAGTCGGCCGATTCAACTAGAAATTTTCATCAGCCATAATACTTACAACAAAGAAAAATAAAAACACTTACTTTTCAAAACTTGGCTACCTTGACATGCCTGGTTTATTAAAATCTTCGGCTTGTCCTCCAGCACACTGGTATTGATTTTCTGTTTTATGATATCCATGTCCACAGGAACGCTGTTACATCCAATAATTTGATCTTCAAATAAAACAATATATTTTTTGCGATAGAATAATATGCACTTACTATTTTGGCCGTGCGAAAGCATAATCAAAATTAAACTTGAATGATTAATTTGAATCATATTATGTGCAATGTCAGTAACCAAACCTATCATTTGTTGATGAGTTTGATTCAGTTTGTGGATGATTTTAAATCCAAATCGGGTAAAAATATCGGCCAATCGCTTAGAATCCTTTGTGCTGCCATTACGTTCAGATAAAGCATATTCTGTTTTAATTACCAAATCCTAAGTACGAAAAAAAATCAAATGAGTGTCTAACACGGGCATATCGAAATATCGGAATTTTATTAACAGCTTTTCTAACTAATTATTATTTGAAATATTATTTATCAATGAAATAATTTATTTGCAACAAAAGTATTGATCGCATTCAGTATTCGGATTTCGAGGCTTTTATGATCGATAAAAGTATTGTGACATCTTTGCATTGCACACGTTGTCTACCTGTGCCTTAATTAGTTGCCCTCTTAATTAGCTCCCTCTGGAGCAAATTTCACCGACGTCTCCCAAACGCGAGGCCCTTCGCACATATTGACACTGGACTATAGGACAATTTTTAATACAACACGAAGACAACTTTTAAAACATTGAGAACCGTAAGAAATGAATATTTGGATCATAAATATAGATTTCGATAAGTAATATCGATACTTTCGATACCTTAATCGAAATTCAATATTTCAGATATTGAGAACATTTGGACTCTTTCTCTACCCCGAACGAAGCGCATATTTAACAATAATAGGTATGACCTAAAAATGAAAACGTGAAACGAGGAACACAATTGTAAATTAATTATTTTTTGCAATTAACCCATTCTTCCAAATGCTTAAATATGCCAATCAAAAACATGAGATCAGAGTCCAAAAATATCGATAATTTCTGAAATTTTGCTACCTCCAAAGCTTGCCAATAAACTTTTTTTCAATGCAATTATGTAACCCCATCTTATGAATTTAATGTTTGAATAACACTATTTTAAAAGAAAAATATATGCACAAGACCAAATATGATCACCGATATTTTAAACAGCCATAGAAAATCATATAGTTACCATGTTATATGGATCTTCATAAAAGTTAATATTCTCAATGATAACCACAATGCCTGGATTATTGGAATCCATAGGATAGATTTTGTTACCTTGCCCGGAAATTGCTGGACCAGTTGATGGCATTCCATAGAAAATATTATGAGCATCTTGATTAAGTTGTGGACCAAGAAATTTAAAATGCTTCAGTAGATTTGACAAATTGTCACTAGTAATATATTTGATGTGAAATAGGTATGCCAAATTCATCTCCATATATTTGTAAGAGGACATGAAACAATCTTTTGTTTCCCGTAGATCCTTAGTTATCAATTGCAATAGTTCACATTCTTTTTCAGGAGTTAGCTGTTCCATGAGACGATAGCAACATTTTCGAACTTTATCAATACGTACTTGGACTCTGTTATTCAGTGGAAGATAATCTGATAATAAGTTTGATTTTTCATACCCAAATTCTACCAATGCTGCATAGTTTTGTATAATGCACAGGGCTTCAATGAGCTTTTTCATTGCATTCGATGAGATTGTATAGTCTAACAAAAAGTCTACAAACTTAGAAGAATTGAAGGTCGTATCGAACATTATATCCAAAGCTACATTATCATTATCATCAAGCAGAAGAAAAAGTAATGATATCTGCAAAATGAGGAAATTACGATGTTGGATACAACTGAGGACAACCTTACCATTTCAAACGGCATTAAAGAGGTAGAAATCTTGTGTAACTCTGATCGAGTGAATAAACCATTATGCCGAGGACGATCATCAGAGATGATTGCATCCGTAGAGTTACTAACATCTAAAATATAATATTGTAAAGATATTTACACAATTTGGATGCAGTTACCCACAGTCAAGACAAGGCCCGCGATAGGCATCCAATCTCGAAGTATCAATATCCTCAACAGAATCATCAGCTTCAGTGGATTCAATCTCCTTGTTGTCCCATAACTTTAGGATATCAAATATGGCACCCATTACTACAAAATGAAAAGATTATTTTACATTCCACTAGCAATATGCCGTACTAGAAGATTTTACTTGTTGGTCAATCACTATCTTGATGTCTAAGAAAACCTACACCATATGTTAGTTATGGTCTGACAATCGCCTATACTTTGTTCTATTAACAGAACTATTGGATGGATGCAATAGTAAATCCACGGCGTAAATTAATAGAATGCAATATTGCGTAATATATAACAGTGCATTATCTTCAAGGTCATTTCGTTTGATTTGCAAATCGATTCTCTTAGAATTACTCCACTTATATAGAGGTAAACGGTAGTTCAGAATTTTTTTACGAGTTAATACAGAATGATAAATATGATTAGTAACATTAGTACTTTTAAAGGCGTGAAACTTCACATTTAATATTTTATAAATGTCATATAAGCTGCATAGGAGTCATGAAAGTAAATCAATGAGGATCATCTATAACCGGAAATGTGTTTGAGGCGTTCCCTTTCCTTTTCACCCCTTAAATGTTAATCGGTATTAGAATTACACATAGCGAATATACTCCTGTAACAATGATAAAGGGGTAATATTGGATTGACATTATGAGGTCCACCATATATGGGCAAGAAAGATCCCAATCTCTTGGAATCTTTTATTCTCGAGCTGTTTCTAAATGTTTTTGTAACAAAGTACTGATAGACATTTTTGTCCCATATGCCACCCTTCTCCAGAAACGCAAAATAAATATATGTATGTTGCATAAATTGTATGCTGATGTATGCATGTTATTATATTATTTTTAGTTATTGCAATAATTTCGATTTGTGGTATTTCAGTACCGAGTTTTGCCGATAATTAGTGTTCATTGTGCTCTGCCCATTTCCACTTTAGGCTTTTAGTCCAATCGATGACTTTTACTCATCCACTCCTTTTTTTCTGAGGGTTTCAACACACTGAAAATGAATCCAACATTCTTGTACTATGTTCCTACAATTAAATTAATTTAATCCAATAACAGTATCTGTTATCAGAATGTTATTTCCAATATTTATTTCTGATGTTAGGCACCTCCCTGATTACACTTTACCCACTAACTCTCCATTATCGCAATGTATTTCATTTTTGCGACTACAAATTTGTGAGTAAACTGGCTAATTATTACGAAAGAAAATAGCTTTATTTATGGTTACTTACGTATTTATCCAAATCACATTCTCACAAATGTTACCAATTTCCCAATATGACCACATTATGGGCTCATCTGTTATCGTAAATTATGTAGATGCTCTGCGCCACAACTCGAAATGTTCGTTGTTTGGTCGTCATCGCAAATAATTATAAAATAAACGCCACTATGCACAGAAATACGTGAACCACTCATTGTATGTGAGGAAGAACAAAATGTATTGCTACACCTTGACATATCGAAAGATCTGAGGGGAATCCCAATTTTAAAAATAGGTACTTTACGTTATTTATAGGATATGATTATAGAGTATATCATTATACGTATGCATACTTCCAGATATTTTCCTTTGTCCAAAAATAAATGTTTTGTCAGAGTAGCAACTAGGTCTAAAAAAGAATGGGGGAAATAGTTTGGCATTCAATTTCAGAAATGTTTTCTGTCAACAAAATAAGTGTAATAAATGATATGTATCTTTTATGACTAAAATTACTGCCGTTGTATAATGAAAATCATTATATTAAACCCATTCTCACAACTGCAATTAAAAACTCGCGTTGTACATTTCGGAAGTAAAGTTGCGATAGTGAGTGAATGAGTGATCATCTTTTTCAAGTTTAATTACTCGAAAGAAACAGTTCAATTGTTTTTTTGTCGTTGGAATTAGCGCAACGTACGCAGGAGTGCCATTTGAAAAATATAACTAAGCAGCACAGTAGCACTCAAAAAGGCCGTATTTCCATAGTTGTGATAACTATATCATAAATTATCATAAATTTTCGAAATATAAAGTGCTTGCATTGGGTGACCAAAAACTAAAATATTCCGAAAGAAAGAACACTGCTTAAATTAAGCACCTGAAGCGCAGAAGCGACGCGAAGGTGCGTGCGGTGGTGAACAGTGGATTTTCAGCCTAAAGCAGCCTACTACGGGTCACTGGTGAGACACCGTGAGACAAATAGGCTGGTATATAAATACATTTGTTTTTGATTAAGAAATTTGCAATTTATTTTTGGTATAATTAAGTAGTAAATTCCGGCTGTCGGTATTTTCCCATCGTGGTGGTCGACTGGTAATGGCTAACATCTGGTTCTTTTTGAGAGGTACGTTTTATGACGATCGCCAGCCAAAAACAGGTATAATGAAAAAAGGTCTAAATGAATGTACATTTACACTTTCAATTATAAACTTCATATTAAAGTGAATTCTTCGTCTTATCAAGAGTGTCAGCCTCTAATATGACTAATTACATTGAAAAAGAATTGAATAGAGCTAATGACCATAGCAGTCGATGCTCGGTAAAATCAAACAAAATATAAACTTGGTTTATTATCATCTTACTCAAATTAAATTATCTACTGATATAACTGAAATAAGTTTACGGATTCATTATGCCCAATTATTTATAAATCAACGTCATTCATTCATCTAGCCATCGCTTTCATATGTCGTGCCGCGCTGCACGAGTAAAACTCGTCAAAATCTCACACGTATACACATACGAGACTTGCATATAATTTATGAAATCAGGTAGGATTCTCAGATCGTAAACGCATATAACCCTCCAGGCAATGATCGGAAGTGCATAACAATGGATTAGACAACAATAGGTTTACTGCTTTGTCGTTTTGGCTCTTTATAAGACTCTCGGCAGAAGATGCATCTTTATATCGATATCTTTACAGATATCTCCGAAATGTTTAGTTATACATTTCGATCACCAACGCGTACGCAGCATGTGTAAATGTAATAGGCATCTAAATGTTGGCAATAACTGAAATAATATTCAACAGCATGTACGGGTTGTTAATATAAAAAAGAGAGTTTTATTTCTTTCATTATTTATTAAATTATATAAAGTAAACATTTACTTCTTCTTGGATACACCAACAGTCCTACCACGACGACCGGTAGTCTTCGTGTGTTGACCACGTACGCGGAGGCCCCAGAAGTGACGCATACCACGATGCGCACGGATCTTCTTCATGCGCTCCAAATCTTCACGCAGTTTCGAGTCCAAACTGGACGAGGTCAACTACAACAAAACTCTAGTTTCAACGATACTACTAAATCGCAATTTTACTGCTTGTTCAATAGGCATGAAGAAAATTGTTAAAATGTGAAACGTTAGTGGAAACCCGTCATGAGGTTAAGAGGAGAAGAATATAGAAAGGCTAATTTTTTCAGTAAATATTGCAATTCTCATTCTAGGTTTTAATAAGACAGGGCAAAGTACCGTTACTAACCTATTGAATTTTGCAATTTTCAATGAACAACGAAAATGAATGTTTCAACAGTATTAAATATTCGCATAGAATATAGACCAATGTTGTTATTTCGAAACACTACGGGAAATTTGTAGGATTTATTAAGATGAAACACTAAACCTGCCAAATGCTTCATTTTTAACTCACACTAAACCATGATAAATTCCACAAGTGACAGTAAAATGCCTCAAACAAACAAATCCAAACATTATTTTGCACTAGCTACCAACTCTAGGAATACTGACCGTTTGCCTAGTGCCGTTTTACAGTGCTTATAACGTAAACAAAAATAAATTGAACTACTCATGTAAAACATGTAACATACCTGACTGTATTTGCCATCAATGATATCCTTTTGTCTATTGAGGAACCAGTCTGGGATCTTGTACTGGCGGGGGTTAGTCATGATGGTGACGATCTTCTCGACCTCTTCCTCAGAGCATTCACCGGCGCGCTTGTCCAAGTCGACATCAGCCTTCTTCAGCACAATGTTGGCGTACCGCCTACCTACACCCTTGATCGACGTCATGGCGAACATCACTTTGCGCTTACCGTCGATGTTCGTACCCATGATACGAAGGATGTGCTGGAACTTCTCTGGTATGACGAGCGACTAAAATACAGAACAATGCGTTAGCATGGTTGGAAACATTACCTTCTGCATAGGTTTAAGATGAATTTGAGGTTATCCGATTGTATTGTTGATTTTGTCAGTAAAACTATTGGAATTCCAGTGGAATATGTTTATATCTGCATTTCACAATCACAAATTTCAATTATCACAGTAATTTGGAGAGTGGATGATTAAAAATTCCAATAATATTTCGAGATTTAGCTGCTACAACGTACCATTTTGGCGACTTCGAACGGAAAAAGAAAGTGGTATCTGTTTTACCAACCGGGTAAAGAAACATGTGGACATGTAGCGCCTTTTTGCAGAAATTAAAACTTATTTTTTCCGTCACTAGAGGTCACTAATGTATACTAGAGGTCAGTAGAGGTCGCTAGTGTATGTTTAAACGATAATTCGTTATTGAAATTTTTAAGATTTTAATAATAAGAACATTTAAGAAAAAAGAAAAATTTATAATAATGGTTGAGAATAATTATTATGACTTTCATTATTTTTAAAAGATTTTAAAAGTAAAATTAAAGTTTACGAATTACAAATTAATCTGAAATTAGCAATGCATTGTTCCGAATGCTAAATGAAAAAGTGTTGCACGGGTTTTCAACAAATTTAAATTTGAATCGATTAGTATATGATTTATAATCCTTTTATTGTGGGAAATATGAATAAAAGTGTACACTACAAAACTTCTCACTTTAGGAAAACTCTCTTTTGTATGTTATATTTCCCAATGACAACACTGCCTATCAGCATAAATAGGGACCCAAAAACTAATTACATCTAACGGAGAGTGTATTACCACAAAAGTGATAATTCAATGATATGTTGATTAGAAAATATTTTAGAACAAAGTTTGAATTTCACATTTTAGTTCCACTCTTTGCCGCTACGTGAAATATTCCGCGTAGACTCCTCTTAATTAATTTCATTTATTTAAGGGTTTTAAAGCAGTTATCCTTATATTATAATTACAATTTCATCAACGAAATGCAGTACATTAATCATTAAACTGCAATATAAAGCCATAAAAAGTACGAAACGCAAATAAAATAATTTCGGAATAAGGTTGGATTGTTTTTACTGGTAATTCTGTTTTGTAATTGAATATTTAAAGCGTGATACACTTCTTATCACAATATCGTCCCTTTCGTTCGATATTGATTGTGACGTAATGCCTTCGTTCGCCGCCTCCAATGTGCACGTGCACGCACGAACTGCGCCGGCGAGAAAATCCATACACCGAATCGCTGAATCGCGTAACCTCGCGTAGGTTCGACCTCGTCGGTGGTAGCGACGGCGACGGTGCCACCACCGATAGCAAATAACGGGGGCGGCAGTAGATCGGTCGGCGGTGCTCATAGCGGTGTGCGCCAAGGCGCGCGCGCGAATGTGCTACAAACAAGTCATACGGGTAAAATTGGCACTCGTTTCCTCGAAAAGTTTCCATTTCGCGTTTGCAGCCGCGTCCCGGAGGCGACGGCCGATATCAAACAATGCGCGTTGCGGTTCCATTGTGCTCGATGGTGGTGGCGACCGCGAGCCACACGTACCCATTGTGATGTGAATGTGGATAACAATGAGATTACAAACAAGAAGTGGAGCAACAATTTATGCAACAGTGTAAGTCCTGCGCCATTTTACCTTCTTTACATAACCTAGCCTAACAGAGTATAACCTACAACTTCAAATTGACGACGCTTATTTACTTAAGAGGTTTGCACGATATTTTTATTGGCCTAATCGACGGGGGGTTCGGCTGATAGCCGAAATTGTGTAAAATCGATCGATCGAGTCTGTTTGTTTCACACGCATACGATGTATAAATACCAGCTACCTGCGTAGGTCATACCTACGCAGGTGAAAAAACCCGTACAAATAATGCAATATGGTGGGTGCGATCGCGGTTACTAACTAATCCATGAAATATTGTAGTCCGTGATTAATTATTTACATCGTTAGGGAGACATCGAAATACTGGGAAAAGTTAATGTTTACTTTTAAAGGTTATTTTAAAGACAATGGGTTATCTAACCTACAATTTTCTGAACGAAATGGTGTGAATATTATCGTGGAACAATGGGCTAAATTGTGTACAGTAACCGCATATGCCGTCCTCGAAATGTACACCGCAACATGTCATGTACCCACGATTTGTAGCGCAATGCATGTTGTGGCGTGTGGAAATGTGGAAAATCAATTAAGTCGTACAACCAGTGCGGTTTGGCGGAGAGCGCGTGCTGTGCGCTAATGTGATATGCGAAGTGCAAACAAACATGTAATAATACCCATATTATTTAATTCTGTATTTCCTGTAGGGTTAGGTATTAAGTCGTTATTGACTAGGTTAGAATGGTGTTTGGTTAACAATAAGTTATCTGTTCTTTGCATGGTCAATTTAAATCGGGTTATATATAGTGAAAAGGAATGTGAAAGATGGTGCTAATCGCAATAAAATCGTGCGGAAAACAAGGTTATTCTCTTGCCACATCCCTCATCCTTCATCTTTCATCCCCTAACACCACGTAGCGTATCAAAATGACAGCACGCATTTGTCATCCGTCGGTTTTTGCTTCATTCATTCACACTGAGCGCGTTTTTCTTAGCGGAATAATTCGCGTTGTCTGCGCGCATCGCTGCACAACTGCGAATAACCTCACCGTCGGCGTACGGCACGACAACGCCTTCTTTCGCACGCCGCCGCCGCGACACTCAACGGGGGGCCGACACCGCGCGCGCATCGTGCAAATGACGGAGCGTCGAACATCTCCAGAATAATTTCCACAGCGGCAACAAGTCCAGAGCGGTAGAATTTTACGTTTTTGCGACAGTTGGAACGCTTCCAAACCCGACTTCAGTTCGGAACAAGTGAATACACTCTACTTTCTTCCCACAGAAAAAAGATAATCCTTACAATGTGCTTTTATTTAGTACTATGTGCTTTAATCCACTTTTTAACTATTCATTCTTTGAGATTCGAAAAACGATCGACGCTATTTTTTTTAATTTAAAAAATCAACTAACAATTCATTAATAATTTGTAATTTGTTTCAGGCGGTGAATGTGTGCAGTGAAAACAATACGGCAACAATTTGTGCAAACGCCATCAATGCCTAATTGACGCCGACGTGCAACGGGCGAGCGTGCATTACTGAATTAGCATAGGACGCGGGGGGCGGTCGAAGAGGTTGACAGGACACGTGGTGAACAGTGACAACATACACCTACACTCACACACGCACACCACCCATATCGTATCTCAGCTTATCGATTGATTATGGTGCTGTTCGCGTCCGGCCTTCGTCGTCGATATTGTCGTCGCGCTGACACCTTCCACACGGTCGCCGCCGGCGCCTCCACCTCTTCGTCAACTACGGCGACAGCGGCGAGGACGACGACGAAGCGCCCCTATTGCGGCCCACTTTCCACACCAGCCGCCACTATCGTCATTCATCTGGATTAACATGATTGATTTTAATCTACAAGTAAGTATACCGATGTTTTTAAACATCAACGCATTTTTATTTCTTTGAGTTCTTTTAAGATGACTCATTACTTATGCCTCATTACTTATGTATATGAGGATGAATTTCTGTTTATACTTTTTTTATACAAGATAATTAGTTGTCTCTGCCTTTTGTCTTTAATAAATCGTCAACTATTCTTCGATTCTGAACATAGCATCTTCTTTCTGTTTTCTTCATATCTTTGAAGCATCTAATTCCATTAATATAGGTTGGCATTCTAGACTTTTTCATTTTTTTCCAGATTCGTTATATTTCTTTAATATTTTTGCGCTAATAACTTCTTTACGGAGGGTAAATAACTTCTCAGAGTAACGATCATGGTGCCAGTCTGTCTGTCTGCCCCTGCCTTATTCATTTTGGAACGGCATGCTTCTCTCGTTTCACTCACTCTCTGCCATGTGCTTAGTGTGCACGTGTCGCGGAAATAGTTGTTCGACGACGATTATGAATCATATTTACGTGAATTCTTGTCCCATAGATCAGGGATGAGCAACCTTTTCATCAGCTCGCAAGTAAATAGGTAAAATTTGTTGATGGGCCACTCACTAGGAGTGCGGGACATTTCATTAGCAATAATAGGGGTCCCCTACACTTAACCCAAGTGTATTTGAACAAACAATTTTTTCAAATGCTTCGCGGGCCTCAGAAATCTGTACTAAGGACCGCAACTTGCTCATTCCTGTTCTAGGTGATATATTTCTGACTAATATGATTTCCAGTCTATTCTATTTTATTTTTTGCTTCATTGTACTTTGTTTTCCATGATTTGTCTTCAAATGCCTTCGTTCGGTTGGAGGGTGATTTTCCCTTTGTGCTCCTATTTTATGCATATCTTCATACTAAGGATCTTAGAAGGATAGTAGCGTCTTATCTACTCAATTATTCCTTCGCATTAAACTGCGTTTCGCCAAAGTGGGATTCGGACAAAGCTGATTAATGAAGGAATAGATTTTTGAATGCAACTATTCGTAAGTGGTCATCAAAAATTTCTTCATGTTTGACAGAGTACTCGGCATTACGAAAGATATCCACATATTCTCCAATTTCCTATTGCTGTCTGCTTTTACTATTATAGAGAAGTTATTTTGTAGCTTTTTCTGATTTTTATGTGATTTTTCTACTCAATTATCATATTTGGCGATCCTATCCTTTGTTTTCTGTTTTTCACATTGTCGTAAATCTGTTTACCACACATATGGCACGATTGTGTTTTATACTACTCCAATGTTAGCCAAAGTGTGACCCATATACCAATTTTGGGAACATTTTAATAATGTTATGTAAATACATAAGAGGTGCATAATTTGTAAATCATATGTTTATATTTGATTTATTTTTAAATATTTCATATTATATTATAAATTTATTCTTATCACAGTAAAAAATGACTCTTTTGGAACTTAGGAGGACAAAAGCAAAAAATAAATCTTTGCGATATAATCCATTAAAAACACAAAATTGCAAGATTCTCATGAATGCTTCGTCTTATATGCCGATCAACATAAAATATTCCTTTATACCAAATATTTCATTACGCTTCCGCGTTAGACAGGTTCCTCAGAATGCAGGCCAATTTACATTATTTACGTAACGGACCGCTAGAAAATCTACCGTTGTAATCAGGATTCCTTGCACCTATGATTGTGTTATGGTTGTGTTACGGTTCTTTAGCAAAATCGTTTTTAAATTGTAATATTCACCATCCTAAAAAATTTTATTAACTTACCCGATTTTTATTATTGTTATTGCCCTAGTTATTACAAAACACTTTAAAAAATATGAAGAGGAGTTGCAAAATTGATCAAGTCAAAGATATGAAAATAAACAGTAATAGGTGCATTCGTTAAATTCACTTAGTCTTCTGCTAAGTTGTCTGTCTCCTCGTTTTCGTTTAGGCGGTGGCGGCTGCGACATGCCAAGGGAGACCCAATAAAACGACCTTGGCACACTTATCGAAAGATCTCTGCGCCGTACGCAAGCCGCCACTCCGAGCCGAGCCGGTTCTTTTTAGGTCGCGCCCCGGCTATACTATCGCCATCGCCGCCGCCAACACTAGCCGACCTCCCTCTTTTCTTGATCAATGCATGCCAGAACCACTACTCCAAACCCAACGCGCTTATCTCCGAAAGTTCCGTTCTTATAAACCCCGCCACAACCAAATAAGACTCCATGTTGTTGTTCGATGCATGTAGGCGTAGGCGTTGTCGGAAGAGGCGACGGCGTAATAGCTACAAATAGATCACTGAAAAGAACCTATAAATTACTAAAATAAAATACTATTAAGGATTTAGAGGTAGTTCTCTATGTTGTGTCGAGTCCCAGTAAACCTTCTGCAATATCACAAAGCCAATTGCAAAAATGGTTTTTCTTTTATTCATAACGCAGCGCGCGCTATTTAGAGGTTTAAACACCGTTAACGTGCGTAATGAACGCGATTCACGTGCTCACTGTGCACAACGACTGATTGTGTGCGCTGCTGGGGGGCGACTTTAGTGGTGGATAGTATAGTTCTCGAATAATTGGGTTGCCCATGTCGCAAGCGGGGAAGGCGTTTAATCGATTCCCCGTCCGTCGTCCGCTTCTTCGGCGCGCAAAACCGGCAAACATCACATACATACACGCACACTGGATTGCACGTGCAGCCGCCACCACTGCCACCGGATGCGGATTTATCGCCTGCATTGGGGGAAATTAAAATTACAGCTCACCCTAGCCAGCGTGCGTGAACCAATATTATAATAGCTTCGATGACAGGTGTAATTTTCGACTAATTGTCGTTTACCCCTTGCACAACGGAAAAAAA
>JAODAC010000159.1:0-36413 GCA_027575185.1 Mimaenictus wilsoni | reverse complement strand
TTTCAATATTTTGTTTATCAGTTATTCTTGGCGATGTAAACATTTTTAAAACTCGTCTTGTTCGAACACTTAAATATGATTTTATTTCTTTAACAGCCGATAACTTCAATTCTAATTAACTTATTTCAAATATGATATACTCCTCATAATCTACGGAAAATTAACTTTAAAATAATGTATAATTTAATTTTATTGAATAAATTTACTTAGTGTTATCTTTATTTGAAAATAAGACTTCTTTTTTGTGAATATTTAGAAAACATAAAATGCGTGTCATTTTTATCGGTTAATTACTAAGAAACTAATCAAGATATTAAAGTCAATCAACCATTGTTACATGAAGAATTTAATAGTTTTTCTAAATATGTTAATCCCAATTTATTAGAATGTTTCCTTAATCCGTTATTAATAAAAATATAAAGAATTTCAGAAATTTACCCCTGGAATAATCGAACTATTTCAATTCGCCGAAGCACAATTTGATAGTCAACTTTGTCGATTAATTACAACAATACTAATTACATTAACGAAATTATTCAAAAAGTATTCGATGCAGAATTTAATCATCTTTCATGCCAATTATCTCCCATATTGTTAGCATGTCTTGTTTATCCACTACGTTTACTAATGATGAAAAAAACAAATTTCCCCATACAACTTTATTCCATTCATATTTTACACTCTAATTTTCACATTTTAATTACATAACATAAAAACAGCGACAAAAAGGCGCAATAAAAACGAGGGCAGCCTAGCTGAGTAAACTTTTCTACGTGCATCAGTAAACAAAACAAATCGACTCATTAGTTTCGACGGTGCTGAACGCTTGCCTCTCCGCCAGTGGCTCCAAATAGCTGCCTTCCTTTTTACGAGCCGTTTTACTGATGTTGAACATACTTCTTCCGTCGCCTACACACACCGCACCGCCACGCTTTTTTCTTTCTTTCATAATAACGACTCAGTAAGTCAGTAAGTATGACTGATGCATCATCATCGTCGTCGTCTCTTTTAGAGTGGCCGGATGTTTGCACTGCAGACGCCAAGCGCAAGCAAAGCTGGGCGAAACAGTTTGGCAAGACACCGCCCTTCGCATCCTGCCCGTTCGCCATCATCTCAAATATATTTGATTATTAATTGCCCTCCTGGCCAAGCCGAGATCCGGGAGCTGGGGAGCCGAGAGCAGGCACAGCGCCTATTTTCGAACGCCGGAAGCACTTTTCTATGCTAATCTCCGCCTTTCCGCCTTCGCAAGACGTTTATTTGTCAAAAACGAGAAAGAGACACAGAGAAAGAGAAGAAAGTTGCGTAATATCACAATTGGAATCATAAACCTAACCCTTTAAATAATAATTGAAATTATTGTAGCAAATAAATTACTAAATGGAAAAAAAAACTACGATTTAAGTAGTATTTTTAAGTAGGCTTAACTTAAGTAAGTTTAACATAAGTTTACTTAACTTAAGAATACCTAATTAAGTATATTTACGTATACTTCATTTTATGATATTTAACCCTGTCATTAATTGTCAAATTGTTTAATTGTCAAATTTATTTTTAATTACTTTAATCTATCAAAGAGAGGCTCCGGAGTCGACATCTCAAATTTCCATGAAAATTGGTATACGTATAGAAAAAGACTAGAAACTAATTATAGTCAATCGAGACTAATGTATACTTAACATAATTAGGCCTAATTGTAAGTATATTTAAGTATACTTCATTTTATGATATTTGTCATTGAATTGATTAATAGTCAAATTTAAGCATCTTTAAGTTATTTTAATCTAACAAAGAGAGGCTGCGGAGTCGACACCTCAAATTTGCATGAAAATTGGTATACGTATAGAAAAAAAATTGAAACTAATTATAGTCAATCGTGACGTCGCATCTCTCAACTAATGTATACTTAACTTAAGTATGCATAACACAAATAAGCCTGAGTATATTTAAATATACTTAATTTTGCGATATTTAACGATATCGTTTAATCGTCTAAGTAATTATGTCAATTTAACATAAGTCACTTTAATCTAACAAAGAGAGACTTCGGACCTCTCAGATTTGCTTGAAAATTTAACATTTAGAATATGACTGGAAACTAATTACATACGGTCTAGCATCTGCGCCAAGCTACCTGCAAACCAACTCTTGACAGCGTATGCATTTATGCCATGATCACCTTTAGGAGTTGCGTCGACTGACTAGACTATAATTAATTTGAAGACTTATTCAGCACGTCTACCAATTTCTATGCAAATCTTAGGGGTCGACTCCGGAGCCTCCCTTTGTAAGTTGTGGTGTCTAAAGTACCCTGTGTTATTTTCATTAAATTTTCCTCAACTATTGTGAAATAGAACAAAAAAATAAATAGCTAACAAATTTACTTGAGTCATTAAGTCACATAATATATAAGTAAATATGTTAAGGTCAGTTCAGTGGGACTGTAGGCAACCCAAACATCAACGCATACGATGACAACGCGGAAGACGTACGACGGCAACTGTCAACATGAACATCGTCGAGAGTCGCCGATGTTCAAATTCAGACCTCAAGGTCGTTTCGGAGAACTTGTTGACACTATCAGCGAGAGTAATCGCAAAGTAGGTGTCGCAAGGCGGCGTTGGTCCCTTAGCCACCTTGCGCTGCAGTTGATACTGAGTTCGCCAGTGAGTGCACTGCCTTTCCCTTCATGTAATTGTGAGATCGGGGGTTATTGGTCGGGCTGGTGCTTTTCACTCGCTGATAATGCCTTAAATTACCCCAATCCATTAACATACATATAATTTAAGTAAGTTTCTTTCGTAAATAAAATGACTGTAATTTAGTTGCTTAGCAGTAAAATTGTAATTTAAATAAGTTTTGCTTAATTTGGCTTAACTTAAGTATACTTAATTCAATGCAAATTGCCTTAAATAAGCATTTTTCATAAGTTCATATAATTTAAGTTGCATTACACATGTATTATCAATTTTATGCAAATCTGAGGAGTCGACTCCGTTGCCTCCCTTTGTAAATGATAGTATTTTAAGTACCCTGCGTTGTGTTTATTAACCTAAGTATTCTTAACAGAAGGCAAATTGATTTAAGTAAGCATTTTTCATAAGTTCATATAATTTAAGTTGCATTATACTTGTATTTTCAAATTTATGCAAATCTGAGAAGTCGACTCCGTTGCCTCCCTTTGTAAATTATAGTATTTTACGTATCCTGTGTTGTGTTTATTAACTTAAGTATACTTAAAAGAAGGCAAATTGACTTCAGCAAGTTTTTTTTCTTCATAATTTAACATAATTTAAGTAAAGTTAGGTTAGGTTAGATTTGGTAAAATCTTAATAAACAAAAATCTTTGGAAAACAACAAGAACAACAAATGACTAGCTGTGAATTTTCAAGAGTATCCGTGAAGGGCTGCGCAAAGTCTAAGCTGGAAATCTTTGAAAAGTAATTTCCCACCGATAGGTACACGATGGACAAACATCGATGAGGTCATAAGGCAGAGGGCTTTCCCGTTCATCAGGAAGCGTTCGCGATGTGTGTCCATGTCCTGAAGGTGGTGCGCTGTTGCCATTTCTGTGAGCCACTGTTGCACGTTGTCGCGGGTCCATCGTCTAGGATCTGAAAGAATTACGAAATTAATCGTTTATTTTTTCTTCTGGTATTCTTTGCTATGCTACAGATGTTTTTTCTTTTCAAAGAGAAAAGGGTACCTTTGGGAAGATCAGATGCACATTCAGCATCATCGTCATCGCTGAATTCCAGACGGCGTGCGGCGAAAAGATGCCCACTTCCGGGATGGAAGGATGGGAGTGTCGCCTGCATATTACGGACACTTCCGGGGTAGGTTTTTCGATTGTAGTAACCTATTTTGTACAACTGTAACGAAATAAAGTCAAATCAAATGAAATTTAAAACTCTAAAGGCGTTATTCAGACCATCGACGTCGGTTTCAGGCTTCTATGCCTACCCTTGTCAGATGAATATATTTAAAAGGAGATGAAGAAACTCAAAGAAACAACCTCCTTTAAAACATGAGTCAGAGAAAGGAAATCAGGAAGCGATGTGACGCCGGTGCGGCGCCGGCGGTTTGGACGACGCCTAAAGCATTGTTTCCTGACTTGGGGCGTAAAAGGAGTAGCAATTTCATTGTTAAATCAATTGAGGAGGGTTCTATTGGATTTAGTCTGAACTCTTTACGGTGGCATACGCACACAATGATCATTAGATATAGGATATGTAAATATATTAATGCGAAAACTTTTAACACATCATGTGACGCTCCACCAAACACTGGTCAAGCGCTGACCACGCGCTGCCCTTTAGCCCCTAATTAGTGTTAGAATTTTGTATATATACTGCAACTATACTATGAAATAAACAGATTCAAACAGATTCAAACCAGCCTTGAGTCCAATCACTTGTATCTCAACGAAGATCCTAAAAACCTCAGAGTTTAATTTCACCCTCATTTTGTTTCTCCGCGGCCTTATAAACCGCGGTTCACCATCCTCAAATGAAATATTGATATTGGTCGAAATCGGTATTTCCATTTTTCGATATATCGATATCGAAATATCGTTTTGGAAATATCGATATTATCAATATCGATCAAATCGAAATTCCATAGGAGCGCCATCTGCAAATGGGTTTCAGGACTAATTACAGTTCCCGACAAACTTCAGTGATCATTAATTCACATGGAATCTCATACACCGGCTACAGTAGTGTTCCTAACCTGTATCCGTGATTTTTTGTTATTGTGAATCGACGATGAAGAAACATAACTATATACGCATTCCACTGCGCTGATTTAATATTTGAATTTGGCGCCCTGTACGCCAAGATAACAAGCCGAAATAAAAGATGTTAAACACGCTAACAGACAATTTTTTCTTGCTAATTCTAATGTGACGTTTTCAAAAATGACTTAAGTAGTAAATAATAAAACTGAATGATGCATAGAAAAACTTGGTAGAACCACCATCCCATAATTGTGATAGGATATCCTGTGCCATCGGTTTGTCATCCGGTTCGTTGGTTGGTTTGTTCGCGTATGTCCGGTTAGCGTTTGGTTGTTTGGTTTTTCGGTCCTTTGCTCGCTATTTAAGCGCAGTTTGCGCGCACGCGTCTAATTATGCAATCGTGCATCCCGCAAATTATCCATCCACATACGTATGCCGGTGTATGAATGTGTATATATGCGATGGCGGTGTTTACACGCTGCGTTTCGATTTCAAATCGACGCGAATCAACGAAATAAGCCGAATTGTTGTGTGCACCCACCGACATTGACAACCGTCGCGTCGCGTCAATCGTACGTATGGTTACAAAAGGAAAGGATATCCTCTTCCTGGTATGGCTGGCCTGCTGGTGAGCGTTTCATTTACACTGGAAGGATGACAAAGGATCACAAATTGATAATGCGCTATCGCATTACGTGGATTGTTTATTATTGTTTGCTTTAACATATTACCTGCTGATTTGTTCTAATCACAACTCTTTTTTATTTATCGCATTATTAGTTCATATGTTAAAATATTTACGTACATTTTAAACATTTTGAGTTGATTTATTATGTGAATTTTAACTATGTGAATTTGTAAGTGATTTTTGTGTAAATTTATTTAATAACAAATTCACACTTGAGGGGTGCCCATCCCGGTGACTCGCGCCCAGTTCGCCTGCGTGATAGCCTGAAGTGCTATCTATTAAGCTGTCCAGGCGGGCGTTTTTTAAAAATTATTTTGTCCCATAGAAACGTATCCCTTATAATCTCATATAAATTACCGTATTCACGATTTTTATATTCGTGACATATTTATAAAACATATACACCCGCGAATAAAAACCTTTTACTGAATTAATTTTTTTTCTATTCGAGATAGTTGACGAGTAAATAACTGAATTATCATCACTTATGCTAAAGTGACTAACGTAAGTATGCTTAAATTTTCTTAAGCCTACTTAAGAGAGACCTACTTAAGTCTAAGTTTTACGTCATAGGCGCCGCTAGGGATGGCAACTTTTCACGAAGTATTGATACTTTTGAAACTTAGATACTTTCGATGACCAAGTATCGAAGAAAAGTATCGATACTTATTGGTATTGAAAATACACAGTGGCGCCATCTGTTAATGTATTTTCAAATTATTTCTTACTCGTTACAATAATCTTTCAGTATATTATCAACCCCATTTTTCTGATGTTACTACATTTTGAGAATGAAAAATATCGTAATTCCTAAGCAATAAAATTAATGCTTGTTAAATTACTGATTGCGTAAATTACGGCTAAACTAAGTTTTTATCAAAAAGTGTCAAGATTTAAATGATTTTGAATTGTAGGGAAGTATCGATACTAATTGTCAGCAACACTGCAACAAGTATTTTAAAAACAGGATCAAGAATCGAAATTTCGCTGACAATCAGAGAACGTTTACCATTCTAATTGGTGGTTGTGATTAACAGATGGCCTCAGTGTCGGGACATGTCAAAAAGTATCGAAAATGACCGATTCGATACAATAGATACGTACCAATAAAAGCCGATAAGTATCGTCACGTGGTATCGATACTTATTGATACCGATACTTTTTTGACATCCCTAGGCGCCGCCACATAAGTCACTTTAGTTACCAGCTAATTGTAAGTAACAAACCAATTTACCCTCCTCTAAGAAGTTATCGCTTGTATTTTACGTTAAATCAATTGCAATTTAAATCAAAATACAAGTAGTTAAAACCGTAGCAAAAGCAAACCTGTGCAGAAGTGTAGAGCATTAACCACTAGCCATCAACATAGCGGTGCCTTACGGTTTCGCTATTTGACTACGAGTCTTCCTCACGCGTGTCGTGGTTTCGTGAATAGGAAGTCTTTCCAATGCCCCCATGCGGCTGGCTTAAGCCGACTTTAAGTTAAGCCAACCGCAGTGCGGAACGCGTAACTAGCTCAAGACAAGACAGGCAATGAGATAATTAGACGGGACCGGATTCCCGCCGTGATTTTTCGTGTGCGTCTTGCAGAGAGACTGAGAATTGTTTGCAGGCACCGGCTTCCGTTCCCAGCACACATTTTTTTCTCAGCATTCACAAATCGTCCTCATTCACGATTTAATTCTTCATTCACACTTGTGTGTATAGAGGCACATACACCTATATGCGCAAATTATACACGATATCAAGTACACGGTATCAAGGATGTGAACTTCCACCGGTCTTACATCTACTTCCGGCTGTTTACACCCCTTTCCGGGTGGATATAATAAGTACAAACAGAAATTCGTTGAAATTTACATCGAATTTTCTGTAAAAAACAAACTTTAAACGTTCATTGATTAATATTTTAACTTTAATACACTTGACTTAAGTATTTAAATGTATTGAAATTTTTACATTTTATATCAACTTTCGGTTATTTTATAGCCGATTTATAGTTATTTTATTTCCGAGCTTATTTTGAAAACTATTTCTTATCTTTGAAGATGAAAAGAGCCGCAACTAATAGACGTGATTTTCATGCGGTAATTAGTAAACGCCGCAGCGCCTACTAATTGGCGTTAATAATTCAAGAGAAGAGCCGGAAGTTGCTCTTCAGAAGGCGCAACGACACCCTACCACACCATTTCAGCCGGGTGCGAAACCATGAACGGCTCACCGAAGGTGATTTATGGGGTTTTGGTGTTAATGTCAGAAAACCGAGACCTTTTCCGACATCAGAGACATTTGTGAAACTTAATAGTTGCGAAGAGATCAACTGGTGGTTTCGTATGATGACTTATGGTGTTAAATATACAGAAAAAATGAAAACTGTAATGACTTAAGTCATATTTAATTTACGAAAGTTATGTTTATTTAATTGGTAGTTAATTCTTAAGATTTAATCAAAACTGCTGAATCAAAAGGGTTGAATCAAAAACATTGACACATTCAAGTAACATGACTGAAAGTTAAAATGTAACTTAAGAAAACATATCAATTATTTTCACATACGATTAATCAATTAATCACATATGATTGATTAATAAACAAAATTGAACTTTCTTTAAATTAAAGGTACTTACATGAATATTCTTCCAGAAAAACCTTCACGATCCTTTAAAGTTGTTTGTAAAGTCTTAACGTTGATAGAAATTTAGTCCCAAAGTTTAGCACTTTTAACTATATTTAACTCTCGCGACACTATAAGTAAAAATAAATTTCGCAAAACGAAAAACTTGTAAAGAACTAGGTTTAACGATCCAACATTGGCAGATGTTTAGTACGAAATGAGCGCGCATTTTGTTTTGCTAGTTCTTCTTTGCAGCTGTGTTTTCCACTATCGCCATCTATTATCTAATATCAAAAGTTACTCTGTACTCAAATCCTCTAACATATTACAGATTTCTGTAATTATAACAAATGAGCCTTGTGATTCGACAACCGATCAGCAGATGTCACTACTAATTTAAATATTTAAACAAATTTTAATTTATTTTTAATTTAGAGTATTTTATGAATATTTCTATTAAATTATCTGAAAAAATGCAATTGTAAAATTTACATTTGTATTTTATTAACCTAATTTAAACTAACCTATCATAAAATCAAAGTAACGCATTCCTAACCTTTCTAAAAATATCTAAACTAAAACTAACCTAGTTTAACCTTAATTCTTCATTACACCAAGTCAAGGCTGAAACAAAGGAATGAAAAAAAGCACGAAGACAATTGAAATAAAGCGGAATTAATTAGGCTTATGAATGGGATCACATGGGATTACATCAAGTGTATCATCCGTTATGTTGATCTACGGCCCGCGGTGCTGTCGCGGTGTGCTGATGAAATTGCTTCGCAAAGTATTCCAGAAAAGCCGTGCTGTGCCGTGAATAATTGCATCGCTCACAAAATCAGTCAATGCACTGCCTACGGTTTGTCAACCACGTCCAACGCCGATTTTTATTCGTTATTCCCGCCAACAAAATTGCCTCAAAGCAATACTCGTGAAATCGTGGAAAGAAGCTTTTAAGACGTTTCCAAGTATATAAAGCTTGCAACGCCAAGAAAAACTCGCAGTCGTTTCAAACGCAGCTAGGCAACATGTTAGTTGCTAGCTTTAAGGTTAAGTTCTCGAGCTTAGTGATGGTTTTAACTTTCGGCGCTGTTGTCGCTACATTTGAGGATTTTGAGGTTAAGTCAATTGAGAAACGTACTGAGCGAGCTTTGGATAAGACGCTTGATTATATTCTTGATAATTACAAGAGGATTAATGTGGATGGTTTGTTTGGTGTTGTTTTTGCTAAGGGTAAGAATTTTAACCTCTATAAAGACGCTAATCTAACCTTCCAATAGGAAGAAAATAACTAACCTAACCTATCTTAACATAACCTCATTTCCAGCCTCACATCTAGTGCAATCAACCTTAATTAACTGATAGTAACTTACCTTTGAATAACGTAACCTGATTTTAGCTCACATAGATACAATTTTAAGAACGTTTGATAAGGACGATCACCTTACTCTGGAAAAACTAAAAACAAAAGCAGATCTCATTTATTCATTGGTTAAACCACGATTGTATAAAGGCGAAACTAAACAAATTATATGTAAGTTAACCTTAAAAAAAATAACCTAACCTTTTTAAGTTAGATCACTTTTAACATAATCAAAGCTCACCGAACCGAAGCTAACCTGTTTTTAAATTGTGTTTATCCAAGTTCTAGAAGAGATAATCGATCCAATATTATGGCAACGGGAGATTGCGTTTCGTCATGGAAGTTTAACCTCCAAACCTCCATTTTTACGACAAATAGCGACAGATGGCGCAACATTTGATAAGGTTGACAATTTTGACAGTTTAGACAAAATCGACAGTGGTGACGCCATTAACAGCTTCAACAACCTCGACAAATTTCTAAAATATCTTAAAACTACGAATATGTCTGAAGCACAATCGGATGAATGCATTCTTGAGTTGATTGCAACTGGTTCGAAGAACAACAAACATGACTGTCAACTAAGTGACTTTTGTCAAAGATATATGATTGAGGATCCTTTTTATGATCCCACTTATGGTATTACTCATAGGTATTAATATACAGTCTTTGCTCTGCGATTTCCTATCTTTTCCGACGTTTTAATAACATGATTTATAAAGAGGTTATGATGTTTTAGGTTATTGTATCTACAAATAGCAAGATCCAGAAAGTGTATGATTGATAAGGAATGGTATACAGCTCAGACGCAGGATTACTGTTCGTACATTTTATGGGAAGCTATGAAAAACGCTCAGTTTGGTTTTTTAGACGAATTGGACGACGTTTTATTGGAACAAAGTTTGTATATATTTAAAAAGGTTATGTAAAAGTGTAACAATGAAAATATTTTAGTCACACTTTGTGGTTATGAGGGTTATGCTGAATTTTTCCACCTGGATTTTGTGGAGCATGTTTTGGAAGCTCAAACGGTTCATGGATGTTTTAGTCTGCCATCACCGATTCCCCACAGGTTGGGGAATCACAGAAATCGACGTAGTGCCACCATGATTAGTTTCGGTTGTAATGATCATACAACTGGACTGGGAGCTTCCACTCTAGCTTTGATTCTACGTTATTTAAAACTGGGGGATTCTCGGCATTAAAGTTATGCAACCAAATATACACGGGTGGCATTTTATTTAGTATATAAACAAAAAGACAGCAATGGAGAGAGAGAGAGAGAGATGAAGGGATATATGATATTTGGAGAAAAAAATTAACTATATCCATAGTAAGCAAACAAATAGACATTTACGTCATCAAAATTCAATAAATGTGTTGTACATGTAAATAGTGTATATATTGCTTGATTTTTGAAAAATTTTAAAGCCTAACCGAATCTAAAAGCGTCATCTAGCGGCATAAACAGAAACGTTGTAAGTTTTATTCTTTTTTGTTTAGTAACGCCATTTCATGATGAAAATTGAGACTGAGGAAGTCTCCTCTTTACAAAATAACCTCACTAAACTATCCTACCTTTACCTAACCTAACCGAACTTTTCCCACCTAACCTGCTCAACCTAAGTTAAACCTACCGACTCTCGCATGCAACGAGGGTTGTATACAGTATCTGTTCAGTTATAAAAAATACAAGAAATATACAATATAACCTCCAATATATGAATGCAAACGTTTGCAACCAAATATACATCCTCAAAATAACCTCAAAACTCCAACTTTAACTAGCTAAATGAGCAAAATGTACGAAAATAGATGGGGTATCTTTAGAAAGGGGTGGTGGAAAGCAGTTCTAGATGACGTTCTAGTTGGCTAAGTGGCGGGGGTGGCGGACTTTCGGAGGCGGCATAAAGCACACTGCGATCGATAAAGCTGTGCGCCCCGCGGAACAGGCACACAATCGTCCAGCGTCCACCGTCCGGTAAGCTGCCACCCCCAGAACATACACATCAAAACGAACACACCTACAAACCAACCCTCAAAACCACTGCCTCCGGGAGTGATTAGTGCGTGCTATCACCGCTGTCTTTAAAGTCTATAACAAAAGTACAACTACGATTCGGATAATTTGCTTCACGTAATTATTAAATATTGTGATCGAGAGTGGATAATGTAAAGTTTGTGAACCGGGAGAGAAAGAAGATCAGTGACGGCGGCAAAATGTTGCCCCTCGTGCTAGTGCTAGTGCTTGTTGGGGGCGGTGCGCCGCAGAAGCCGAACACAGACGCCCGTCGGCATGACGTCTACATCGCCGGTTTCTTCCCCTATGGCAAAGGGGTTGAAAATTCTGATACAGGTTCGGATATATTTTGTTTGTTTGGTCTTACTAGATATAATTCACCTAAGTGTATTTATCTTTTGTCAAAGATTAATAGTCCTAGATGTCTTCTCCTCAGCTACAGCAGAATCAGCTTCAGCTATTCTATTCTATTATCTTCCAATTTCTAAAGTGTTATTCTTATAATTTTCTAATTTTCACCAAAGTGGTCTTTTTCATAATCACCTAAGTATACCATTCACAGTTCCCTCGCACTAGATGTCTTTTCTGGACTCTTGATGTTTTTATACTATCTTCTTCTATTTTCAAGTTATTTTGTCCTAGTATAATTATAATTTCCTAACTCTCAGCCTAGTCCTATTATCACTTTTTGGTCATTTAGTTGATTTTCTTTTTTATCCTCTGAAAAATAAGTCATCAAAACTTTGAATTGTTTGTCATACTATATTTTACTCAACGTAGAAACCTTTCCCTTAAAATTCACCTAAGTGATCTTTTGTTTTTAAACACCAAATCTTCATAAATCTTTGATTTTCTATACTTCTCGAAAGTGCTTCTTCCTGAATCTCATTTCTACATTTCTAATGTAAGCTAACAATAAGTGACAACCACTTTCTTCAATCCTTCTTATGTCACAAAATGCCATTTTATTAATCACTTGTCTTCTAAATGTAACTTTCTTTTAATTTACAAGTATTTTAATTCACCTTAAATCACCTAAATGTTCCCGAAACTTTACTTTCATTTTAAGCGACTTTATCTTTTCATTTTCTTTTCTCATTTTCTTAATAACTAATATACTTAAATCTCCTTGAAATATCGCTGCTATAATTCCCCTCGTATACTTTTTCTGTCAGCTAAATTCACCTGTCTCCCAAACCTTCCAAACCACTTCCACAACTCCCATGCGAATGTTTTGCCATGACTTTTTCATGGCTGTGTGCGGGCAGCATTTGATTAAAAAATAATGCGTGCTTCGGTCTCTAGGTCGCGGTGTAATGCCGAGCGTTAAGCTGGCCTTGGATCATGTTAACGAACACTCATCGATATTGCGGAACTACCGCCTCCACATGTGGTGGAACGACACGATGGTAAGGATTTGCATACGACTTGTGCGAAAATGGAAACTATTTACGAAACAAAGAGGGAGAAAGACAAACATTGACAAATTAATTGGACCTTTTTTTTTACTCTTTACAAAGTAAAAAAAGTTCAAAATGAACAATAAAAACTAACTATATAGTTCATAATGAACATTGGAATATAAATGAACAATCTATTGAACGTTGCCAAGGTCGGGAAGACAGTTGCGGCGGATTACGATTACGACCTAGTCCGTTCACTGCCTGTCCAACCTTGTCCCCTGTTCTTCGTCTTCGATTGTTCTTAATTCATAGGAATTGTACTGCTCTTACCGAGTACCTCTTTCTAGTAGGGAATAAAAGGAACTAATATGAACCACTCCTTTTAGTGCAATGCAGCCGTGGGTGTGAAGGCCTTCTTCGACATGATGCACAGTGGTCCTCACAAGTTGATGCTCTTTGGCGCCGCATGTACTCACGTGACCGATCCGATCGCGAAGGCCTCTAAACATTGGCACCTCACGCAGCTCTCCTACGCTGACACGCATCCGATGTTCACGAAGGAGAACTTCCCGAACTTTTTTCGGATCGTTCCCAGCGAGAACGCATTCAATTCGCCACGTTTGTCGCTTCTAAGGGAGTTCAACTGGACCAGAGTGGGGACGATCTATCAGAATGAACCTAGATACTCTCTAGCTCACAATAGGTAATTTGTTTTGTACTTTGTTCCTTGAACTCTATCTTGTTCCTCTTATGATCATCTTGTTCCGTTTAAGATAACCTTGCGCCCTTAAAAATTATCTTGTTCCTTTAAATGATCTTGTACCCCTGAAAACCTCCTAGTAACCTTTAAGCACACCTTGTTCCCCTGGAATCCATCATGTTTCCTTGAGGAACATGATATTCGCTTGATAAACATTTTCTCTAGAACCAGGATCTTTAAGATACTTCTTTTTTTAGATTGGTTGCTGAGTTGGACTCGCTCAGCTATCAAGTGGTCGAAACCCAGAGTTTTACAAACGAAGTAAGTCCCGCTTTAGGCAAGTTGAAAGAAAAAGATACTAGGGTTATCCTGGGAAACTTTGACGAACACTGGGCAAGGGTCATCTTCTGTGAGGCGTACAAAATGGAAATGTATGGAAGAAGATATCAGTGGATTATAATGGGCACCTACTCCAACGAATGGTGGTTGAAGGTCTCTGCCGATTCAAACTGTACGGCTGAGGAGATGACTCTAGCTCTGGAGCAGACAATTTTGACAGACCTTCTTCCTCTGTCCACTAGCGGGGAGATTACCATCTCTGGCATTGTAAGTTTTATCTTGTAACTTTTCGGACTTTAGTAAAACTTTGTGTTCTTTAGACAGCAGATGAATATCATGTAGAATACAACTCCCGGCGAGGCTCCGAGTATTCCCGTTTCCATGGATATACCTACGATGGAATCTGGGCTGTGGCCCTTGCCATTCAGAATGTGGCGCATAAAATCCGACAATTTCGAAGAAACCTCACCGTGATTGACTTTAAATACAGAGACCCATTGTGGGAACGCCTCTTTTTGGATGCTCTCCATAATACGAGTTTCGAAGGAGTCACGGGTCCAGTCCGCTTCTACGACAACGAACGGAAAGCGAGTATCCTACTGAAACAGTTCCAAGAGGGCAAGGAGATCAAAGTAGGAGAATACAGTGCAGCTACCCAGCATTTGGATCTAACCCTGGGGGCACCTATGAGATGGATCGGCAAGTAAGTCTTTTCCCTTCCTTCTTTCTAGAAAGTTCCTAACAATCTAATTTGATTATAGACATCCTCCAAAGGATAGAACCCTGCTGATCATCGAACATACAAGGGTCAACAAGACGGCTTATGCCATTTTCGCTTCGTTGGCTTGTTGTGGAATAGTGATGGCTTCGGTCTTCTTGGCGTTTAATATCAAGTACCGTAATCAACGCTACATTAAAATGTCCAGCCCCCATCTGAATAATCTGATCATCATCGGTTGCATGTTGACCTACACCAGTATTGTGTTCCTTGGTTTAGATTCGGGACTTTCCAGTGTTGGTGAGTAAACATTCTCTGTCACATACTAGCAAAAGGTGTACCATCAAAGGCATACCATCAAAAGGTGTACCATCAAAAGCATACCATCAGAAGGAGTTCCATCGAAGGCGTACCATCAGAAGGTGTACCATCAGAAGGTGTACCATCAAAAGCATTCCATCAGGTGTACTATGAAAGGCATACCATCAAACGCTACACTCATCAAAGGAGAAAGGTACACATCATGTGGTACTCCCTTTGATAGTACACGATCCCTTTGTTCTATTCCATCAGGAGAATTGGAATAGAATCATAATCTACATACATGAATCATAGTCTACATGAACCCGTTTATGATTAAATTCTGATGTGATATTATGTTTCCAGATGCCTTCCCCTACATCTGCACAGCAAGAGCCTGGACTCTAATGGCAGGGTTCTCCCTAGCGTTCGGAGCAATGTTTAGCAAAACCTGGCGTGTTCATTCAATCTTCACAGATGTCAAACTCAACAAGAAAGTCATTAAAGACTATCAGCTCTTTATGGTTGTGGGGGTATTGCTAGCAATCGACTTGGTCATTATGACAACATGGCAAATATCGGATCCGTTTTATAGGGAGACCAAACAATTAGAACCTTATGTATGTTCTCATAGAGTTCCCTTAATATCTTCTAAGGTATTCTCATTCCAGCCTCATCCATCTAGTGAAGACATCGTAATCATCCCTGAGAATGAATACTGTGCATCGGATAAGATGACCATTTTTGTAGGGTCCATCTATGCTTACAAAGGCCTTTTGATGGTAGGTCCCTACCAAAGGTTTATGTATTAACCCATAAAACTTTGTTAGGGATCTATCAAACAAGGAAACGTTTTTCAGATCTTTGGAGCCTTTCTAGCTTGGGAGACCCGCCATGTATCAATCCCAGCACTGAATGACAGTCGTCATGTGGGGTTAAGTGTTTATAATGTGGCTATAATGTGTATCTGTGGAGCAGCAGTGGCTCTGGTCTTGGCTGATCATCAGGACGCCATGTTTCTGATCATTGGAGTTTTTGTCATGTTTTGTACGACGGCAACTTTATGGTTGGTGTTTGTCCCAAAGATGGTCGAACTTAAACGGAACCCTGCTGGTTCTATAGATAAGAGATGTAGAGCCACCCTGAGACCAATGGGTTCAAAGACCCGAAGAGATTCCAGTGCTTCGGAAATGGAGTCGAAGATGAAGGAAGTCAAGGCTAACAATTCGAGGTACAGAAAGACGCTTTTGGAAAGAGAGGGTGAATTGCAGGCTTTGATCCGTCGACTTGGAAACGAGGCTAGGGAGTTGTTGGACTGCGCCACTGGAGCGAGTGCGCTTACAGGCTGCACAGGGGGAGGGTTGACTTCTTCGGTGGGAGGTACTGGAAGTGGGGATACCAATAGGTTGTCGGTACCAATGTTAAGAAAGGATGCGCCTTCAGCGACGGAAACCAGTGAGATTACTTCGCTCTGCAGCATTAGTTCCCAGGAACAGTTTCATTCGTTACAACGTGGAGAGAGTCAAAGTCGCCGTAGGAAAACAGACTCCAAACCCGATCTGAATGGTGGGACTCAGAATTTAAGCAGAGCTAGTTCAGGTGGGTTGACTCAGAATGGCCACCGAAGAGAGAGTATCCCCATAGAAGAAAAGCCTGAAGTGGCTCAGGTGGATCGAACCCGAAGAACGCCCGAACTACACAAAGCACAAACCTTTGATACTGAACACACAACCTGTCACCGAGAATTGAGAAGGATGAGTACAAAAGGTGAGTCTGTGCCACGTAGGTGTAGTCTGAAGAGCACCCCACAGACGCCAAGGGAGGAACGTGAGCGAGACCGTGACAGGGAACACATCTCCGACTCGGAGCGCGTAACGACGTGCTCGCGTAGAGTTAGCGTTCCAGCCAATCGAGGCACGCCAAAACGCAAACCAGACCATGGCACCCACGTGGTCGCCAAGAGTGAGCTCTGGGACACTGGCAACCAGCATGGCCATACCCACAGTCTGTGCAGATGCAGCTCCAAATCCCATCAACGCTCCTCCCGTGTTTCCATCTCCACCGACGAAGAAGACGTCCCCCAACACCACCGCTCCGTCTCAGAGCGCACCCGTCATTCCCCCGGAGGACCACCGCTAAAAAGAGGAGGACCGACCGCCGTTGGAGGCGGAGTCATCTCGACAATCGAACGCAGTCCGAAGAAGGACACCAAACTGGCGCATTTTCAGAGCACACCGAACGTGAACAGCGCCACCTTGCGACCCAAGAGCTCCACGAAACGCCACACGCGCGACATCTACAACGCTACCTCAGAAAGTGAGCTGCTTGACCGAGAAATCCTCCCGATATTCCAGAAACTCCTCACGGAGCGCAACAAGAGCCAGCATAACATCGACTACTCATTCGGCCGATCGTGTCCGAACATCTCGATCAAGTGCGACATTGTCGAATACCTCTAAGGACTCTTAACCTCTCTTTTTCTCTAGGTTTTATAACCTAACCTCACATAGACTGTCTAACTTTAAGCTTTCAAAAAAAGGAAATCGAAAGAAAAAAAAGACAAAGACAAAAACAATAGATGCGTTTTGGGATTCTTAGAGCGCGTTTGCACGTCGAAAAAAGGGTAATACAAAAATCGGAGAGGATTCCTCATCGTAGATAATTCATCTTTTTTCACGAATCACGATTCATTACGGTTATAGATGTGAGTATCTATTGCGCATGCGCATCGTTTTCAGCTGATTGATATGTATCTACAGCGCAAAGTGGGTGAATTCAATAAAAAAATAGCGTCTCAAATTGGCCCACGGAACGGCGCATGCGTAGTTGAAGAGAAGATCTAATAAAAAAAACTCTTGATACAGTTATGTTCATAGATTAAATCATTAGAGAGATGTCCAGCATAATGCAACTGGCGAAGGTTTGAAAAGCTAACTACGAGGAGCTGAACACACGATTTTCTATGTTAAAATACGTGTCAATTATCTTTTTAATGAATTAACTGTATCCAAGGCAACAACGACTTTAGCGCAAAAAGACTAACGTAACATTCGCGTCCAAATAGTCGCCAATAAGTCTAATTAAGCTGGACTTCTCTATCTATATTATTATTCTATGGTTAAGTTTTACTTGTTAATTGTTTGCACCTTGGTTTTACGTTCTCAAAAACATTTTTGAATGCGATGTTAGTTCTCTGTACAAATTAAAAACGAAATTATATATCGATGTCAAAAAAAATTTAGTAATTTAAAGTGTTTTTTATAATATGCCAAGTAGATTTTCCTAACTGTTTTTAAACATTTAAAAAAACCGTCAACTTAGCAGCGCTTTAGCTCATTTCCCAAGAGATCTACGACAATCAAAGTAGTCTTATTGTTAGTCGATCGATCAAGTCTTCGTCCATTAAAATCGCATAGGTTATTGTTCCCAACTTTTAGTTTTTCCGGAAAATGTGATTTTTTAAAACCTATTTTGAACATTTCGAAAATTAGTCGACTTTGAAGGGCTCCTATTATCGAAATTCCCGCCTTTTTTGTTTTTCTGTCTTTTTTTCTTTTTCCCGCCTTTTTTCGTTTTCCCACCGTTTTTTTTTTCTTTTTCCACTTTCCCTCTCTTATGCACTTGTCCGTCTTTTTTCGTTTTACCACCAAAAATCCGTTTAACATGCAAATTCAATAACAATACCATTATTAGACGTTACTATCGCGTGTTACAAATAGTAACTAACGCATTCGTAGCCTGATTTACTCAATGTAATGTACAAGTAATAATAGTAAATGCGATAGAAAATCTGCAGAATGAAGCCCCAAAAATATAATACCAGCCAGTAGACGTCTGAAATTCGTATATTTTTACTTAAATCGTTATTTAATAATGTTAGTAAGGCTCAACTAATTCGAAACATAACATTTACCAAATACAACCACAAATATTGTAACAGATTTGTGAACAATTACTTGGAATCACCTCCAAATTGGAGATTAACTCGCCGGCCGCGATAAAACGGATTTATGGGACTCGGTGCGGCATTTGGTTTGATCACCGATCTGGTCGGCATCCGATTTGCGTCGAACGGAATCCCCGGCGAACTGCGAATTTGCGCGTGATGCTCGTACACTTCTTGAGACTGATTTAACCTCAAATCAATCTTAACCTTCTTATTGCTCTTTGGGCTTTTCGTCACAGACAGATTCAACTTGCCCAACAAGTTCGCATCTGCCGATCTCCTTCGGTTCTTAGCCTTAATAATCGAAATGTTCTTCTCCAACCAATCCGAAGTCGGTGTGGAACCCATCGACTTCCGTTTTGCCAGGTACTTTTTGCTCGGCACGAAAATCTCACACTCACCCTCCTGCAATTCCGTATCCCAATCGTTCGTCTTGAAAAGGTTAACATCCGGTGCAACGTCCTGTTGTTTAACAGGAGTAGAACTCTCAAATTTTTTCAAAGATAACTTGCTTACTATCGGTTTAGAAACTTCGTGTTTACTCACTTCTGCTATGGGAGACATTTTCGAAGGACTTAGCCTTTTAGGACTCCCCTGCGAGCCGTTTTTGATTTGATTCGGTTTTGAAACTTCGTGTTTACTTATTTCTGCTTTGGGAGACGTTTTCGAAGGACTTATCCTCTTAGGACTCACCTGGAAGCCGTTTTTAATTGCATTCTTCTTCGGGGAGTCTTCAATGTCAGTTTCGAAATCACTGTCGGGCTCCGTTACGAACCAAGTCCCGGAATTTCGAACAAAACCACCTTCGGCGAGTTTCAACTTCTCCACGTCCGTTTCCAATTTCCTTACCCTATTCTTTAACTTTTTGTTACGTTGCTCCAAGAGGAGTTTTTCCTTCGTAAGATTCCTAGACGCTTTTAATGTTTTTCGAAGTTGATTCAAGTTTTCTTCGGCATTACCTTCAATATCATCAGTTTCTTTTTTTTTCGAAAGTTTATTTTGTTTGGAAGATTTTTTCATAGACGTTTCTTTCTTTTTCGAAAGTTTTTCATGAGCATTCTCCTTCTGTTTGTCATTTTTACTCACTACTTCCATTTTATTTGCCTTTGCACCTTTCTTATCCAGTTTGATTTGATTTCTATCAATTTTATCAGACTTTTCGCTAATTTCTTTAGATTTTCCATTAACTTTCATTTGTTTAACATTATTTTTACTGCCTTTTTCTAGCTTTTTATTGCATTCTTCTTTGTTCTTTTGAATATTAAAATTCTCCTTGTTTTTATCACACTTATTAGCGTTTTCAGTTTTATCAACTTTCTGTTTTTTTGTTTTAGGGGCATCACAATCATCATCACCATCATTATGAACGTTATTTGCAGACTTACGTTTCTTGGAATCTTCTTTGCGTTTATAAAGTTGTTTTTCGAATGTTTGGAGTTGATTCGTCGATCTTTTAACACTTACAGCCGCCTCGTTTCCATAGAGATCAACCTTCTTAATGCCAAGAGGATAATCTCCTTTGGATAGCTCTGTAAACTCTTCAAGTAGCTTCTTGATAACGGTTCGTGTTTTCGTATTACGGGCTTTAAACCTATGATCATAAAGAAGGGTGATAATAGTTTTGCTACTAAAGTTGATTTGAGGAAGAACAACATCGACACGACCAGCTCTTGGATCTAAAGCAGCTTCCTCTTCTTTTTCTATATCATCCTCATCGATTCCACCCATGTCCATTTCCTCCTCTTCATCTTCAAACACGTCATCTTCACCCTCGTCATCATCTTCTTCAACCCTCTGCATAGCATTAATACTCCCTCCAGGAAAACCCATCCTCTTCCAGGCCTTAAATTTGTCTTCATACTCCATAGCAGTATCACTCTGTCGCATCAAATAACGAAAAATGTTTTCGGCGATGGCCTTAATCAGCCGTGGATCATTACACTTTGTCAAAGCCTTTGCAAATGGCAGTAGAAATGCGTTTAAAATGTTTGCGTTCAGTTGACCTTCGCTCACCTTCGCCAATTCCGGCATGTAGATATCGCAAAAGTGCAAAAACAGGCCTAGAGGAGCTGGTTTCTCCATGTCCAATACGGATTCTTGCAAACTAGTTGCAAACATATTTATGAATTTCAGCCGCCAGTTATTATTCTTCAACACTACCAGTGCTTGTCGTAAAAGCCGACGTACGAACTAAAAACAGTTTTTACAAACATAGAAACTCTTAAAACATTTGTTTACTCGTCCCGTTTGCCCGTTAAATCAAAAATTCAGCTTACCATCATGAATTTATCACTTCGCCATTGATCAATTCCAAACCATTCATTCGACAGCGTCTTCATTCCAACTTGGAAAAACTGAAAACTTATAGATGCATCCAGGCTGTGGACGAGAGCTGCTATCCGCTCAGCACATTCTTCCTAACAAGCAACAATCATAATTAATACGTACCAAAAGTAACAAGTGATACAATACCTGAATTAAAGGCTTATCCGCCATCCAGAAAGAATAAAATAAACCCTTCCACAAGAGTAACAACTCCGTTTCTGTGATCGCTAAAAACAACAAAAGAATCACTAGCAGACGCGGTTTAATCAATATATAGGTGTTTAAACTATGAGATTATGTACGAATAAACAGTTTATTACAAGTGCATTATTCTAGAAGTTGTTTTATTTTAATTTTAACATAAACATGTGTAGTTTATAAGTAGTTGAAGAGGTTACGTACGTATCTTACTCTTGTGTTGTTGCTCAAACCATTTTCGCAAACTCTTCACAGCACGATCACGTAGATTCTTATCATTTCCAGCGAGGAAACGAGCGTATTTGATATTTTGAGCAGTGGTAATCACTTCTTGTGAAGTTTTCTTCATTTTCTTAATAGGCATCATGATAATCTAGCGACTCCTCAACACAACGCGATAACATGTGCGCATATAGGATTGTAAGAATACAACCGAAATTGAATGCGTTGCAAACTTGACGGCGCTAAATTCCCCTAGATTTGTTTACAGCGCTACCAACTGTCACTTTAGATACACAACTTTTCATTAAAAAAAATATACGCTTATTAATTTCACTTGAAACGTTTAAATTATATTATCTCTTCAATTATATTATGAGTCTATGCTATTAATCATATTTTATAAACTTCTTTATTAGTTACAAAAATATACACAAAATATACAGCATGTCTACAGCTGTTTTTAATTACATAACCTATATAAACTAAGGGGTTTTCGTTTAAATGATTAGGATAAGTGTAGAAAGTTAAAAATAATGATTTTTAGGAATATGATGTCGGAAGCCTTTCGGAAAGGGCTGAAGTTTGGTTAAGCGCCGTGGTAAGCCCCGTGTGCGTGTAATACACGGGCATCCATGACGGCTGTGTGGGAAAGAGGAACGGCCGTAACAGCAGGAACTTTTCATTACACGATACACACATAACCTATATAAATATTTACAGGTGTAAAAATAGAGGTTAAAACAAAATGGTACCTATTGTTTTGACAATTATTCTGCAAATTTTGACTTGATAAAAAATAGGGACAAAAATAAACTTACATTTGAGGTTTTTGCTTTCGAAAACGTTTAGCGAGTTCTTTCTGCAACATATGCTGATCCTGCTGTGAAGCCTTGGTGATCTCCTCCATAACCTGATGATTGTATGTCGAGTGCAACATGAGGGCCAACACACCGGCGCGATTCGTCATTGTTTGACGAATTTGTCGTTCTTTTTCAAGGAGTTCGTCAAGTTTTAACCATTGTCGAACTCTTTCTAAATCAATCTGTTAAAAATTAAATTACACTGAAGTTTTTCTAGTTAATGCTAAATGTTTTCAATATTTTCAAAGTACCCCAAAACAAATTGTTGTTTACTCATCAAATCAAAACCTTAAAATAGTTATTTTTTAAACAAAAATTTTTGCTACCTCAGCTCGTCGTAGTTTCTCCCAGACAAAGTGCTTCAAACAAGACTTCTTCGGTGCTCGACAAAACTCATCGGTGGAATCAAACACGTTCGTCACCAGAGGACACCCGCAGACTTCTTCGTCGCCAATCTTCGGATCTTTACAATGTTCTGGACAAAGCACACGCAGTCGTTTGCAGTAAGTACTATTCGCTGGATTAAAATAGTCGCAAAACATGACATTGCCTTCGATGCGTGTCTTGTAAATGCTGCCGAAGCTTGATTGTGACTCGTACTTGTTGAAACACTTCTCCATGTGTTTGATGGCAGTTCGACTGTGTATCTCATGCCCGCAAGTGATGCAGTACATCGACATTTCGGCCTCGTCGCCGTCGTCGGCCTCGGCATTCGGGTCTATAACGGCATGCCGCGCGCGTTCGACGATTGCGTCGAGTTCTCTATGGCGTTTGTCCAATTCCTGCAGGATTTTCTTGACTTCCGATTGCTGTTTGCGCACAGTTTCGAGGGATTTGATGTTGCCGTCTTCGGCGACGCAGGGGGAAAGCGCCCATTCTTGAATGCGTTGCGGAAGGACTTGGTAGATGCGGTTTGTGGCGAGGCGGTTTCCACAAGCGTCCGAGCAGTATTTCGAGCCCTGGCGCGCCTGCTGAATACACTCGGGGCCGTAGCATTGGCGTGGCTCGAGTGTTTGCAGGTGTGCAGTGGAGGAGACTTCGCGATCCGAGCTGGAGTCACGACGCTTGCGACGACTACGCGATTCGTGGATGCTGTAAGTTAATTTTTTTTTCAAAATTTTCAAAAGTAACAGATTAAATTTATCTTACCCTCCATAGTTGATGCAAATCCGCTGTTTACACCTCTCCTTATGTCGTCCACCATGTCTTTTACTATGTTTAATACACACATCACATTTTCCACAGTCTTCAGTTCTAAGACAACCCATGCAATCCCCACATTTCTTCAGCTTTTTATCAGTTTTCTGCTCATTGCGCTCCTTCCTCTTCTTCGTTTTTACTTCCACCGCGACAGCCTCGTTACTTTCAGCCGGTTTTGACGATGTTTCGTCCTTTTTCGCACGCCAACGTGTTTTTAACGTCTGATCCTCCTCGGTGCATCGCATGCAAAAGTACTGTCGAATTAGCTTCGCCTCTTTTTCGGAAATATTAATACAATCTCCATGATACCACTCCTCGCACGCATCGCAAGCAATCATAAAACGCGACGAGTCTGACGAACGACAAATGCAGTAAGCCTGCCCATCTTGCTTTAGAAGTGTGTCGATTTTTGATTGGCGTTCTGGGAGGAGGAATTTCTTTGCTATTTCTTCTTTCTAAATGAATAATGTCGGAGAACGTTTTAGGTTAACTTGTCTTCATTTACTCTACGTAAATTTGGGGTACTTACGGAAATGTCTCGGTCTCGCCGGGACATTTTGTTGAATGATTTACGCAAATGTTTTTTTGAAACAAGGTGGCAGGCTGGTAAATTTTGCGAACAGTGCCTGTCGATTATTGCTTTGATTTTGCGTTGTTTTTTGTTCGGTGTGTTATTGAGTTTTGTTTTCTTCGGCTTTCGATGCGTTTTGGTTCCTTTGGGGAATTTTGTCGCGATTGGCACGCCTGGAGAGCTTTCGCTTACAGTATGTTCGAAGGTTTCTACAAATCGTGGTTTAGGCTCCATGTTTAATTGGCTAATAAAACTAGTTGTGGAAATATTGTTTCTCTTGTGGAATATTTAGCACTTTGCATGTTATAAATGGCTATAAAATTTGATTCCTGTTTTGTTTTTACCGCGCTGTCAAACATCACGCATACTTGGTATATTTTTTAATATATTCGTAACTTTTAATGCTTTCCATAATTTTCCATAATGTTTTCTATAATTTACCTCGCCGCTATTTTGAAAATTTCAGATATTTACCAATTTTCGGACGCTGTTTTAAATATTCTCCACGAGAATCCAATCTTAAAATTAATCGGTAAACACTTTTTCCTCTAACAATTAGAGTATCATCGGATCTTGCTTATAAGCTTATAACTTGTATAGTTTTCTCGGAATTCACTTTCCCCTGTAAAATAAAGCAAAAATTATTTGAAATCAAATATAAAAAGTGAAAAAATTATAATTACAATATTTTAAATTCAATTTGTAGTGACCACTATTGGTGAAGTACGCAACTAAAAAGCTCCAGTGCAAAAGCTCAATAGATACCTGATTTATCGACACAGGAAGATTTGCTATACACAAGATGGTACCACCAGTCAAATATTCCTTGAATAGACTTGATTAGTTCAAGGAATTTTTAGTTAACAAATAGAGAATTTAAGTAAAATTATATCTTCCTTTAACAAGCAAATTACACGTTTGACTTTCAAATAATGTAACACTTAAGATTGTAGTAAGAGCGCAAATGTATTTTAATTTCGATGCTATTTCTCTTGTTACAAATTGTAGAGTACATACTTGCAAATAACAAAACGCAATGTCTTCAAAAATTACAGTTTAATAAAAGAATAGCGAATAGAAACTGAATAAACGTCATACATACAATAAAATACACGATTACATATCATAAATATTGGCACATTTCGAATCATAGTCATTAAAATACGTATCAAAAAAGTAACCTCGGTAAATTGGATAAAAACATGAGCGTAAAACAACGCACAAGATACATAAAACTTTTCCGCTATGTCATTTGCAAATATCTGCAATTGACCATTTCAAATTGCAATCATCAAATTGTAATCGTCATCAGCATAATAATCGTTTTCATTGCCATTGACAACGTTACTAATTACCACGTGGTTTCACAATCAATAATGGAATGTGTTAACACGACAAATGTTAAAATCGCTACGTTTCTATCTATGGTACGCGGAATTGCCAAATGCGTATGTTTTACAATTCAGTAGTCATATGATTAGTGAGATGTTGCACGCGTTTGGCGTTGCACGACTTGCAGAGGACGTGATCGTCGAGTGGATAACATCCACGACCATCTGCGTCCGTCGATAAAACGAGGCCACAATCCTCGCACTTGTAGCAATTCGGGTGGAAACTACGATCCAAGGCAACCACACGCACGGTTTCATCCTGATTCGGTTCGGGCATGATTGGCTGTTTGCAAACGCAACATCTTGGTGCAAATTTTCTACAAAATGATTTAAAAGAAATGTTTATAAAAAAATTAAAAAGTTTGGGGGGAAAGTAGGAAGAAAGAATAGAAACTTACTTGTGAAAGTCTTCAATGCAATGTATCTGATTTGTTGCGTCGACGGTGAATGGAATACCATCTAAACTCTTGCTGCAAATTACACATTTGAAACAAGTGGGATGGTAGGGTTTCCCAGTAGCTCTGAGAATCCGGTCTAGGATTGGTTTCGTGCAAACACAGCATTTTTCCAGGGTATTCTGTTGAAAAAAGGTATATTGTTAATTTTTCTTGAACGTCTGAAATATGTGCGTAAAAACTTACCAAATAATCCTCCTGGCAGTATGGCTTTCCATCCAGTGAATAGAACGGTTTTCCCTGCAGATTGATAGCACAGTGATGGCATGTCAAGCAAGCTGTGTGCCAAATTTGATCCATCGCCGTACATCCACTGTTAGCACCCACGACACTTTCCTTGCACTTCGCACACACGCCAAAGCAATCACCGGCTGCCTCCACCTCATTGTCCATATCGTGGACCAAGAGGTCTGTCAACGAATCAACCACCTGGTGGTCGTTCATTGCATGCTGTCCAACACGACTGGCTGATTGACTTGGCCCGGACATTGTACTGCCGCCACTCACATACGGTGCGTACAGTGAGTAATTACTACGTGAAGACATCTGACTCGGAGGTCGGGGGTTGATTGGTTCGTAAATCGACTCGTATGTTGATGACTAAAAGATTAAACAAATCAGCTTTCATTCATTGTCACAATACTTACTTTTTTTTTTAAAGTTACCAAATATTTAATTAGAAAATACACCTTTAGAAAATACAATTATTAGAAAAAACACTTACCTGAGATCCCATATAATTATTGTAGTCCGGCCCCGGTTCGGTAGCACGACGCAGCTCGCTGTAGCTAGAACTCACAGGAGACGGCGGAGGAGGCAGTTCGTCCGGTGGCGGTGGCAAGTTTGTATTAACTGTAAACGGAACGTTCAACATTGCTACAGGTGGTGGCGGGGGTGGGAAATCATCTAAGAATTGAAATCAAAAAATAAAATAAAATTCAAACAAACCAACAGCAACAAAAACTAAGAAACATAATAACGTCCTAAAAAATGAAGTTTTAAAAAACTTACCTCCATTAGCATAAACAGTATTCGGTACATTACTATAAACATTATTCGTAGCTGGTGGCGGTGGATGCATTAGATTACTGTAGATCAAACCATCCGCATTGCGCTGCACATTACTGTACGTGTTCTCCGAAGGTTTCACATAGCCTTGAGGCGAATACATGTGATAGTTTGCAGCTGGTTGCTGCCTCGGCAGATTGGCATAGGTATTTTGAGCTGATTGTGAATTTGGGGGCGGTCCTGATGGTGGCAGATTGGAGTACATTTGTGCCTGTTGAGGCACAGCAGTTTGCAGTCGTGACGCATAGAGTGGCTCGGTTTGTTTCTTTAGCGAATATGACTGTGGAACCTAAACATCATCAATATATTAATTAATATTAAATATTTATATATTACTACACGTTTTCTTGACAAACAAATGTTAATGTTGTTAGATTTAACATGAACGTGTTACAAAGGTAAATATGATCGATTATTAAACTTAGGTATATATTTAGCCTATAAAAATGTTCTGATGGAAATACTTCTCTTGAAGAAAAAGGAATTCAAGATTAGAGATCGCAAAATGCAAGAAAGGAAGGTAATATCCGAATGGGCGAAAACCCTTATATACTTCTGAGGAAATCAGGAAATGACTTGTTTAGAAGTCTCATCATATTTTCATCTTTACAAACTTAGGTTTACTTTTAATATGAAAATAATGTAGAACTAACATTTTCCAAGTTTCCGAAAAAACAACTTTCAAAATATTAGTTTTGCTCAAATCTGGTAAAAAACATTGGTCAATATTGAAAAAATTTCAAAATTTTGCCGAGAAATTTCATTTTCCGGCAAGTTGCGAGCGTTATTCAGTAACGAGTCGATTCAGTAACGACATAGAACTCCCTAAAGCTGACACATTTTTGACATTTTCAAAAACTGGGTATGGAAAATGGGACTTTCCGGGAAAAACTATGAAAGAAGACTTGGTGCATTAAGGTTCGTAGCACTAGGACTCTTCAATAATGAGTTAGAACCCTTCAAAGTTGACCAATTTCTAGAATTTGCAAACTTGAGGTTTCACACTTCCCGACATAGCTATGAACATTTGAAGCAAATTAATCTATTGATTATTACTATTTTCAGTGCAGCATGTAGGGTTTCTGAATAATGAATGAAAAGCAATAAAGTTCACGAAATGGTGAATTTTTCAAAAATTGGGTTTGAAAAACAAATTCTATGGAAAAACTATGAACGTCATGGACAATACTTACTAAAAGAAGAAGAGTTGACCTATCTATTAAAACTATTTTGATCATTACACAGGGCTCTTCAGTAATGAACAATATATGAATCGAATATGCTTGTCTAATGTCGTCACAAGACATAATTGAAACCATAACTCACCAATGGCTGTTGTTTTTTAGGTTTTGGAGGAACTGCAGGCCCAATCTTCTTGATTGTATTCGTATTTTTCAATTCACCGTTGGCGATGAGCTGCAATTCCGCCAGTTGTTTGTCCAACTCGTTCATATCCATCACTAAGAAGAAAGCGTTTTTATTTCTCTACAGAATCAATAAGCTTAAATTTATAGTCTATGATTAATTCAATTAAATTAACGAACATATATTCTGCATTTTAAGGTTACAAATACTGTAAGAGCATAAAATCGACCATAAACAATCTTTCTTTGGTTAATCAACAACAAAAATAGTTTAGAACAAAGAATGAATCCCACAAAAATACTTAAAACAGAAAATAAGAGGTTAACTTACTGTTTTCTCGTTGTTCGATCCTCTTGAACTCACTTTGTGTTGTTCTTTACTCCTTAAAATACTCTCTAATCACCAGTAATCACAAGTTCAGAAGCTAATGTACGTTGAACTACGCCCAGTACCGTACCAGCCGGATGATTTTTTGCGTGGTTTCTGTCGTCAGCTATCGAACTACGCCGCTTATCAAACGTCTCGTCCAATTGAATGTGAATGACGATTGTGGCAGTAGCAGAGTAATGTTTCACTGTTTGCAGACGATGTAAATGACTGGAGAATTCCACAGAAAACCAGATTACTCACCGTTTCGGTTTCGGCTTCGTCGTTGGGCAACAACTTTCGAGGATTGTTGGTTATTGTTGGTTGGCGATTGCAACTGGCGGGGGTGTAATGGTAAGCCAGACGACGACTAAAAGAGAGAGAGAGAGAGAGGTAGAAAATGTTCGTGCGCAGTACAAAAAAACACCTGGATCGAACGTTCACGGTACCAACACAACATAGAACGAACAAAATCAACGTTGTTGAGCGTTGAATCATTGAATGAATCAACAATTTGTATGGTTTTACTATCAGCATCAGTCAAACTTGTAGCTAATGTAAATCCTATTTGATATGTTGATAAATGCACTTTAAAACATTTTCAAACACTTTTAAAACATTCTAGAAATTTAAAATACTATTAGAAAGACATTCGGATATATTTCTATCTGAGTTATATACGTATATTATAGTTTCGTTCAAAACTAGTTACAATTTGTAAGATATATAAGCGGCAATTTGTTTTTACCACTTTTAAGAGTTCCATAAAGTGGAAGTAAATTGTGAAATTCAAACTTTGTTCCCAAATATTTTCTAATCCAGACATAACAAAATTATCATTATTGTAGCAATCGTTTCTTCTTTAAATGTAGTTTGTTTTGATAGACGCCTTTACGCCAAATGGTTGTATAATCATTAAGAAATATAATGTGCAAAAATTATGTTTTTCGAAAATGTTTAGTTTTGAAGTTTACATTTTTATTCATATTTCCCATAATCCTAGAATTATAAATTATGCACCAATGCGTTCAGTGTGAAATTTGCTACATTATCTAGGAATGGTTATTCGATTAACTACATAGAAGCGATATTTCAAGCCGTTGAATGTGATTACGTCGATATAAAATCCCATTTTCTCTTAAACATTCATAATGTTATTAAAACAATAAAAATGGTTGTACTTACTGCCTATTAACTCCCTCTAAAGTATTTCATAGTCTATTAGGTTTATTTCACTTCTAATCGGTGATTTTTACTGTTTTATTGCACTATTTCGTTTAAGAACAAACTGTTAAAAACTGTTAGAGAACACAGTTAGAAACAAAATATAAACAACTGTCATTTTTTGACAGTTTTTCTGTCAGCTGACAAAAACATTACAAAATTTCAATACTTATAAAATCTAAAATTATCCCGTTGTTAATAATTCTCGTTGTTACAATTAATAAATCTATTAATTTTTAATGAATAAATTGCAATTGCCAAATAAATTATATGTTGACACTCTCAAAATATTTATTAAACTTTGTTATTACCACTTATGAAACTGCTAAACCATGTATTAAACTCAAATAATTAGATAAACGTTAATTAAATCAAATTTAACTCGAAAATTTGAAAACAAAATCCATGTAAAAGTACCCTTATATTTAACTGTCAGTCCCTGCATTCAGTGTATTTTGGGTTGCCTATAACAAAAGTTCTTGTCCAGAATTTATTCAAAACTTTATCAACTTTCAAACTTTTCCAAAGCGACTTTAAAACAGCTGTGACATAATCTCGAACGCTACATGCGAATAAAATGTGTAATTGTTTAATTGTGGAGCGTTGGCAAACGCTATCAACATTTGGCAATTGCCTATCAATGTGCCAATGAACGTAACAACGTAAAGAATTCACTTCGCACGCGTTTGACGCGTTATTATCAAACATTGAACATTGGCTAAATGATATTCGTGTATTGAAAAACATTGCATTAGAACGTATTTGTTTTTTGGGCCGGATTGTTTTTGTAGCCATGCGGTGTACAAAATGTACGCAACAAATTTGCAATGCGCAAACAATATGTGCAGGTATAAAATGTCGTGATCGTGAGGGCGAAGAACAATTCACTGCGTGGTTCTCTCATAGTTCGGCAGCATGAATCCGAAGATCGTCTTTGCCTTTGCACTTTTGGCCATTGCCAACCAGGTGAGTTTTTATCTATCATTTTTTATACCAAATTTTTTTTTCGATGTTTTTCATAAGTTTTGTGAGGAGATTTAGTGGTACGTTTTGTTGTTGATAACAGCTAAGTTTTGGTGATTAATTAGATGATATATACTTAGAATGATTTTTAGAGAGTTTATGAGTATTTCAAAGCTTAAATTAAGAAAATTGGTCTCTCAGAAGTTGAGTTATTTGATATCAAAGTTTGGGTTTTTTGATGGTCCTGTTACTTTTGGAAATTCTTGCTTTTCCATCGATTTTCAATTGTAAACCGAAAAATTTTGATGAAGAAGTAAGAATTTAGACTATACCTGATTCTTAGATAAATTTTAAATTGATTCCCGTTTGATTCACCCTGATTCATTCATTAGTTGAGATATTTGATATCAAAATTTAAAAATTTGGGACCATCGCAGAAATTTACATACTATCAGAATTTCTTTTATTTTCGGGGTGTAAAGATAAAAATACTCAAGGAAGACATATGAAACAAATGATATATGATTCTCTGAGAGTTTCTGAGTCTGATACAGTTTAGTTCCAGAGAATCGGATATCTTATAGATAGATATTCACTACCAAATATAAGAAACATTTTGATGCGATCGTAAATTAATTTTCCAGCATTCCTTTACATTTTCTTCCATAAAATCAAAACTATAAAAGATATATTAATTTGCTGAAGAGTATAGGAAACTTAAATAAAATTTACATATTTTTGAGTTTATTTCATGTAGATATCACTTTTGACAACGGAGATATCTTGAGTAAAAGTAATTTGTTGAAAACTACTGAATGAAAACGCGACTTAAAATTTATGCAATCTATTAGATTTTTCTTCATAAAACAAAATCTATAAAAAATAAATATGTTATCTAAACACTATATGAAACTCAGAAAAAATCTACATCTCACAGACTTTGGCTGATATTGATGTCTTTCTAGGTTGTTGAGATATTTTATGTTAAACTTTATGGTTTTTCCAGGCCTACTCCGCTTGCCTGTGCGGACCATTCGGTGAAGGCAAAGACATCTGCTCTACTTCCGGCTCAAAATGCGCCCCCCTTGTCATCCGTCCCGCTCAACTTCCTAAAATCAGCATTGAAACCTACCAGAAACCACGTGTAGTCTGCCAAACTATTGGCGGCGGCATCAACAACCCCTTCAAACCAGTGGGTGATCTCTGCTCCTGCAAGCAGAGCATCGTGACGCCTGCGCTTATCCCACGTCCAGTCTGCGCATGCTCTGGCTCCTCCTCCAGCTCCTCCTCTTCCAGCTCTAGCTCCTCCTCCGCGAACTCAAACTCTGCTTCCAGCTGCGGTGGTGGCGCTATCTACGTCGGCTCAGGTTCCTCCTCTGGTGGTGATTATGACTCTGCCTACATTGTCGAAGAGACCGGCCCTACTGCCGCCGTCGTTGACCCCGTCTCCCTAGCTTTGGCTTACAAGGAGCGGAACCGAGCATGTGGCCTGTCTGAGGGCCGATTGGCCTATGGTTTCCGGAAGTTGCCTGTCGATTTTATCGATGAACGCGCCGAAGAGAAGGAGATCGACGAGAAGGGCCTGCACGCGCACAACGGACAGATTGTCGAACTGAAGAAGATCGGCTGTGGCCGTACGATCAACTTGGACGATGAAGCGCTCGCCGAGATCGAGGCGTTGGAGGCGGATGAGTTCGAGCAGGCGGCTGCTGCTGATGCTTCCGGTATCAAAAATTTGAGGTACAAGGATGTCGGATTCGGAATTGCCAACGTGAAGAGGACCCCATTCAGGGAGGTCATTGGTATTGTTGAAGCCAACCCACAGCCCGAGGAGGTTATCATCAAGTGCGATGATGGTTACAAACCCGGAAATGTGATCATTAAGAATACCCCACAGGTAACGCATTATTCTTTAACATCCGGAAACTTGATTTTTTTCATATTATTGCCTCTGAAGCCGAAAATATTAAAGATAGACACCTCAATCAAAGATATTACTATTCTCAAATAAATTCTGCACAATAGTGAACTATATAGAAAGTGATATCACAATTATCTCCATAGATATTTGATATTAAACTTTCAAGATCACTTTCAAAATTTCACTTTTGATTTTTATTATAGTTTTACCTGTACCGTTCAAACTGTTACTGATACCTCTTTAATCTACTCTTTATATGATAGCTAGTTAAATTCTACATCTTTTAGACTCAGAACGTTTTAGGAGTAATAATTAATTACTTAGATATATGAATTCAAAATTAAGACTACATTTTCTAAACAATTACAACTTTTTTTGATTTTCATCAAACTTTTAGCTCCACCCACAAAACTATCAAAGATAACTGTTTGGAATAAACACTATATGATAGCCAGTTAAATAATACAGTAGCTATACTTACGGGTCTTAATTTAACACTAAAATATTTGATCTTAAACTTATGACATGATTGCTAATTTCAATTTCAGACAATCCTTTTTCATTTCCGCCTAACTTTTATCTTTCTAAACAAAACTATCAAAGATATCTCAATGGTATAAACTGTATTTGATAGCCCATTAAATTCTCTAACTCTAACTATTCTAACTATTCTTACCAAAAGCAAGTCATTGATGAAATATTTGCTATCAAAGTTACCAATCCATTTTCTTCCATCATTAACTAATATGTTTACAAATTGAAATCTTTTTAGATTGAAACTTATTCCACTGGACCTGGTGCACCTGCTGACTTCGGAGACTCCGCCGAAGACTACAGGCCATACTACAAGTACTCCACCTCGTCCTCCAGCTCTTCGTCTTCGTCGAACAGCAACAATTGCAACAAGTGTGCTCACAGCCGCGTTTACTACTAAACAACAAACAATTTACATTTTAAAACACAAATTCAGGAAAAACCGACTTTCAGAAAACCCCACACAATTTAAGTACAATCACTACTAAAAACAGACTGGCTTAACTCTCAAAAACTAGGAAAAATTGTATAAATATCGAAAAAAAAAACTCATCAAAATTTGCAAATTTAAAAACTGTGATATTAATGTATTTAAAGTGTTCTTGTTTGGCTCCCAAATTTTGCTCAACTTTCACTTCACATTCACTATATGTAATTACATATATTTAAGCTAATTTGGCGTTGTTTGCACAGAAATTTGGCAATATCTAATTTGTTTTCTTTTGTTCTGAACTAATTTGATTCACTATTGTCTTATTTTTTGGAGTATTTAATTGGATTTTGTTGGAAAATGTAAAACAAGATATAAATTGAACTGGACTGTACCAAATTGACTAAACGAGAATGAAATAAATACAGACATTTGTCGAAATAATTTAATTTGTTTTAATTGTTTTCACTTTTTAAAGTTTAAAGATATTCACTTTAAGTGAAAATTTGATTAACATTGATTTATTGCTTCTAAAACTTAATATATAAAAGATAATTTAAATTGCTAAGCTGTATATGATTCTCCGATAAATTCTACGTTTAGTCATGTTTATTCTATGTCGATATATTAAGTATATCACGAGATATTTGATGTCAAAGATAGAAGTATTTTGTCGTCCTGATTGACATTTTGAAAATTAAAACTTGTTGATTTTTTGCACTTGCAGAGAAAACTATTAGGGATAAACCTATCTTTCAAAGTTTGTATGATTCACAAATAAATTGTGCATATGTTGATGTATAATTTCTGATTGATTTGTTAATTGCAATACGAGAATTTTGATCTTAAAGCTTTCATGAAGACTTCTCATGAAAGCCAATAACATGATTTTGACTTTTTAAAAGTTTATTTTTTGCCTCTGAAACGAAAAGTATAATAGATAATTATTTTCTTCAAAGTATATGTTATTGACAATTAAATAATGCATGTTTTGTTGCTTGATTCATAATTCCATGTTTATAATAGCATGGGTTATTTTATATCAAAGTTGAAGCTGTCTTATCTGCTTTGGTTTATTTTGTAGGATTTGCATGTTACTTTCTTTCTTCATGTTATATTCACCAAAAACTATCAAAGTTACATATTTTCTAAAATTATGATTCTTCACAATATTCTCTTTAAGTTGATGTTTGATTCATGTCTGTATGACGATTAGAAAGGGAGATATTTGATATCAAAGTTGGAGTTTTCGAATCGTCTTCGTTTGGTTTTCTGAGTTTTAAAAGTTAGTTATATATTTATTATTATTTCACCAAAAAACTATAAAAGTTGTAAAACATTTTTAATCATTTTATAATACTTCGTAAAATTCTCTTTAATTTGATACTCGATTAATATTTGTAGGTCGCTTGCAAGGCGAGATATTTGAGAATAAAATTGGGCCTTCCTGCACTGTATGAATTATTATTTACACTTCTGCACTTGAACTTGGTCTAAATTAATGCAATAAATAGATTTGCAATTATAATTTGCGAAAATGTGCTTGTGTAAGTATATATTACAATCCGTGAATGAAATATAAACACTATTGCATTCACAACGTTCATATAATTGCATGTAATTACACGTAATGGAATGCAAATCAGCAAAATTACAATCGTAACAATCTATATATAAAAAAAGTTGTGTTAAATTAATTAATTAAATGAATTAAACTATTGTGAATGAAATACACATTTATTAGCTTGTTTTCGTCATAAATAACATATGCTCTTAATACATGGTCTTATCGTGGTATCATACTAAATCGCGTTACTATAACTCCCTAGAAATTATTCTACGAAGCTCCACCTTAGCAATGCTCGCTGCCAAGGCAACCGAGTGTATATCCTTTCGAGACTCCTCCCATCCCTAAGACGAAGCCCCTCCCACTCATGTGTTTTTTTAAATATCTTCTATTTCAGAGCATTTAATAATCATTAATGAATTTTATCAACTTATGTCACTGAAAGTAGCAATACATTTATTTTGCTGATCTAAAAATGTTTTAACTATTAAATAACATATGAAATTATTTATTTTTATATTGTTACGAATAAATTATGATTGTTAAATCTACTGTAATCAATCAGTACTTTTAAGTCATATTAAGTTACTTAAGTTTATGTTACTTAAGTGGTATAATACATCAAATTTGTATACCTTATACATTATAGGGTTCTTTAAACTTAATAAATAATGATTCTGACTTAAGTAACTTTACCTAAGTGAAGTTACTTAAGTAAACTTAGTTAAGTTATGATTCTTAAGTACAGTCACTTAACTCATCTTAGATTTACATTATTTATAAGAACTCTTTGAATTTTCTTTTTTTTTTGTACGTCATCTAAGTAAGCTCCACCTTAGCAATGCTAGCTGCCAAGGCAACCGAGTGTATATCCTTTCGAGACTCCTCCCATCCCTAAGACGAAGCCCCTCCCACTCATGTGTT
>JAODAC010000148.1:1894-40622 GCA_027575185.1 Mimaenictus wilsoni | reverse complement strand
ATGACCTCTCCTTTTATACTCTCCGCCATTAACAGGTAGCTCCCTCTCCTTCCGGTAATAATTTGAATTTTTAACATGTATTACAAGAAATAGTAATAAAAAACTGTCAAGAAACCAGGCTGAAGGAGCAGTGTGCTCGATGACCAGGTCTTCGGATCAAATATAATATTCTTTTTTTTACTTTACCAATACTACGACCTACGTGATAAAATCTGACTCATCAGACAATTTTTTCGGGCCTACGGAGAATTTTTTGTGAGATATTTGTGCTAAAAAATTCAGTGATAATCATTACAATTTCATTCATATATCTTCACGACCACTTCTATTTAAATTTATTTTGGCAATGAATGAATGAAAGGCAAAGGAAGTGCTTAATCTAAACATCAGTCATTTTGACTTTACATCACAAATGCCAGATTTCCAATCTTTAAAACACAAATTAAGACATTAAATAACAATTTAACCTAAATACTTAATAAACTCGTAACCCACAAAACTCCATACCGAATTTCCATAAGCCAGGCGCAATTAAAAGAAAATTAAGTCATTAAATCAGAGTAAATAAAGGGTACTCACCTAGAAATTAAGTCATTCAGAACTCTCTGCTCTTTGCTCATGTGCAAATCATTCTCACGTGCGGTCCTGTGGAAAGGCAAACAGAAATTAAGTTGTTTGCCCCCCCCCCCCCCGAAAATGCATACGCTGTAGTTTGTACGCGTTTATTTAGCCTGCCTGTCGGATGTTGAGCATTGGATGTGGGGTAATTATCGCGATGATTACGTGCATTAGTGATGACTTTTTCCTCAATCCGTGCGCCGAAATTGCCCGCCGCACGCGAATTGCACCTGAGCTGAATGCTGTTCAGCTGCATCATCGCATTGTGTGTGGTCATCACTCGCTGTTCGGCCGCATTTCGTGACAACTCGGCCCGAAAAGACAACCCGAAAAGTATCATCCCATCCATCAGAAAGAAAGCCAAAGGCGACGCAAGGGCCAATGAAAATTTCAAAAAAATATATTGCACGCGTGTTTGTCGATGAGTTGTGTTTGCGGATGCGATACAATCAGTGGTGTTTACGTTTCTCACGGTATTTTGCAATGGCGTCTTCCAATGCATGACTATATCTTACAAATTAAATTAAATAGCGTCTTATCATAAGTCAATTTCCTTGTCGCGCGCCTTCCAGGTGCCCTACCTTTAACTAACTTGATTTGGTAGATAAGGTTTAGTTGTATTTTTCTTGGGTTGGTCAGAATTCCAATTAGCAGAAAGTGGTAAGCTAATCTAAACATACCTTACCTATGTAAACCTCAGAAAACATCAGCAAACCTCCGCAAACTTTAGAAAACCTCAGAAAACTTCAGCAAACCTCCGCAAACCTGAGTAAATCTCATTAAACCTCAGTAAACTTCAGAAAACATCAGCAAACCTCCGCAAACCTGAGCAAATCTCATTAAACCTCAGTAAACCTCAGAAAACATCAGCAAACCTCCATAAAACTTAAGAATCCTCAGCAAACCTCCGCAAACTTTTACAAACCTGAGAAAGCTTTAGAAAACCTTAACAAATCTCAGTAAATATCAGAAAACCACAGCAAACTTTAGCAAATTTCATTAAACCCCAGAAAACATCAGCAAACCTCCACAAACTTTAGGAATCCTCAGCAAACCTGAGTAAACCTTTGTAAATCTCAGAAAACCTCTGAAAACATCAGTAAGCCTCCGCAAACCTTAGCAAATCTCTTTAAACTTTAGTAAACCTCAGAAAACATCAGCAAACCTCCGCAAACCTTAGAAAACCTCAGAAAACTTCAGCAAACCTCCACAAACTGTAGGAATCCTCAGCAAACCTGAATAAACCTTTATAAATCTCAGAAAACCTCTGAAAACATCAGTAAACCTCCGCAAACCTTAGCAAATCTCTTTAAACTTTAGTAAACCACAGAAAACATCAGCAAACCTCCACAAACTGTAGGAATCCTCAGCAAACCTGAGTAAACCTTTATAAATCTCAGAAAACCTCTGAAAACATCAGTAAACCTCCGCAAACCTTAGCAAATCTCTTTAAACCTCAGTAAACCTCAGAAAACATCAGCAAACCTTCGTAAACCTTAGGAATCCTCTGTAAACCTCCGCAAACTTTTACAAACCTCAGAAAGCTTCAGCAAACCTTATCAAATTTCAGAAAACCACAGCAAACTTTAGAAAATCTTATTAAACCTCAGTAAACCTCAGAAAATATCATCATACCTCTACAAATCTTGGGAATCCTCAGCAAACCTTCCGCAAATCTTAGTAAATCTCAGAAAACCTCAGAAAACTTCAGCAAACCTCCGCAAACCTGAGCAAATCTTATTAAACGTCAGAAAACATCAGTAAACCTCCACAAAGCTTAAGAATCCTCAGCAAACCTCCGCAAACTTTTACAAACTTCAGAAAGCTTCAGCAAATCTTGGCAAATCTCAGTAAACTTCAGAAAACTTCAACAAACTTTAGCAACTCCCGGAAACCCTAGCAAATCTCATTAAACCTTAGAAAATCTTAGAAAACTTCCGCAAACCTTAGTAAAGCTAAGAAAACCTTAGAAAATTTCAGCAAACTTCCACAAACCTTAGCAAACCTCAGAAAATGTCAGGGAACCTCCGGAAACCTTAGCAAATCTCATTAAACCTCAGTAAACCTCAGAAAATATCAGCAAACCTCCGCAAACCTTAAGAATCCTTAGCAAACCTCCGCAAACCTTTGCAAATCTCAGTAAACTTCAGAAAACCACAGCAAACTTTAGCAACTCCCGTAAACCTTAGCCAATCTCATTAAAACTCAGTAAATCTCAGAAAACATCAGAAAACCTCTGCAAACCTTAGGAATCCTCAACAAGTCTTAGTAAATCTAAGAAAACCTCAGAAAACATCAGCAAACTTCCACAAACCTTAGCAAACCTCAGAAAACGTCAGGAAACCTCCGGAAACCTTAGCAAATTTCAGTAAACCTCAGTAAACCTCAGCAATCCTCAACAAACCTCCGCAAACCTTTACAAACCTCAGAAAGCTTCAGCAAACCTTAGCACATCTCAGTAAATTTCAGAAAACCTCAGCAAATCTCAGCACACCTCTGCAAACTTAACCAAACCTAATCAAATCGCAGCATACCTCAGTAAACCTCAGCAAACCTCTGCAAAACTTAGCAAATCTCAGTAAGCCTCAGTAAACCTTAGCAAACCTCACCAAACCTAACCAAACCCAAACGAATCAAACCCGCGATAAAAGTAAAATGTGGTGATTAAATTCGAAATTTTTGGTACATCATCGGAACACCCAGAAACGATCAGTCGAGCGTTTATAAAACACTTTTATTCGTTCCCAAGAGGCAACCAAAAACTTATAAACGCTTATACGAAGATCTACTTCCTTTTTTGGTGTTCCCGAAAGAAAACTGAACCTACCAAGTTTTAATTTTCTTGTCATGCAAAATTTCACTCAGAATCAGTATATACAGGATGTCCATTCTGTTTTTAAGATTCACTTTTTGCGAATTCATCACAAAAATATTCAATTTTTCGCCTGAACATTGCTTAATTTCGAATGGAAGTTGGCGAAATAATGAATTCATTATTGCTCGATGTTCCGCTGATAATTATACAGCGGTGGCGCAAGATAACAGTTAAAACACTCCGTAAATTATGAAAATAAACGCACGAACGGATGCGTTCGGTCTGTTGTTCTGGCCCGCGTTGAAGAAGATGTTTCGGGATGACGGATGCACGCGCAAGCAACGCAAACGGCGACACAGACGTTGTTACCGGGTGGTCCGTTTTGGTAAAAACAATTCGTGAAGAAGAAAAAAATCCGGTCCACGCCCGTGTGCCCTTAAAGCACGCCGAAAAAGGAAAATCAGAAAAGCACACAACGCACAACACACAACACACAACACACGCGTACGTTCACTCTGTAGTTAATTCGGTTTGGGGGACTTGATTTTTGCGGTGGGCTGTTGTTTACGCAAAATATTATAATTGACTGCTATTAGGGCAACATGGAATCAATAATGGGTTTGGTATTATAGGTTAAGGTCAATAAATAAGAAATGTATTTGGAAATAATTTAGGGTGGACCTCATACTATGTGATTTTGTACTTTTGTGATTTTTTTGTTGTATTTTATTATTATCGTACCAGAAAACGAAATTTCATTTTTATTTTTTGAAGATGAACAAAGAAGTTTACTTTGATTTTTGTTGTGTATTTTTGAAGATAAATTGATTGAAGATGACTATTCGATGATTCGCTTTAAAATGCAGCGAAAGATTTTAGTTTACCAAAACGTTGGATATTTTTGGATATTTTTTGTGCAAAAAAGAGTTTTGCATCTGATACCTACGTTTAAAAAGGGTTGACAGAATATAAGAAAGTATCGATATCTCTTTTTTCATTTCTCTTCAATTGGCAAATCGAGATGGGAACGAGTAACAAACAAAGCAAGAGGAGAAATGATGGGAGTGAACACCGTGATAACTATAGTTATCGTCGAAGGTCGAAGGAAGGCAGCTAGAATCGTTCAGGCACGTAGAAGATGGGCGAAGATAGACTCCCGAAGCAAATAAAGAACTGGACACCACAAGAAAACAGAAGTTGAAAAAAAAAACGAAACGTTCATGGATTCAAGGAATACAGAAGTATATGTCCGACATCTTACAGAGGAAGACTGTACTGACCCTGAAACCTGGAAGGAGGGAACCAGAAGGCGTTAAACGCCATAGAACCTCGAAGATGATGATGATCTTCGATTGGTACTAATTGTTGCGACATTATTCATACTTTAAATGGAAGTATCCAAAGAAAACTTAGAGGTAACGAAATGGATTTCTGGCGTAGAGCAGCAGGTTGACAGTCCTACTAGATAAAGTCAGAAATACACAAATACGAAAGGGAATGACTGCGGAAGCTGATAGAGTCGAAGAAATACAAAACGGACAACTAAAGTGGTACGGGCATGTTAATAGGATGGATGAAAATCGAATCCCCCATAAAATGATTCACTGAATACCCCCTAGAAACGGGGAAAGAGGGCGGCCACGCGACGTGCTGGAGATCTGGGAATCGTCGAGAAAATGTAAAGAAGAGGATTATCGGAAAAGGACTGGAAAAAAGAAGGCAGCTAGTACAGGCACGCAGAGAAGATGGGCGTAGAAAGGCTCCCGAAGCAAATAAAGAACTGGACACCATGAGAAAACAGAAAAAGAGGTAGGCCGAAACGTTCATGGCTGCAAGGAATACAGAAGTATATGTCCGACATCTTAGAGAGGAAGACTGTACTGACCCTGAAACCTAGAAGGAGGGAACCAGAAGGCGTTAAACGACAAAGAACCTCGAAGATGATGATGATCTTCAATTGGCAAGAGAATTGTTGCGGCATTATTCATACTTTAAATGCAAGTACCCAAAGAAAACTCAGAGCTACCGAAATGGATTTCTGGCGTAGAGCAGCAGGTTGACAATCCTGCTGGATAAAGTCAGAAATACATAAATACGAAAGGGAATGACTGCGTAAGCTGATATAGTCGAAGAAATACAAAACGGACAATTAAAGTGGGGGTATGTTAAAAGGATGGATGAAAATCGCCTGGAAACCGGGAAAGAGGGCTACGCAAGAGCTGGAGGGCGGGAATCGCCAAGGAAATGAAAAGAAGAGGATTATCGAAAGAGAACTGGAGAAAAAGGTCAAGCTTGGAAGTTAGGGATCAGAAGACGTATATTATTCATACTTTGTTTATGTTTTTTGTTTTTGTTTTGCGTGTTACTGAGTCCGCCGACTCATGCCAGTATAGTGGTTTCCTGCTAGCCACAGCCACATTTTTGAATAGTATTGTCGCGAATCGACCACTGCTAAGGCGTTCTTTACTTGTGCTGACTTAAGCATTATGCACTATGCAGCTAGACCACGAGTGCGTAATGCACGTCAATTCTCTCCTATGCGTTTTTGTTAACGTTCATAACATTCACAGAAATATTTTATAACCCCATAAATATAAAAGAAAAATAGTTGGAGATCCGATTTGAAGGCCCATGAAAATAGTTGATGTCCTGATGGAGGATTTAATCCTTATGTTTAAGGATTACTGAAGCTATCTCAGCCTCTGTAAGCGTTGGCGCCACGTAGAGGGTTTGAAGACAGATTGATACACTGATTTGTTACAGATGTACCCGATGTGTGCACCCGATGTGTATTGAGGTTGTAATAGTACTTACAATAATAGACTGCTTAGAGCCTTAGAGAACACCTTGTTGTGGCTCATGCTTGTAGGAGCAGTCCCAGTTATAAAAAAACTTGGTTTAACATCCAAACAATAGATACAAACAGAAGAAAAACAAATAACTAATAACTTCTTAAATCTAGAGACATTCGATAACGCTCATGACACACGTGTTTATGTGCGCATAACAAAATAATCAATAAGTTCTTAAATCTAGATACATCTGATAACGTTCATAAGCAAAACAGTATATTATCACGGCACGCATGATTGTGCACGTCCAAACAACTGTTAAACTCGAAATGATTTGCATTTTTTGCATACCATTAACTTTTCAACCCCTTAAAAGTAAAAAATGACATAAATTCATTAGTTTGTCTATAGATGCCCGAACCTTTCCGGAAAATGGGGTTCCAAGAAAATTAATCTACCTGCTCAGTGATCCGTTCAATTCCTAATCGTTGCGCATCGCTTAGGAATCGAACAGAGCACGTCAGGTACATAAATAATTCTATGCAGATATGCAAGATAATTTGCATCATCATCGTCAACCGTGACCCAAAAATGTTATTATAATTTGTAACGGTGTGAATCACATTCAGAACGTTTCCCATTTCCTAAATCATTGAATGAAGGGATTGAGGAACCCTATCTTTCTCTTTTGTAAATCAATTTATAAAGGAGAAAAATAGGGTTAAACTTATTCATATTTTTGATATCACTGAAATTCGTCATTGATTCGTATTCCTTAGAGAGCTCTGCCAAAAAAATCATTGATGATGTCGATCATCAAAGTGTTACAACTTTGGGGTTGTTGCCTTTTCCAGTCTGATGAAAGTGCAAGTCATTTTCTAACGGTGTTTAGGGTTTTTTTTTTGTTATTTCTTTCTTTGCAGATTTTTAGGGATGATTTGGAAGTTTTCAAACTTGAAAACTTGCAATTTTATATGTTCATATGTTCACCCCTTATCTATTTCGTGGGTAAAACATTATTTCGACTCGAAAAGTTACCAACCGGCGTCACGCAGACGCATTTCAGCCACTGTGCAGCGTTAACTTTTCGAAACAAACACATAGAAATAAACACATGTTTGGTGTGTGCTGGTCGTGTGCGTTAACCTTGTGCAAACATGTCTGCGAAAACAAAAAAAGTCTACAAAACCCGGATGTTTACAATCAACTTTTTGCCTTTAGGAATTTGTACACAGTGACGTAGGGCAGAGACGCAGATTGTACAGGCGTATAATTTCAGTCTTTGGTAATACGACACTGCAAAACGTATCAAGCAAAAAAAAAGCATTTCAAGTTGATGCCCTTCTGAGTAACCCGAGGAAGAAGGCGGAGGATAATTAATTATCTGTAGACGTTCGGCGGCACGTTGTAGCTGGATATTTCGCTGGACAAGAGGATGTAACATGTAACCAGAAGTAACAAGTGTTGTCAGGTCAAAAGTGGTGGCTCTAGCCTCAAGTCTGAAGAAGAAGAAGCGCTTCTAATTGCACAATTCGATGCGGTGTTTGCTGTCGTCGGTTGGTGACTGCCAAAAGTTCAAATATCTTTCGATGACGATTGAGGAGCCTTTTGACGACCTGAAATTTGTTCTGGTTAGTGTTGGCTGTTGGCAGATTGTATTTCCTTTATGCAAGTATATTTTACAAGATGGCTACTGACTTCGTTAAGAAGATGAGATACTATTATCGCGCAACAGGTACACCATCATCGTCTGACATGTCTATAGTCAGACGATGATGAAATATCGATATTTGTCGAAATCGATATTTTCAGTTTTTCGATATATCGATATCGAAATATCGCCTTGGAAATATCGATATTATCAATATCGATTAAATCGAAGTTCCACAGGAGCGCCATCTGTATATGGGCTTCAGGACTAATTACAGTTCCCAACAATTTGCAGTGATCATTAATTCCATATTTGTAACACACATAAACTGCGCCTGCCTATCGAAATTTCATTGCCACGAGTGTCGTTCATTGAACGGGAGACCCATAGACTCTTTTTGATTTGCACATGTTTGTCCTGGGCCAATCAAGCTTGCGCGTGTAATTCAAAACGATACACGTAAGAGCTACAATAGCGTGATATATAACCTACAAAATCAATCTGTACAAAATATACGTCAAAACACGATGTTAACAGCGTTTGCCGTTGTTATGATTGGATGCTATTTAATTAATGGAGAGGACTGTAGGTTGTTGGTAAAACATGTTGATAAGTTGATGTAAAAACACGATTTTTTAAGTTTTTAACTTGTAAAACAGTGACAAAAATCGTGTTATTCACATCAAAATAGGATGCTATTTAGTCATGCGTATTGCAAACTGCGGTGTTAACCTATATGACAATTTCGATGCACTTGTGCTTTCCAGTTTTCTCTTTCGGTGGCTTTTTTCCTCCAGTGTTTCACCCCTAGCTCTACCAGATCTTTCTCTACTTCTTTTATCCAAGTGTTTCTGGGCCTGCCTCTGGTGCGTCGGGTGTTTGTCTGCCAGTCGATTATGTGTTTTACTGGATCGGTATTTTTCGTTCTTCATACATGTCCGAGCCACTTTATTCTGGATTTTTTTTATTAGTTTTGTTATTGTTTCGCTTCCAAGTTCTGCGGCTATCTCTTCATTTGTTCTTCTCCGTTTTGTGCGGTCATCTTCAGTGATTGGTCCTACTATTTGTCTTATAGTTTTCCTTTCTTGAATATTTATTTCCTCTTCTTGGGCCGTTGTCATTGTCATTGTTTCAGCCGCGTACATCATTACGGGTCTTATTAGTACGTTGTAGATTTTAGTCTTCGATTCAATAAGGTGTTTCTGTTTGCATAGAATGCTCTGTTTACTGCTTGTATTTTGTCTATTATTTCGTTTTGATTTATGCCATTGTGGTTTATGTTGACACCCAAGTACTTGAAGTTCTCCATTGTTTCGTTTACTGTTTTTCTATGTATATTTTTATGTGTGTTAATCATATACGTAGGTTAATTCACATGGAATCTGGGACTCAAACACCAGTTACATCAGTGTTCCTAACCTGTATCCGTGATTTTTTGTTATTGTTAATCTTAGGATAACGACGCAAATTGATGTTGATCTTAATCTTATGATTAACAAATATCAATAGATTAAAAATTATTATATAGAACCTAAAATGAGGCCCTATAAAGAAAAAATGCCAATTTTGAACTTCTCAGAATACTTCTCAGATGGCGGTTACGTCTATGACGATCAATGTCAAAACGATATTAAAAATTTCGGTATCGATATATCGATATTATGGAAAATGAAATTATCGATAAATATTGACATTTAGAGGCCGATATATCGATATTTATCAGTATCGATATTTTTTTGACGTGTCTAGTTCACTAGGCAGTGTCTTGAAGCAAAGTTGATTCGCGCCTGGAACGACCCAAATGTGTACGACCTTTTTTTCAACCTGCAATTTGGTACACCTAAAGATTTATCGAAAAATGAACTCTGATTGCGTGAAATACTCGTAATGACATGACGGTTGACCGCCACGTGGATAATAACACGTTGCGCACATTTTGGCGACGAATTCGGAACGTGTCCAAAGCGTGAAAATTTAAACAAATGACCCAGTGGCCGCGTGTAAACAGCCGGCGGACGTGTAAGTTGGGCACCGAGGGCCGAGGCACGTTCCACGGCCCCAACCTAGCCAAAGCTAAGCGTAAGCCAAACACAAACATTGCGAGAAGAAGACGGGCGGTCTCCAAAAAAAAGGCGGCGCATTCGGAGGCCACAAGTCGGAGAAAACGCGTGTGTGTGGTTTCACTCCTCGGGGGCCTCCTGTGTGTGGTTCAGGCTTTTCGGGTATTTATCAAACCGGACGTGTGCCATAACCATAATGTCCCTTTTGAAATCGCCCCAAAAACGAAACCGAAAAATGAGCCTCAGTTGGAACGAACGAAATGTTGGCAGCAAGTTTATGACAAGTTGGAACGTACGTCATAATATCACTCGTCGCTGTTGCCTTTTCGAGATTTGAGTTGAAATTAGAGTGTAGCGTATAAGTGAGGTTATATTGAGGAAGTCACACTTTTTATGGGTTTGGTATTACGAGTTGAATTTGGTTGTAATTTTTGGGAGGTGCTTTTTTGGGTGGTACGCGTGGTGGTCCCAAGTACGGACGCAATTCGTTAATTCTCGCCGGAGGACGCGAGGAGCGTGTGAGGTGAGATGATGCCTTCATTAAGAAATCACTGGTGGACCACACACGTGTGTGGTCGCTCAACGCGCGCGCTTTACAGCAGCCGGTTGGAGATGATTTTCTGATTTCAACCAGCTACTAGTTGCTACTCGTCCGTAGGCTGCAGCCTACATCACATAGCATACACGAAATGCAGCTTATCTTGGAGATAAGTTGATTAAATATTATTTTACGTTTTTATATTCGTTTCAGATATCGTTGCAGACTGCTTAAGTTTATGTTGTTTGGTGTTCCATTGCCCCAAAATTGAGTTGCGAACGTCGATAAATGATTGTAACTTACAATAAGATGTTTTAGAATTGGTCAAACGAACTACTTCGTATGTGGTCTGCATCCACACTTTTTATTGCGGCCAGACGTCAAAAAAGGTGCAAAAAAAAGAGTCCAGAAATGTCACATATGCAGAAAAGTTCGAATGTAATTATTATCGAGAGATATTAGCAAAAATTGCTTTTCTTTCACATTCAGAGTGCTTTAACCCTTTCGTCCCGAGCGGTAGACACATGTATCATCAACATTTGAAAATTTTTGAAAGTTTAACTTGCATTATATATCAATGAGGAATGTACAATTCCAATGTTTTGAGTTCAGGTGAGATTCCCCGCTTTTTCTGAGAACTTATTGCGAATATTAGGTTAGATTTTACTTAATTGCAATAAAGTGCGCACGTGATCTCGAGAATAAAATGTAATAATAAAGTGCAGACAAAGGAGATAAATAGCAAATCTCAACTCAAGCAAAACTCAACTCAAAAGTCTCAAAACTCAACTCAAAAGACTCAAAAGTCAACCGGAAAGGTAAGCTTGTTTGTTCTGTTTTATGGAAAATATGCATGTTATTCCGATGCGGTACATATGTGTACCACGCGGACTTTTTGGTGGTACTTATTTGTATCAATAGGTATGTACAATGCGGTATACCATTATGCAAAGACTGCTTTGCTTTATATCATACAAAATAGAAATTAAAAATAAAATTTATAAATATAATTCAACAATGTCGAAGTTTGCATTTACACCTGCTGGTAGATATTTGTACCATTCAAATACGCTATTGGTGCAAATGCGTACCGCTTCGCCACCCCCTCCCTAAAGGTGAAAAAAATAAATGCCGCGCGAAAACATATTCTATGGTGGTATATAAATAAATTCCGCGCCTTAAAATATTTTTTGTTTTTACCTATATTCAGGGACGAAAGGGTTAAGTGTGTAAAGAAGTGCGTTTGACAAGGAGAGTGTCTCAATTGTCCGCCTTGGAATTGAATTGGGTTGTCTTTGATATCTGGTATCAGGTATTTGGTATTTGGTATTTGGTATTTGCTATTTGGTATTTGGTATTTGGTATTTGGTATTTGGTATTTTGGTATTTGGTATTTGGAATTTGGTATTTGATATTTGGTATTTACTATTTGCTATTTGGTATTTGGTATTTGCTATTTGGTATTTGCTATTTGGTATTTTCTATTTGGTATTTGCTATTTGGTATTTGGTATTTGGTATTTGGTATTTTCTATTTGGTATTTGCTATTTGGTATTTGCTATTTGGTATTTGGTATCTCGTATTAGGTATTTATTTTTCGTTTATGTTTGTGTCTCGTCGTTATGAGCCGTTTGCTCAAAAAATCAAAGTTTGGTATATATTGCTTTAACAGCAACATTCGTCGTAACGTAGCACAGTCGTCAGCGCGCCTGCATGTTGACCGACCTTGCCCGTTGACGAACAATTTGGCAGAGTTTGTTCCAATGACTTCTTAAGAAGATCCTCCTCCTTAAGAAATCATTGGAACAACCATTTTCTAAAACATACGAAAGAAGAAGAACTCGTGTGTAAAATGCAATTGGTGCATTTTTCTGCAGCGACATTTACTGCTTCGAATAACGGCGTGCCCAAAATCGCCATTTCTACACTCGTACTGTTATATATTATTGTCAGACTTTCTTCAAGCTATACCAACACCAACGTAAATATTATTTTCAAATGATACATACTAAAACAAATTACACCTACACAATTTTCGATTACTTATTTTATTAATTATTTTATTAACATTACTTCTTAACGATTAATCAACCAATAATAAATATTATTATGCTGCAACTATACGACGCTATCGTGTGGCGTCATTTTGCTCGATATTCGTCTCATTAAAGCCGTCTTATTGTTACTTAAAACAATATCAATCGTATGTGATCCATTCCATACGCATGAAAAAACGACTCCCTCATTGTGATTATCTCGTTTTGCCCATCGATGCGTAAACTTACTTCAAACGTGAGTACTGCAGATTAATGTTAATACCTTATCGAATACGAATATTAATTGCCTATGATTTCGGTGTTTTCGGTTTTTATCAAGTCCAATAGTATTAGTAAATAGTAAATTCATGCGTCGGGCCAGTTGAACGCTGATTAATTGCAATCGTGTGTGTGTGTGTGTGTTCATCGTTTTTTTTTCTGTTACGTGTTACTTGTGATACAACTAACGCCATCTTGCGGGCACTGCCCCATACCTATTCGGCACCAACGCCCTCTCTTGGTAAATTTCGATCGATCCGCCATTTTCTCCGTTTTACTCAATTCTAAACGGTGGTAAACCCGCGTGTTTCGATCTCTATCCTGATGGTTAATAATCCTCAAGCAGCGCTTAAGGATTGCGCTCCGTATGTTAGAAATCCGGCGGGAGAAACTGCTGCTTGGCGACGGAGGACAGCTCCATGTCGATCGGCTTCGTGTCATCGTAGAGGGCAGGCGCTTCGCACAAGATGGCGAACGTGCCGGCGAGCGAGGCGATCATGAACATCCACAGGAAGAGACGGTCCAGCACCATTGCGACAAAGCCCCAGTCTTGATCCTCCTACAAAGACAAGCCGACTTTAATCCGACACATCAAGACGCGTCCTGGATGCTTGTAATTGTTTTGATTATTGCGCAGCAAGATGCAAGCAAATCTGTGAAAAAGTATAAGCCAATCGCCAATGGATTTCTCTCGAACATTCGACAAAATTTACCAAATATTACAAAATCGAGTACAAAACAGTACAACAAAAAAGGTACCAAAAAGAGGACAAAACAAAAACATTCCACATCGTGCTACATTTGACGTTTTACCGCTTCGTAGAGACATCAAAGGCAATGGGAAAACGTCCAATGTCAAAAAAGGAAGGTGCCACTTTTTATCAACCAGGATTTGCAGGAAAAAGAGTTACAAATACAAAGAAACATAAAAAGTATACGATGCTTGTAACTCTTTTCTAAATCATATTAACTCTTTGTTATCAGAACATTGCCAATTAATAGATATGTGACGTCATCGGGTTAAAGCTACCAACAGCAGTGTTACCAACTGCTACTTTTTTGGTGATTTTTTTCGGTGGATTTTTCGGTCGGTCAGTGAAAGGTGATAAAGCAACGGTGATTATGAGATGTGAGTGATCGTCGACATTTTTTAGGGGTAGACAGTTGAAGAAGTCAATGAAACTTACTGGAGAGCGTGTCAATTGTCCGTCACGGAATTGAATGAAACTTTTTGAACGTAAAGTACATATATAGATTTAATTTGTGTTAATGAGATTTGAGTTTTGAGTCATTTGCCCAAAAAAAATTCAAAGTTTGGTATATATTGCTTTAACAGCAACATTCGCCGTGTGGGTATCGTGGCGTAGTTATCAGCGCGCCAACGTTGATCAACATGCAGGTGCACTGACGATTGTGCCATGAAACCGATACGGCGAATGCTGCTGTTAAAGCAATATATACTGAACTTTGATTTTATTTGAAAAAAAAAAACGGCTCAAAACGGCGATATCCCGTTAACCCAAATAATATCTATATATGTAGTATACACAAATATACACACATACAAAAATTTTCATCCAATTCCGGGACGGACAATTGAGACACTCTCATTGTTAGAAAAATAACCACAACTTCAAATGCACAAAATGCAAATGGATGAAACGAAACGAAGCACAAACAATGGAGGGGGAAGGCATGCGAAAAAAAAAGTGCGCTGATTGTTTGGGTTTGCTCAATTCAGAGATTGCAAGAAGTGGTTACTTACTACTACATTATTTACAGCCGCGTCCGACGGCAATTAGCAATTTCGCAATTGTGTTCAAATCGCAATTGTTTAGCTTAATCGTCGCCGCGGGGAACGGAATTGAAATCATACCAGGTTTGCAATCGCAAAAACGAGCCGTTTCACATGATTGATTGTTGACGACGCTTATTGTTGATTTGTTTTGGGGGGAGGTGATGTGCTGATTGTGAGCAATTGTTTTTTTGTGCGGGTTGTCGGTTTCGGTTATGGTTATGGAAACTAAATGATGCGTGATTGTGAAGATGGCGGGTGCGAACGGTGGATTGTCCGCGTCAGTCGATGATTTGGTTGGTTGGTTGGTTTTTAAAAGACTTCGACTTCGAACTCGGGGAGGTACTGCTGCTGCGCGACGGACGACAGCTCGGTGTCGATCGGCTTCGTGTCGTCGTAGAGGCTGGGCGCTTCGCCGAGAATCGCGAACGTGCCCACCAGCGACGCTATAATAAACATCCACAAGAACAGCCGGTCCAGCACCATCGCCACGAACCCCCAGTCCTGGTCCTCCTACGGGGTTTGAAAGCCATCAAATAAATGCCAGCAATGCTCACACACGCTCGTCGTGCTAGGGATGTCCAAAATGGGGCCTGTCCAAGTGACTGCTACCGTCCGTCAGGTGGCGCTTTAAGTGCTTCGACATCCCTAGCCGAAAGGCGGCCATTTTGTCTGTGGCATGTGGTGTTGGACGAGTGTTTTATTTTGCTATAGGCGTTTTTTGGTCGTACAAGAGGAGAGAGAATAGCCGACAACATACAGATAGCAGAGAGAAAGACTTTTGTATTCAACTACAGACAGAGTAGAGGATTTATTTCATTTATGGATGTAAAATACACATTTATTTGATTCGACGGAGGAATGTTAAGTGAGGTCAATGTAGAGAAGAGAAAGAAACAGAGATGATGGAGGATAACTCCCACAAATCCTGGTAGGGATATCCCACTGAAACAGCTACCTTTCAAGAGATGGCTCTTTTGTAGATTTGACATCCCTAGCAGAAGAGTTCTAATTTTATGGTTTATGATGTGGATAGAGAAGTACGAACATGTAGGTCAACGTCAGAAGGAAAAGAAACAGAGATGATGGAGGATAATTCCCACAAATTTTGCTAGGGATATCCCACTGAAACAGCTACCTTTCAAGAGATGGCTCTTTCGTAGATTTGACATCCCTAGCAGAAGAGTTCTAATTTTATGATGTGGATAGAGAAGTTCGAACATGTTAAGTGAGGTCAACGTCGAAAAGGAAAAGAAACAGAGATGATGGAGGATGACTTCTGCAAACCCTTCTAGGGATATCCCACTAAAACAACCACCTTTCAAGAAACGTTGCTTTAGCACTCTTGACATCCCTAGCAGAAGAGTCCTAATTTTGTGGTTTCTGATATGGACAAAGATCTACGAAACACAAAGGTATTTCTCTTTGTATTTCGCATCTCTATATTTCCTTTCAACTGTAGACACAGATAAAGAATAGTGAAAAGAGATGGAAGGACTTCCACAAAACATAAACAAATTAGGCTAGGGATGTCCCACTTCCACAAATTCGACATCCCTAGAAGAATAACTGTAATTTTCTGATGGTACATAGAGAAAAAAGAGATGATACAGAAAAGGAAGGAACTGAGAGAATAGAGATTTGTTTCACATATAGATTACGTCGATGAAGAAACATGTTTATGTGAGGGTCAGAGAGATGATGGATGTTAATGTATATCATCTGAGGGACTTACCGCATTGAATTGATCCTGTCTCTGGATATGATGCTGGATGAACATCACATTGTGAATAGCCTTCTCCAGCTCGAAGGGATACTTCTTGCGACCACCGGTGTCGCTATCGTCGAGGCCAGAGAACACTGAAGGTAGTCCATTGTAGCCTAACCTCCCGCCTAAACCGCCAGTGAGATAACGTAACCTAAAAAAATCATTCGGTGAGTACCTCTTATACCTTATAAAGTAATCCACCCAAACCTGACATAGCCTGAGGACCTGAACTGATAAAAACTACTTTCGTAACCTTCAATCGGCAATACCTTTTTAAAATGATTGATTTGAAAAAAACAACGTTTATAAAATGTTCATTCTGAGTTAATCCCTTATACTGTTCTTATCAGCTATACTATTCTAACCTAACCTAACTTCACCTGACCTGCCCTTATGCAAACTAACATGACTTGATCCTCTCAGACCTGATCCTCTCAGACCTGATCCTCTCAGACCTGATCTTTACAGACCTGTCCTTGATCAAACCTGATCTAACGTATCTAAACATAATTTACTCTAATCTAATCAGCGAAAGAGTTCAAATGTAATCTCTTCTCCTTAAATGTTATCCTATCCTAACCTATCCTAACCTAACCTAACTTAACTTCATCTGACCTGCCCTTATCCAAACTAACTTGACTTGATCCTCTTGGACCTGATCCTCGCAGACCTGATCCTCTCAGACCTGATCCTTACAGACCTGCCCTTGATCAAACCTGATCTAACGTATCCAAGCATAATTTACCCTAATCTAATCAGCGAAAGAGTTCAAATGTGATCTCTTCTCCTTAAATGTTGTCCAATCCTAACCTATCCTAACCTAACCCAACCAAACCTAACTTCACCTGACCTGCCCTTATCCAAACTAACTTGACTTGATTCTCTCGGACTTGATCCTCTCAGACCTGATCCTCTCAGACCTGGTCCTCACAGACCTGATCCTCTCAGACCTGATCCTTTCAGACCTGTTCTTGATAAAACCTGATCTAATATATCCTAACATAATTTACCCTAATCTAATCAGCGGAAGAGTTCAAATGTTATCTCTTACTGTAATCTAGTCTCAAATACTAAATTCTTACCTATTAGTAGCTGTAGTTGAATGTAAGCCATTACAACCAGGTCGATTCCTACTCGAACTGGAACTGGAACTCGAACTGGATGCGTTCGAAGGCATATTCTCGAGTTCCCTCTTCGCCATCATAAACCGCCCACCCGAGGTGTTGATCTTGTTCGCCGCCAACTCGGTGAGCAGATCCTTTGGCACGCGCATCAGCAATAACTTGGGCACACTTTTTATAAAGAACGAGCGCACCCACGGCGCCATCTTATGCGTCGACGGCTTCCGATAGTGCACGTTTAATATTATAATTGTTATTACTACCGACAATCCGACGAGGACCATAGTAAATAATATATACTTTCCGAGGAGTGGTAACGCGAGCGATGTGGAAGGTATAATCTCGGAGATCAGCAAGAAGAACATCGTCTGCGAGAGGAGGATGTTGATACAGAGGGCAATCTTCTCGCCGGAGTCAGCCGGCAGGTAGAAGACCAGCACGGAGAGATAGGAAATGCCGACGCAAGGGACGATCAAATTGACGGTGTAGAAGAGCGTCTTACGGCGAAGTGTGATGTTGAAGAAGATGTCCGGATAGGGTTCCGCACAGCAGGGGTAGTACTTTTCATGGCGTTCTGCAGGTACTCCCAGGATATCCCATTCTACACTGGGATAATATTCCCGGAGGTCTATCCCCACTTCCACTTTGTCTTCGCCCACTTTTTGATTAATGTGCTTCAGATCGATCTTTAAACAAAAGAGCAGAGAAAAAGTCTTCAAACGAATTTACGTCGAAAATGCGTTCAGATCTATCTAATATAATCCAAGAATGATTGCTTAATCAAATTAATCAATGAATGAAACGTACTTGGTTACCGTCATATGTCCACGAACCAAATTTCATAAAACATGTCTGTTGATCGAAGGGGAAATAACGCACGTCAATCTCGCAGGACGATTTAAAGATGGCAGGTGGTGTCCAGATTACTTTACCAGTGAAACGAAGTACGGCTTTGGTCATGGTTGTGACAACATATTCACCATCAGCACTATGTGTCAACAGAGATAATACAAATAGTTTTAAAGTCTTAATTATGGTTATGTCTTGATTTTACTTGTTGTAAAGTACGATGTCAGGCAACCAAATATGCTCCGAAGGCACATAGAGTTCCTTTACTCCGCCGTATTCTTGTGGATCCCACTTGAATTTGTGATCCTGCCATTCCTAGTTACCAACATTTTATTGTACTATTATATAGATTTAATTATTCCGCACTTACATGTTCTAACCAGACGTTCGTTGTTAAAATTTGGTCCTTTAAATTCTGAAAATAGATATTTATATCAATATTTGGTAGAAATTTGATATTCCCTTGGGATATATGAGAAATATAATAATAGTAATAACATATATGTTATATTGAATTTGGCAATTCAGTGTGAATTTTGAAATATATTTGAGAGTAAGTGCTTAGTATGATTTTTCCTAACTCATTCACACAACTACTATCATACCGTCTTATTTGAACGACCCCAGACTAGCTAGCATTGACATATCAAAGAAGAACATGTAATCATTTAGCACAATTAATGAATCTACAAAGAAATTAATTAATTGAATTTGTTTAACAGGGAAAGAGAAAATTTGAATTTCCGGCCGGATTCGAACCGGCGACCTTTGGGATACCGGCCCAACGCGCTACTACGGCGCCACGGTCGTGCGTTCTTTCACTGTGTAAAATTTAGAAGTGTATAAGAGGTTCTTGTGTTAAATCAATACATTGTTATGTTAAAACTATTCGTGTGTTATGTGAGTGTTCATCACCTTGAAGCCATCCCCATAGTCTTGCACCCCACAGCCTAGCTAGCCAGCACGAGTGAAGTACCAGCATGAGAAGGTACCTGTTTAGTTTGAACAGACATATCCAGCCAACGAGCAGAGGAATCATCAACGATCTCTGAATCGTCCTCGCACGGTCCAGAGAAAAAGCCAAGCGAGTAAACACCCAAGAAAACCCCCGTGTGAGAAAGCGCACACGGTACGCGACAGTTGGTAGAGTGCCAACCCCCTAACGTCACATTTGATGGAGGCACCTTTCGTCACATTTGATGGAGACGCCGACGTACGGTATGCCACATTTGGTGAAGACGCCATAAACCTACCGTGACAATACGTATTTCGCCTATGCGGCATCATCAGGTACTGAATGTTAAAAAGTTACAAATTGGTATTTACCCAGACGCAGGTATCAAAGTCCGCGATAGAGGGGTGTTGATAAGTAAATCTAACTGATCGTTACGAACATTTTTAGCATTGTCCTTTATGGCTCTTTTTATGTAGATTTATATAGATTGGTACTTCAAACGAGATAACATCAGCATCCACTTAAAAATCATACATACTGAATTAGGACATAGACTACATCCGTTGGAGTTCGACAGTCTGCAAGAACAGTGTTTTCAAATAGTTCTAAAAGCTAAAAACGAACAATTTAACAGACAAGCCATCAAATTGAGAGAATTGTGTAAAACACAACACCCGACTGGAATTGATTCAGCAATACAAATACCAACTATTAACTTCCAAACCAGAGTAACTAACCTATCAAGCACTGTTTTAACAAACGAGGAAATAAAATCAACTGGGAAGGGCTTAAACTTTGCTCCAATGATCGTTCGTGACTCCGATTACAGTCTAGGCTATACATATTTGTTTTGACTTCTTTTCAAGAAGATTTGCAGATAATCTTGTTCATAATTATATTTGTGGCAAATTAATTTTTACAAATCTTTACGAAAAAATATGCCTTAGTGGGCCATCTGGGCAGCACAGTTGGTAGTGCTTCGGTCTACCACGCACGCGGACGGGGTTCGAGGCCCCGGGGTGGGCACCCCATTAGTGTGAATTTATTATTATAAATTCACACTAAAAATTACTCATTTATTTAATTCACATTAAAAATTCACATGAAAAATTCACATTATTAAAAGTCCACACCGATAAAGTCACAACAATCGCAATGCGCAACCCACAACACACAAGAAGATTCCACCGACAACAAAAAAATTCACTTCACTCACACACAACAAGACACCATATCAACAACACATCAACAACACAACAGTAACAACAACATTACAAAAATCAATAACAAAAATCACAATAACATGTAATATATACAAAAACACAATAAAAACATATGTATCCAGCCTGAAGGACCAGTGAAGGTCGATGGCCAGATCTACGGACCGAATACATTATTTTTTTATGCCTTAGTGTCCTCACTAAGGATGTACAATGATAAATTGGGTCTCTTTGAAGGAAGGACAGGCAGGAAACGACACTTGCGCATTGGAAACGCACGTGACGCCGATCAAAATGGGCGTGCACCCTCCAGGCAAAGGCTAAACCCCCCACATTCCGGACATATTTTAATCAAATACTTGCCGGTCAGCCATGGCAAAATCAATGCAAGCCACAAAATACGAACGTACAACGAAGCAAAACATTCTCGCACCGCACTATTCCGTCACAATTGTTTGTTTATATGCGGGGGGGACGGGCCCCACGGGACAATATTTACGGTCCGCCCCAGGAACGCGCGGGATGATTGGCGATTACGCCCAACGTCAACGTCGATAAAAATCTGTCGGATGCTGTCGTAAAAAACGCAAATACTCGCAACAACAGCAGGAATTGAAACGCAATCTACTTTTGAAGCAAATCGGAACACTCTCTGAAAGGCCATCAGAAGGAATCGGAAGGCCATCAGAAAGAAAGCTCCTTAGAAAGGAGGCTATGAAGAGTTAAACATACTTAAATATCAATTACTTACCAATTCAATAAGCTGGGAAAGTCGTAAACCGAGTTTGACCAAAACCGTATCCGTGTTGTTGCTCACCGGACGAATTAAGCGGTTGTAGTTGCTCAGCAAGTCATCATAAAGGCGTTTTGCGTCTGGATTCGTCAGGGAGAGGTGCACGCAGCACATGAGAAGGACCAGTAGGGAAACTCGCCAATTCGACACTTTCCACATGATTTTCTTAAGATTTCCCTTGGTTTTTTTTTAAATTTTACAAGGAGGTATCTTCGAAGGATAACGATAACGTCACTTAACACTGTTTAACACTCAGTTTTTCGTACTAATATCTAGTTAAAGCTTATATTTTTCAGTTCGATGCGGTTGTATTGATATTATCCGACGATTGGGATTGGTTTTATTAGTAATAATTGCGTTATGTATTCTTCAGGGATGTAAGTGAGGGATAACAGTGGCATTGTTGTTAGTTGTTGTTTTTTTAGGTGTTTTTAGTGTTTCAGACGAGGAAGCGTTTGGATTATTTTGTCTTATGGAGGCGGAGACGGCGCAGGCGGCGGCAGCGGAGGTGTTTTACGTGTTGGCGGCACGAGGACGACGAGCAGCCATGCAGGGATGGATGGCTACTACAGATGTGAGACGCCACCGAGAAGTACCGAGGCATCGGGATGCTGCGCCAGGATCAATAATTGAGCGCGCGCAATTTACGCACATGCCAGCATCTCAGACTGAATCTATTGAAATTTTCTATAAATTTGAACGTAATTTAGTTGACAGACAAAACATCAGCAAATTTGTCTATAATTTTATGGACTTTGAGTGATATATTGCGTGAATTTTGGGATTATCTTCATCGAAATCAACATGTTTAATAGTATATTGTACAACGAGCATGTAATGCTGCACATTATTTACTAGTAGGAATAGTTGTGGTACGAGCCGGAGGTGAGTTATTATCTAGTTTGATTGCCTAGATCAATACTACATCATCTATGAGTAATGTTATGATCAGCGCCGATGCGAAGCAATAAGTGGAGCCCCTTAAATAAACAAAATACATTACCGTAAAAATGTCACTTTCACAATTTAAAATAGAATGATAATTTCAAGGGGCACAGTGGTAGAGTCGATGCATCCGAACAAGGGGATTGGGGATCGATTCCCGAAGGGGTTCAGTCATTTTTTCCTGTCAAATGGGTGCTCGTGAGTCATGACTTAGATGGAACTAGAAGATTGCAGTCCATTGTGAAAACGTACCATTCTATCGAGTTTTTAATGCTGAATATTATTTACGAGTATGAGCAGTTGTGGCACGAGCCAAATACTATATACTATATAATTTATAATTAATAATAATTTATAATTAATAATAATAATTAATAATACTATATAATTTGCTTGCCTAGAACTACATCATCTACCAGTTATGTTATGATCAGTCCTAATGCGAGGCAATAACTACAGCCCCTTAAATAAAGGAATGCGTTACTAAGAAAATGTGATTTTCACAATTTAAAATAGAACGATAATTTCATGTGGCACAGTAGTAGAGTCGATGCATCCCAACAAGGGGATCGAATCCCGACGGGGGTTGGTCATTTTCCTATCAAATGGGTGCTCGTGAGTCGTGACTCGGAGGGAATTAGAAGATCGCAGACCATTGAGTAAACGAACCATTCTTTTGATTTTATGTTTGACCATTCTATTTTGCTAAAATGTATGATTAAAAAATACATCGTCTCGGCTTACCACGTAGGAGGACGGGGTTCGATTCCCCGAGGTGGGCAATCCACCGGGTGAACTATAGTTAATAATTCACCCACTACACACCTCACACATTACAACATTCAACATTATTCAACATGCAGCATCCAACACTCTACAATACACAACAGCAACTACAAACTCACAAATTGTAAATATACACAAATAAATTGTAATCAAGGCGGAAAAACCCCAGGGTTGATAGCCACTAAAATATATACATTAATTTTTTATCCGAATCTCGTAATGGCGCCCCCTTCGACGAGGCGCCCGCATTCGCCGCATGCCCGATTCCGCCGGCCCTGACTATAAGTATGAAAATGTGTTCATTTTAATCCCTAAAACTTCGCCAAGTGGCACGGTGGTAGATTAATAAGGGAATGATCGCAATACTGCCAGACGAACAATTCATAAATGCTAATTCACAATTTGCAAATGCAATCTTCACGATATAAATTGTAAAGAAGATCAACCAACGGTAGAATCCGAATAGAATCTTAACGTATGTATTAGCTGACGCTCGCTGGTGTCGGCAGGACCAGCAGGCGGCTTGCAAATGCGCCTCGACGATCACGCAGCAGCCCAGACAGGCCGTGTGCCTCGCCGGGCTGGCGAGCATCACGTGTGCACGCGCTGCCGCCGAGAGAAAAAGAAAAGTCGCTGATTTGTGAGCGTGCCGCGACCGTGGGAACGACACACTCGAACGACTTCTGCTGGCTGGCGCGAGCGCCCGCGACTCAGGGCCACGCGCTCGCGAACGCCGCGCATTCATCATTCGTTTGTGTGCGGGCCGCGCACTTTCCAGGACCATATCAAACCCATTCATAACATTACCAAACATCGCCCAAAAACACTATCAACCCACGTACAACACGCTCAACCCATAAACAAACATCATCTCCCGCAAAATACCCAAAAAAAAAACTTCAAACTTTCTCAATAAATTATACAAGACTTTATAAATCGAATAAAGTATAAACAAATTCGCCGAGAGGCGGTCCTGGAAATTAGAAAACCAGCAAACCAGCCACCACACACGCGCTCGCGTGGATCAAACGGATTAGCGTCGGCCGAAGATTGCTGGCGATGGCGCATGACGCGCAACACGCGCTCTACGCGAACGGACCGCCAACGCTGTGGCCACGCGATGCTTATTACAATTATAACTTAATACGCAAGATGTACTTAGGCCTACACGCACAATATTCAACTTTTTAAATGTTTTTAACAAACACTACGCAGAGTGAGATTTACCACACGTTATTTTATGCCAAGTCTACGAATAGTAAACGGTAAACTTTACGCACGAACAATAAGGCACAGTTAACAAATTTGATATTGTAAATAGGCGTTGTCAAGAGTTTTGCGTCAGGAGGGTGAGGACATAGCGTAGAGTTTCAACATCATCTTCAGTAACATCGGCGTAGTTGTTCAAGTATAATAAGCGAAGGTAATCCTTAAGTTTCGCATCCAAACGCGCTGATTTGAACATCATTTTCGCCTTCTGGCAGTTTGCTGCTAACGCCCACATTGCTGGTACCAAAATTGTTATTTCTGTTGTATTTGCTGATGATAAACGTGTTGATAGTATATTTAAAAAATCATCTGAAACAGGAAATAACAAACAACATAAATATATGCAACAGTTCAATTTTACTGTTTTACCAATAATTGACTTCTTTGGTTCTTTAGGTCTATTAATTTCTAGATGAGAAAATAAACATACAAGAAATGAAGTAGTAGGATCAATCGCAGAAGATAACGGCACAAAAAGAAAAACTAATAAAGAGATAGCCGCAGAACTTCACGGCGAAACAATAAAACAACGATTAAAAAACACAGAATAAAGTGGCTTGGACATGTGTGGCGAAAAAATGTCACAGATCCAGTAAAATACATAATCGAACACACGACGCACAGGAGGAAGACTCACAAACACTTGAATAAAAGAAGTGAGGAAACGTATGGAAAAATTAGGGGCGAAAAACTGGAAGGAAAAAAGCCACCGCAAGAAAGAAGCGTGGAAAGCGCTCACTACGAACACACTACCAAAATGGGATTATCCATCCAACGACAGGGATTTTTAAAAGCTCAAAATGAGTTGCTACATTCAATCGGGAGCTTTTACTGCAGTCAATAATGTTGTAAATTTTTGCAAGGTCCGTACCCGAAAACCTTTACCAACATATCTAATAAAAATTAATAATACAAATGACTTTTACCTGAACCAAGTAATCTCGCACGATTTCCATGATAAAACGAAATATTCCTGAGACACTGCAATGCCTGAAACCGATTCGCAACATTTGGGCAGCCGCACATACACAGAACAATATCAAACACATCCTGCATCTTTCCAATCACAGTTTGTCCTTCCACAAAGCAGGAAAACTCATTCAAAAACTCCAACCATAGCAGTTCCACCTGTTCCCAGGGTCGCTGTCGTTTCGTAAGCGCCGGATGGAGTTTACCAATGGCAGTTAGAAAGTTGTTCTTAACGATAATAAATCTGCACTCCGATACGCCCACCGCGTTATGCAAAACATGAAAACAAAGCTGTAACGTCTCCAAATCGTGCGTCCTACTAACCAATTCCATTTCCTTCGTCACCAGCGTACACACCACGTGCAGCAATGACAAATTATTCGGGGTTTTTCTCGGTGCTGTGCCAGGAGTAGCTGAAGTTAACGCCAGCGAAGCCGCCGCAGAGGCACAATTTGTTGTCAACGTGCACAACAACTTCAATGCGGTGATGTATAACGTCTTCAGCACGGTTAGCCAATGCCAGAGTTTATGCAAAACATCGGTGAGGCCAAGATGAGCTGCTTCGGCTTTAACACCTTCGTTTCCACAGAGGAAATTCAATAACAAACCAAGAAATGCTTCTAATTCCTGCAACACTGGCGTCAGTCGCTTTTTATCCGACATTCTACGCAGGGAATCCACGTTTTCCAGCGATAATTGCACGTAGATCGTTTGTAATTGACTGAGTAACTTTGAAACTAATCCGTGCTCCAATGCATATTGCTTAGCTTCATTCGAAACAAGTAATAAACACGTTAAAGTGTTGAGTACGTTCGTTTTCCTCTTGGTTTTATGTGGTTTCTGCGTTTTTAAGGAAATTGTCGATGATATAGGTTGCTGAAGATTCAAAGTTTCGTAGAGTTCCAGTAAAATTTTACACAATTCCGCTCCAGCCATGCGATTTTCATCAATATTTCCCTCTTCATTACTTATCGTTGATAAATGTAGACTTGATCGACTTGCTCTGACGCCTTTCGCAGGCCCAAAACAAATTTCCTTCAGCGCATCGAATTTATTTAGGGACCAACAGATTGATGGTGCTGTTTCAACACGAGGTGTTTTCGTACAATCTAGGATTAATTGGACGCTTGATCTTGTTGAATGTGGTGAACTTTCTGTTGATGCTTGTAAAGTTTCGACGTCCCTGTTGTCTTCTTTTCCTTCGTCGTTGCAGTTTAACAGGGAACATAATGAGTGTAAAGCCGATGATTGCAAATCTGGAGACGGTTATAAAATGTGTTTGATACAAAAAGTTGAAATAGTGACAATAATTACCATGAGAGACATCAGTGTTGATCGATTCACACAATGAGAGTAAGAACGGCATCTTCCGACTTTCCAACTGCATGATTATTGCGTTCGTATCAAATCGCGCTTTCATCTCTCGTTTTTCATCATCAAATGATTGATTTCCACCTTGTAGAAGGATATTCAATAGACTGTAGATATTCGTCCAAAGTCTGTTGCGTAAATAGTGTAATTCTGATAAACTGACAACTAAAAACAAGAATAATTGTTTATAATCAACAAAATTGTTATGTTACCGCGATGTCGTACATCAGATGTTTAAAAATAACTTACTATAAAGTGCAGGATCCAATAATGCAGTAATTGTACTAATACAATCTCTCGAATTTCCAATAGTTAACAAACAATTTTCACTAACTTCCGCCGTTTTTGTGAGCAAACAGGAAATTGCGGAATTCATCTGCAGCACATCTGAGTATGCTAACAAATCACGCGAATTTTCTATCTCCGGCAATGGCAATGTTATACACCTACAATAATAATATATAAAGCAATATAAGCAGTTTTTCAATAAGAAAGTCAACTTACTTGAAAAATAATTTGATTAAACCGGCTGAATGTAAAGATTGGCTAATTCTTTGCGGTATAACTCGCAGTATATTAAAGATAAACATGGCTAAACCTTTAACAACACCAGGGGTTGTTATGCCAAACGTTTCCTCGAACTTTTCGTTCGATTTGCACTGACGCTGATGGTGCAAACTATCCGAAAAGTTTGATATTTCCAAGACTTTGGTATATAGGAACATAAAGTCATCTTCGTCAGAACCTAAATCGTTTATTTATTACAAAATATATTTTATTTCAATGTTTTTAGTGTCACTTACTTGAATGTCCTCGTTTTTCATTAAAATTGAAAACCGAATTGGTTTGTAAACGGTTTAAAATAATTTCCACATTGGTAAAAAAGTTACAAGCATCCAGAAGGGCAATTAGTATTTTTTTCTGTGAGTCTTGATTTATTTCACCATGCTATAAATTGATATAGATAGGTTTTTCTTGCAAAATAATTGATGGTAACAACTTACGTGTAGTTTTCTTTTAACTAAAAGTCCAGATACGAACGTTACTTCGCCATTAATGTTATCAACATGGCTGGATAAGTTCGTTAATAACAGAGCTGCACTTTCCCGGACTATGGAAGATTCTTCATTGTCGCATAAAATTGATAATGTTACTTTCCATAAGTAAAGAAAGTCTTTCCTTAATGCAATATCTGTAAAAAATCGAAATTTTGCATGTGTTGTAATTAAGAATGGGCAAACCAAAATTATAGCGATATTTTCAATCTTTTTCTGGACACGTTATCTCGTTATTCTACTAATTACATTTTCTAAAACCACTTCCTCAAGCGAAAAAAATCGTCCACCGACAGGAAAATATGAAATAAATAAGCAAAAACTTGATTACAAAAGCAATACATTACCTTGTATCATAAAAACTGCACACCGTTCAGACATGGCCAATCCCGACAAAAGGTGAACTGCCGATGCTCGTAGCAGAACATCGCGACTGTTTTTCAGCGCAAAAATCGTCCGAAACGCAGATTCCATTTCAACATCCTGCACATTTCCGATACACTCCTCCCAATTTCTAATTCCAAAATGTTGCATTTCAGCAATAAGATGATTCAAAACGAAAACCACGTTTCGTGTGATACTCAAACCCATCAAACTATCAGCAGCTGTCAGCCCTTTCCCACAATGGAAAGCATTGAGTAATTCAAACGCGCAATTCGCTAACTTTACCATCAATTTCTTCACATTATCTCCACTCTTCGAATCACTCCATCCAAAATGTGCTGTTAAATGTGTTAAAGTCGTCAGCACGCGATCCAAGTGTGATAAATTGTAAAAATGTTTCGAATTATTACATCGTAGATTATCCACCAAGATATTGACAATATGAGTGTATTTATTCCACTCCATATTGGTCGTTGAAGATGACTTGTTGGCTTTTTGGGACCCTTGAAGTTCAGTCAATGGCTGTTCTCTTGTGACACAAACATTTATAAATGTCAGTAAAGACGTTAAAAGTTTTTCAATATCTCTCTCTTGCTCTTCGGCTAACTCCATTGCCAAAATAACCGTAATATAATGCGTCTTAGACGTAAGCATCGATGTAATCCATTTAGAATTTGAATTTTGTGGAATTAAATGCGGCAAAAGTATAGAAAACAAGTCCAAGATGGCAGCCAATAAAATATTATCCTCCTGGCCAGCAGGAGGTGCATTTAAATATCTTGAAAATGATTTCTCCCAATCCAGGGAATCTAACTCGATTACATTTACGTTTTTCGTGTTTTGGTACAAACATATGCATCTGTAATATTAATATAATAAAGAAAATGTTTAAGAAATTCAATAAAATTAAATACAATAACATACCTGATAAGTAGTTGTATGTTTTCCATGATAATATCAAATGAATGATTTTGAAATACATTATCAAGAGCTTTGTTCAGCGTAAAATGTATGGAACTACTTTTTACAGCACGTAAATCAGTTTGATTTAACCTCAAATCAGAACTAAACTGATCAAGTTTATGCTTTGTTGAATATGTTAGTTGCGGTTGTAATAATGACTCCAAACCTTGGAAATATTCAATATTCCAGTGGATTTGCATTGAGGACATTGCCCATTTGTTTTCTATCAATTCTAAGTAAAATTTAAAAAGAAAATATAATGTAATCGTTTAAAGAAATTAGGTAACCAAACATACAAAGATAGACGAGAGGCAACCAAATATGTTGTGTTAAACTCACTTTTTATCGATGGCAGACAATAATCTGCTATTGCAGCATACTTTTTGGCTTCCAGAGGACATGTTATGGCATTTTGCATCACATCAGCAATGCGTAGGTCGTTCTTCACAGGCGTCCCACGAATATATTCATTGAAAACGACCAAAAACAAGAGGACGGCACCATCTTGTTTCACACGTGGCTCAGCACAAAACATAAAGATGCCTAAAATAAAAATGAAACATATAAGTTTAAAAGAAATACTAAATTTTAAAATATGCTACGTAAAAATCAAATATGTTAAAAAAAAACCTACTTCTCAAAATGCAATGAAGAAGTTCTGGACTGTTTGCAATTTCCTGCCGCACGCTGGCACTGTATACAGACAAATTTCGCAAAATGCACAAACTTGGAATGACAGAATCAGGATAGTCCTGATAGTCCTCGTCTGTTAAGGCCGATCTCATTGCATTCTTTATCAAATGTAAACCACTTCGTTCCAAGAATGTCGAATGTAATATTGGATCCTCCATCATTACGCTGACTTGCGTAATGGCTGATCGTCTGATCACAGGCTCGACAGTCTCATTCTCAAGGAGGTCTAAAACCTGATGTAGGCTGCTAGGTTGATAGAAATTCGTTTGTCCACTGCGAAACGTCCTGAAATCCTGCTTTCTACCAAGCTGACACACCTCAGCTAGCACTTTATCGTGAAGATTGTTAAGATGAGGCAATAATCGAACTTCAGATCTACGCTCTTTCATTCGACTCGTTCCTGATTTCTGCGCAGCACTGTCTGTTGGAGGAGGTAAAACTGTGCTGGATAACAACCAGCATAGTCGAGAGACTGCTTCCATTCGTACATCTGCGTTAGGTACAAATAAAAGTCCGATATTCAAGCGTAAAACTTCGACAGTGGAGAAATTCATCAAACGGCTACGATCCGGATCCAACAATCCCAGAATATGTCTCCCAATCAATGATTTCTTTTCCACAGTATGTGTTAAAAGCACTGGCATGGTTGGCATCAAGGCAGTGACGGTCTCCTGCCAGATTTCCTCACTCACCAATAATTTCGCTTTCAAAACATGTATGAGAATATCCTCACAAAGTGTTTGTATCTCTTCGGAAGTATCCTTCAATCCTTGCATTGCAATCAGCGCTAGAATCCGCCCACGCAGCAGGAATAGAATTTGGGCACCGGGCGCACTTGTTTTCGACACATTCAACTTCGCCCCGATGGTTTTTACAACTTTAGCATGACAATTCTTGTACGCTGCATGTCTAACGTCTACCAGATGATGGCTTAAGAGCTTCAGCAAAATGCGTTCGATTTGCCGCAGAACGTCTTCGTCAAAAGTATGCGTTGACAATTTATTGCCGCACAAGTCGATAAACGTTGATATAAGAGTTAGATTTTCATGGACTTCTAAACTTACGAGGGACTCGTCCACCAATACTATGTTCTTCGTGAAGGGTAGTGATTTCCATTCACGTAGGAAGCGTATAGTTGATGACATTGATCCACAGACTGTAACGACATCTTCGTAGGTATTATCGCTTTGAAATGCCTTTGTTAATTCGTAGAGACTTCGGTGAAGCCGTGGATAAATTCGGCCTAAAGCAGCATCCAATAAAGTTTCACTTGAAGCGTGTTTTAAATTGGCTGGTATAAGATCGGTTCTCCCTGGTGGTAGATAACCATCGAAGAAATAGATAAAATTCACGATGAGATGCAGTTGAATCATGCGAATGTCATCTTTAAAATCTTCACTCAAAACCTTTATCCTAAACCAAAATAATAGCATGTTCATTTCTGGCGAAAAGTTTTATAAAATAAGAATGAGCACATCTAAACATGTTTTTCTCACACATTTTAACGAATATTTGACAAAAATGCAAAAATCGCATGATAATTCCTGAATCGTCGTAGTTATCGACCACTCGATGAGCTTTTTTCATGACATGATAAGTCGATTTAACACATTTAAACACGTTTGTCTCATATATTTTAACGAATATTTGCCAAAAGTTCAGATAACGTACAATTATATTTATAGAAATGTAAAGGTAAACTTACCGAAAGTATGACAAAACATCTCCATACTTTTGAAGGGTTTCTTCAAACTTTTTCAGCGTAACTTCCACATTATTCGATTTGCTCAGCCCTGTATCAAATATACAAGGCTTCACGGCCATTTTAACCAACTGAATTGCATCCCGGAGTAAGATTAGGGCTGTATTTACGCCAACTTGGCAGGGCTTACGTCGAAAAGTCTCTCCAGCCTCAGGATTTACGTAAAGATAATCAAACACGCTGTTGATTGTATTTAAGCAAAATTGCGGTAAATTCATTTGATGCTTTAGTAAGTTGACGGTCTCTGCGATTGTTTCGTATTCGGTTATTGATTGATTCTCATTCTCTTCGGTAATATCTTCATTTGGATTTGATTCATCCAGATGGAAATTCTAACAAAATTAGTTCAATGTGTTATGTCAATTTCAAGAAGAGACTATGGTGAAATTAAACTTACGTTTAATTTTAAATTATGCGTTCCCGGATTGTCATAATAACGAATTCGTGTGATAAATTCCTTTGTTAATTTCGCTAAACACTTTAAAATCGCTGTAGTTATTCGCGAAGACGGACTAGACCACAAAAGATCGTGCAATTGCTAAAAAATAATATACATCTTACCACAAATTGAACGGTTAATAAATAGCCGGTTAATAAATAGGCAAAAGAAGGTTGTTGAAAACGGATCGCTATATCAATTTCAAAAAGACAATTTTTTGTTGTTTGGTTTACTGAGCATCACTACTGTTTTTATTAGCTTAGATTATTAGCTGTCTTCAATTTCTTTTCAATGTAAATACACTTATTGATATTTTCGAGCCTTGATATTATCGATACTTATCCGTATTTATATTTTCGATATTTAACGATAGATATCGATAATTTCAATGCTCTGACGTCAACAGCCAACATTTTATTAAGCTCTTAATATCATTTAAATTTGAAAAAGTCGAGGTATTTAAGTACTTCGGCTTTCAGTTTAGGTATACTGATGTATGGAAGGAGAATGTAAGGTGGGCGCAAGGCAAAGTCAGGTGTGCATGGGGGAGAGTAAGGGATAAATGGGAGAAGGTGTGGGGTGGGAACTGGGATATTGCTGTGATAATGTGGGATGCATGCGTGAGACCCATTCTGATGTATGCTGTGGAAATATGGGGGCCAGATGAATGGGAGGAGTTAGAGCGAGAGCAGATCTGGTTCCTGAAGAGCCTGATGGGGTTGACGAAATCGACGCTAGCGTACGTGGTGCAACAGGAAGCGGGCAGAATGAGCATGAAATGGGAAACGGTTGCAAGAGTGGTGAGATACGAGAAAGGATTGGCTGTAATCACAAACATGGTATTGCAAAAGAAATTGAGAAGGGCGATCCCGGGATGATTGCTGGTTTTGTATATGAATTATTGTTCGGTTTATTTTTCTTATTATTTATTTGTGAAAGGCTGTAAAGGTTATTAAGAAGACCGGAATGCCCATAAAGGTTATGCATATTACTTAAATTAAATTCTAAACATACCTTTATAATCGCTGGTCTTTGTAGAAATACTTCAGCAGGAAAATCATGTAGTAACACATCACTGATGAACTCAAACGAATTAAGCAACTCCACAGGCTCACTAGGTCCTCGCAAAGTGCTCTCAACCGACTCCAAAACATGTCGATCTGCACCAACCAGCCATTGCCACAAAAACGTATAATAACGAAACGGACTCTCCACGTTCTCATCGACAATTGAGACGTGAACACGTCTGGTCTTCGATCCTTTATCTTCACTAAATATTTTCAAACTTTACTATTTCACTGTAATGTAGTAAAACCCAATGAAAAAACTTACTTGTTATTATCGGCTACCTCCAGAGACACCAAACTATCCACAAAACCGGCGATTGTTGTAGCTGTGCTACCAAATTCTTTCGGAAGACCCTGGGAATTCTCCGACGGGCTTTGCAAATCGTCCAAATTCAACGGGGGAACATGTGGATGTCTTCCATCGGCTACCTCTTCCAAATAGTTGATAATATCATCAAGACAATTGTGCGATTTGGCCGGTACAATGCGCTTTAACTCGGTGAATTCTTTGAGTAGCTCGTGACAACCGTGCAGGTCAATCAGAAACACACCGGCATCACCGGTGATGATGCGTTTTAGCATTTTCGTGACGATTTCATCATGTCGTATTGGTGCTGTATGCTCACGAAACCAATTGCACAAATGCCAGAATAATTCTTTGCTGCGTGCCAGGTCATTGTCGTAATTAATTCCCCGTTGAAGTTTTGAATGGATGTTGAGAAGTGCACGCTCACGTATTTCAGGAATATGATGGCCTAAATATTAGTCACAGTTAGCAACATTTTAAACTTATAAAGCAAGCATTAAACATGAACAAAGGCATTTATTCGCTTTTGAATTTTTAAAATTGTTGAGGTTAGAAATGTAAATATTTAACATCTTAATCGACTTACTCAATTTCTCAATATGTTTAGCGGTAATACATTCATCGCACATTTTGTTTGCATTGAACTGATGGTCTATAATCGCAGATACTTGTTACTTGCATTAATTATTTTCACAAGAGATTATTTACCAAGAAAATTGTTAGGTGTTTGAAATGTAAACAACAGGCTTGAACCGTCAGTTGCGATTGTTATTGATAGTGTGCGAATGTAGGCAACCCGTATGTCATATGTTATATAGGTAATCAAATATCAAATAATTGCTTGAAAATAAGAGAAAACAATGAGTTAAAATTGAATATGGTTATAATACAATGTAATCATTGAAATATGAATTTAGCATTTGGAAATTACGCATAAAGCAACAATATGAATGTATGCAACCCAAACATCAAATTGAACTTTCGAATCGGCGGTTTTAGTATTCTTACAATTAATATTGTTACGAATGCGAAAAGCGGATTAAGAAACTCATATTAAATAACAGGAAAACCACTTCTGGAAAATTTAGTCCAAAGGCATGTTTTGTTTAGATTAGATGTAAATTTAGGAAACCGAAATAATTCTATTTAGTTAGATTAAGATTACTAAATAGAACCTAAAATGTGGGAAAATTGAAGAACTTCTCAAAATTTGGAACTTATCAGAATACTTCTCAGACGGCGGTTGCCTCAATAACATGTCAAAACGATATCACAAATGACGATACCGATTTATCGATATTACTGAAAATTAAATTATGGATTGTTAAGAACGTCACCAATAGATGGCGCTAACGCCATTACTGAGGGGCATGTGCAGGTGCTCAAGATCCGTTTGACAGGCCCAACGGAAGCATCGCGCGGTGCCTCGGCCTCTTGCCCGTGAACGTCGCAGTAGACTTCGTTTAGTCTTAGTTATTCAGTTCGGACTTAATTTGCGAGCTAGTATGTCACTAGTTGTTCGGTAATGTGTTCTTTAACCGTGTAAGGTTTAGAAGTGTATAAGAGGTTCTTGTGCTAAATCAATATATTGTTATATTAAAACTATTCGTGTATGATATGAGTGTTCATCAGCTTGAAGCCAACCCCATAGTTTGGCACCCCACAGCCTAGCTAGCTATTAACCACGATCTCTGAATTGTCCTCGTGCGGTCCAGAGATGTCTATCGATAAATGGTAAGTACAGTTTATAAGTATCCCGTGTACAATACGTTTAAGTCAAGCCAAGCGAGTCCCCTAGAAAACCCCCGTGTGAGACAGCGCTCACACCTATGAAGAGCGTAAAACCTCTCAGCAACGCAAGGTAAAGGTAACGCTAAAATCTGTAACATCACATTTAGTAGAGGCGTATTACCTTCTGTGACATTTGGTGGACGCGCCAAGCACCTTATGTGACAGTATTAGCGTTGGAAACATTCAATATCACGAAGATACCTGATGAGCATAAAAGATAAATTTCAATTGCGTTTTGCACCTAACATATTAATAACCAATTTTCATAACGTTTCTTATAATTCGAATTTATATTGAACATGAAAACTTTTGCATTTATGAGTTTTCAATAAAGCCAAGCGAGTTATCAGTATAATCGCTATAAGATTCATCAGAAACCCCCCGAGTAGAGAAAAACCTTCCCCAAAACCAAAAGCTCTCGCAAAACCAGTAGCAGCACCAACACACATCTCCACAATATCACGATGTAAAGACTATATACATGTAACAAAAATACAAACAAAATAGAAACCGGAAATCAATAAATCAGAAATATAAATTATTTCTAAACACTCGTAACAGATCGCCACAACGAAGAAAAACAAAAGTCAGCCTTCTTCTCTCCACTGACCAGCTTTCCTTCTTCTTTCCTTCTTTCTCAGAATGACCGAAACTCTAGCATGGGGTAGCTAGAGTTTCGGTCATCCCCTTTTTGCCAATCACCGCCTCCCAACCAGGTCCTCTCAGACCTACTATCCATACCTCATTTATTCCTACCTTCCATATATCCTACTCCACACAGCCAACAGTTTCTGTAGCCATCTCTCATTCAGACTTTTTTTCCTGTCTCTTCCAATCCACACCTTCCTCTGGCCTTTAATATCTTTCCCCCAAAGGTTTTTTTCGTCAGACCATGCCATCCGGTCTCCTCCCGAATACCAATTGATACCCCGGATTATATGCACTGCGTTGAATTTGCTCCTGTCTCGTCTAATCTTCGACCTCCTGGTCTCTTAATTCTTACCATTTCTGCCGCCATCATCCCCACCGATTCATACATTCGTCTCCTCGTTATCCTCTATGCGGCCTCACCTTCGCTTGCGCTCCACAGCCATACTTTTTGGCAATGTACCATGGAGGGTGAATTTGAGGCAACTTTTGAGGGAGACGGGGGAGAAAGGACCGAAACAACAAGTCACATATTTTACACCCAAATAAACTTCATTTTTTTCTTTCTTCAACATCATCTTCAATTGAATTGGATGCGCAGTCCACGAATCCTGCATGAAATAAAATATCCTCGTTTGCATACAGATCGATGTTGCTATTTGCAACATATTATAAATGGTGTCTGTAATTTTATTGCACCACCAACAACACATGTACGTGACTTCTGATACCAAGGGTCAGTCACGCGCTCCACGAGGCAACCAAGGAAGTACCCATCTTGGTATGGGTATGGTATGGGTATTGGTATATGGTATGGTATGGGAGGAAATCAGTATATAAACCCACGACTCAAAGGCACTTGGACGGGTGTACTAGTAGTGCTGGTAGTACTAGTCGTACTGGTCAGATTGTTCGGTAATAGTTAGTTCGCTGTTGGTCTCCACGCTGTCCAAATCGCCTTCGACCGATCAGTCGCCACCGTCGCAGAGTTATTAGTAGTTGTGATTGTTTGTAGTTCGTTGTAACTTTACTTTGCTGTACGCTGAGTTAAAAAAACATTCGTGAGTTCCTATTGTGCCACCCGAAGACACTTCCACAGCTAGCCAACTACCAGTAAACCGAAGCCCGTCAGCATCGCACCACCAATCTCTGCGCCGTCTCCATACGACCCAGAGATGTCCGTCATCAAGTGGAAAGTACCATTTATCCCCTGCAGATAGCTCGGTAGCTAGATGAGTAATAAGTAAAAGCCAAGCGAGTTAGATCAACATTAATAAATCAAAAACCTCTCGAACACCACATATGGTGGAGACGCTCGACCCCAGCGTCACAATTTCCTCTGGAGGCCTCTACTAGGAAAAGTTTGAGATGTGCGATTCCTTTGCACCTCCATTTCTCTTTGGTCCACGTTTTGGATCCCAATAATTTTCACATTGCCAACTACTCAAATATGCCAATGCAAACAGAAACAGAAATAAAGTATAAACTACATTCTAGTTATTTATAATATCACTACAATCCCATAAAATAATAAACGTGTTTCAAATGATAAGCAACAAAACACATTGAAATATCTTGATTTTATTCTACTGATTGTTGCTCTCTAACTTTTTATGAATTCCTGCAAGAGAACGATACAGACTCGATGCGAAGAGTGCTCCCACAAATGGTCCAAGCCAATATATCTGCAAATAGTAAAATAGAAATTACATGTTAATCTTTTGAAGCGTTTTTAATCTTTCATTAAACACTTACCCAATGATCAACTATCAATTGATCTACATTAAAGAATTTCGGAACTCCCCAAATATATGGTATACTTGCTCGGAAAGGATTCAAACTAACTTTCCCATAGGCACATGCTACGAGAATTGAATAGAGTAAGCCACGCTTGAGAGGACCTGCAATATCACTGGTACTTTGACCGGCACGGTCCCAGAGAGAGCATATAGCCAAGATATAAATAGCGCTCAATATAAATTCCATTCCGAACAGCTTAAATGTTCCATTTTCTTAGAATATGATAGTAAGGTTAGTTAGATACTTACTATTCCATTGTCGGAAAAACCTGGCATAGCGGGAGATACTAAACAAGTTAGTTGGCCTAATTCTCTATCTTTGATCTCATTGATCGTCTGTATAATAAATTATTATAAAACAATAAATTGGGAAATACTTAAAGCTGTATGTAGCACAATCTCTTATAACGAATATAATCGTTTCGCGAACATTTAAAGGATTTCGATGTTGTTATAAGAGATTGCACAATAATAATAATAAGTAATAGTTTACGTAATGTAATCCGTATCCAACAATGGCACCAATACATTGAGCAAATAAGTAGAAAGGTACCATCATCAAACTCACTCTGCCCATAATCAAGGAGGCAAAGGTTACAGCTGGGTTTATGTGAGCTCCACTCATATCAGCAAAAATCTACAGGAACATTAAGTAATGATGAATGTTTTACATTTGTGAGAGGGGAGAAGAGGGTGGTAAACTATATATGGTAATGGAGAAGCTGGAAAACGTTAAGGAGATGAAGAAAGCCGTGCAAACCTACTTATAGATGTAGGCTAATCTGGAAATGGGCATGGTTAAGTTTTCGATTAAAGCATCTCAACTGTGATGTAGGATCAGAAATGGATTAGAAAAAACGACGTTCGTGACAATTGCTGTTACAGAATTACTGATTCCATTGAATGGATTACAGCAGGGTGTATATGAGCTTCACTTATATCAGCAAAAATCAACACGAACATAAGTAAAGATGAAAGTTTGGCTTTTGTGGGAGGGGAGAGGAGAGACGTAAATTATATACGGTAATGGAGAAGCTGGAATATGTTAAGGAGATGAAGAGAAAAACGGACAAACCTACTTGTAGATGTAGGTTAATCTGGAAATGGATATGGTTAAGTTTTCGATTAAAGCATCTCAACTGTGATGAAGGATCAGAAATGGATAAGAAGAAACAACGTTGGTGACAATT